>JAJOZX010002349.1:187500-637500 GCA_023014485.1 Bathynomus jamesi
CACCCTTCACGCTATCCTTTGGAGTCAGATTTCGCTCACCAATTTTTACTTTCTGTACGTAACACGGAAATGGCTAATAATTTTTTACAACACTGCAGTTTCTTGTTTCTGAAACAATGCAACAGATGATTCTAAGGCAATTAGATGCGATTTCTGCCAATTCCTTTTCGACTTCAACCTGCCTGAAATGGAAAGACGAAGATATCTCTCTCATAACAAGTGTCAAGCAACTGAATGGAGCGAAATACTTTTGCGAAAGATGTATGACTGAAATAAACTCATTTACGGTTTATAAAGCAAACAGAGACTATGAGAAAAAAGCCAAAGAGGAAACTGCGAATGACGAGCAGAGAAAAACAAGAGGAGACGAAGAAAAGTAAAGCAGAAGTAAAAAGAATACCGACACACGAAGAGGGCGAGAATATGAATGTAACAGAGACACAAAAATTAACACAAGAAGTTCAAACGGAAGACACTAGCGTAAATAACAAAAAACAAGAAGGCAACCACGAAAATAGACTGAAGTTATCTCTAAATAAGGAGCTGAAACAACCATCAAAAACAAAGGCCTCGAGTAAAAATGGGGAAGGAACTGTATGCAGGTACTATGTAAGAGGCAATTGCAGATATAATGGAGGACAATGTATATGTGAGCACCCCGCTATGCGCGAATTCTACTATAATAATGGTCACTGCAAATTCGGTGACAGCTGTAAATTCTACCAACCCGCCATTTGCAAGAATGACAAAGACATGGAACCTGCAAAAACGGAAAAAGATGCTACTACCATCACCTCAAACAAACTCAAAGGACAATAGGAAAAACTAAAAGAAATCTATGTATACAAATCGCGAACAAGATTTTTTCAACATCGCAGACACAATACGGCTGCAAAGCCTCATACAGCACATGCAGTCGACACAACTGGGAACCCCCGAACCGCTTCCTGGCAAGAAGCTATATTTTTGAGAGGCAAACGCAAACAATATTCCACAAAAGAGAGTAGCTGCGAACAGGCAGGATTATGGCCTAGGCACCATAGGCACTGTGCCTAGGGCCTACGAAAATTGTTAAAATATAAATTTTCTCTATGTTATAAACAATGGTGAGCAATAGATGAAGATTCAATTTTGTGTACGTCCTCACCACCTAATCCTTAATCAAAAAAATTAATCTTCCTCTATCTTCCTCTATCACTTCTTAACTAATCCCGAAGTGGCAATAGGAGGACAAGCTCACCTTCCTCCGGCTCAGAGAGGTCCGTGACGCGACTCCTTTTGACTCTAGCGGCGAAGATTGAGGTTGTGTCGTCATGAAACGTACCCCCGTTGCCCTTCACATTTTCGAAGGAGACGCTCGGAAACCATAAGGAATTCTTCGAGGGAGGAATGATCACGTTAAGGCTCGGGTCCTCCTTCAGGTTCGTGTACGTGGCTCGGCTTTCCATCCACGACAAGGTCAGGTTGAAGGAGACGTCAAGAAGCATCTTGTTCGTTTCCATGCTCAGAGACTTGATATTCACTTCGGCGGAGATTTGGAGGGCGGACTGTTTGTGTCTCTTCCCACGTCCTCTGGGGGCAACGTCCTTCTAAAAACGGGGTACAAATAACTGTTAATTTGGTTATCCTTTGATATAAAATGGCGTGATTTAAAGAAGTTTTATTTATAATTTGCATCACGACGCTCTATCTTCTCGTAAGTTAAACACGGAATTCATACAAAACTTTAGAATAATACATTTACAAATGAACCGTCAGTCAAAAGACAAAAGATTTGTTGAAAAGACCATAAAATAGGGATTTAACTTTTGTATTACAGATAGTGACGAGATGAAATCGAGTGAAAGAGTGACAACGTTTCGACTATTGAAAGGAATAAAAAACTTGAAAGGAAGAAATATTTATGCCATTAAATCTTGAGGTACAATGAACCGCTACTTTATAAGAACCACGAGACACCATACAGTACTATCTTTTTTTAATATTGCTGATAACGCATGAGACAGTATTTGTTGTTCAAAAGCGAACATTAATGATATCTAATGCAGATTTTCTTGATCATACGAGTGCATTCTTTATAGAGTTAAAATTATAAAGATCAAAGACAATGAAATTGGCATATTTTATTTTTATTTATAAAGATATCAATAAATTTATTAACTTGGAGTAGATAAATAACTATTTTGTAGCTCACCAAGAGCTTATTGACTCATACCAGACTCGGAATAGAAGTAAGCATGTGGTAGTATTTCTCACTTCAGATTGTCATCATGTCAAAACTCACCTATTTTTATTGTTTTGAAATTATGGAATGATCTTCAAAATATCTTCAACGTAAAAGCGTTTAAAAATAAGCTGAAATTAATTTTAATAAAAGAATACTGGAATCGTATTAATGCATTTACGGATTAAATAATAGGGCCTACATGTTTACTGTTAACTCTTAGCACCATAGGTTTCTTAATTATTATCATGACCAAGAATAACCAGAATTCATTTCTCATATCAACTGGAAGTTCATTTGTGTGTCCTAAAACCTACTCTATAAACTATAAACTTTGTGTTATCTTAAATGTAATCATAACCTTTGGTAACCTTTGGTTAACTTCCGCCCGAATTGTTCATTCTGACGAAGGTCAAGCTTTTCACTCCACCTTAGGCCTACAGTTTAACGTGGAATCCGAACCACGCCCCATCAGCAGCCCAGCGTCTTAACCACTAGGCCACCTAGGGTACCCATTTATCTACTGTACCAACCACTTTCTTTATTGTGTGGAAGGATGAACAGCTGGGTTTTGCTGCGCGCCGGCTGCCGTCGGGTCTCGAACCCGGGGCCGATGGATTCGTAGTCAGCGACGCTAACAACTACACCACCGAGGCGCATGATTTTATATACATATATATATATATATATATATATATAACGAAGTTTGTTTTATAGCTAATTATAATACTTTTACTACCAAACAGTAAGTACCTACATATAGAATGCTTTTAACTTATAATTAACCTGAGAGCCCAGTAAAGCCTAAAACTTTAGGGCAAACTGCACACGAAAAATAAACGTGTTCTGTTAAAAAAAAAATTCTTTTAATACTGTAAATTGTAATAGTGTAATATTTATTTTAACCAATAAATATTGAATTAAAATTCTTTGAGCATCGAACCAACAAAAGTATTAGCAGTACAAAGGCCAATTTTGAAACAAGTGAACAAATGGACAGTGATTTACGTGGTAATAAATTCAAATTCCTAACAAAACGACATAATACACTCTTTCAATTAGCTGAACTTACGACTTAATGATACCCGCTGGACATGTACGGACCATGCCAATAGTATGGATTAAAGTATGACTAAAATTATGTTTGCTTTACCCTGTAATCATCGGAAAGCCGAACCAAGTTGCAGTTAATTTCATCGCTGTTGTCATTACAGTCGTACTTGAAGTCGCATCGAAGTTTATTTGAGATGCAGATTCCGTCATTACACGAGAACTCATCTTGTCGACACGTTGAAAGGACGAGCGTTCGAAGCCCTTCGTTTTGTGAACATAACGACTCTTCGATTCTCCATAGCTTGCGTCCGATCGGGTAATTATTCAAAGTGTCCTCGAGTTTGGCGATAGTTCTCTGAGTCGCAACATTACTCCAAATCCAGAATCCGTTTTTTCTCTGGATGATATAATCGCCGTAGCCTCTGAAGATCCATTCTCGAAATTTTATTTCGAGGCTGAAAATCATATTGCGCGTTTGAATTTGGCAACTTCCGTGAAGCGTCCAAAGAGTAAACGGATGGTCGACACAAAAGGAACACCTGAAAAATGTAAACAAACTTTATAACCCACGTGTTTATATGTTCACGTACCTATATCTAAAGCCTTGAATTGCCATATATACGATCATCAATCACCGAGTCCATATTACACGGCGGTTTGTTATTGTTTGTTGCGGCTGAATCGTGCCCCGTTTAAAATCGACTGTTGCCGTTTAGACATTAATCAACAACAATCGGGGTTTGAAAAATTTCAAAACCTTGTTGTTAAATAGCGATTAATAGATTCGATGTTAGGGGGAAATATTCAAATTTATTTTTTAATTAGGCATAAATATGACATATTTCGTCTCAGTTTGGGTTCACTTACTTTTATTTTGGTAATCCAGACTCTCTTATGTTATAGTAACATAATCTGTTAGTATATATACACACAGGGTCTCCGTAAAGTCACGCACCATAGGAAAATACATTTATTTGGTTTATTTATTTATTTTGATTTATTTATTTGTTGGAAATGATTGCCATCAATCTCAAAACATGTTTGTAAACGAAAAAGCAGGTTTCTTTGAATGTTCCTCAACATATTTGGCCTGATGGAGACATAAATAAATAGACATTGCTTATGTTCCTATGATGCGTGACTTTATGGACACCCTGCATATATATAAGATATCAGTATGATATAAATTAGCTTGCAACATCATATATCTTAAATTATACATGTTACAAGTTCTTGTGTAATTTTTTTTTTGACCACCTGAAGATAAGGGCCCCCAGCCTTCTTTAGTTAGCTTTATAAGGCTAACTAACGAAAATATCACGACCTAACCTGACCAATCGTCAAGGGCGTACCATTGACCTAACGATTGGTTAGGTTAGGTCGTGATATTTTAGTTAGTTAGCCTTATAAGGCTAACTAAAGAAGGCTGGGGGCCCTGATCTTCAGGTGACCCTTTTTTTTTAACACACTCTTTTTACAAAAAGATATTTAAATTTCTTTGGGGTAAATAGATCTAAATATTATACTCGTATAACTACAGTCTTTACTTTCATAGATATTAAATTTCGGATAAACTAGCTTTGTGGACCCCTGATTGGCCGAAAGTTGGTGACGTAGGAAATAAGTAGCCAACCTAGAATGGTCACCTAACCTAGTGCAACCTAATGTAATCCAGCCTGGATGTAAGAGGTACCGTGATTGGCCCGGAGTATAAAATGGGCGGATCACCGAAATCTGGTGTCCCCGAAACTTAATATTAACCTTAACTTCTCTATTTTCATTATATACATTTTTTGGGTAATTATTCCGCAGAATACATCACCTGAAATTACGGTACAAACAATATAACAATTTTCTGATGTATTGTAATGTGTTTTAACAGAATCTGGTAACCGTCGTTTGTGCAGTTGAGCAGGTATGTAATTTCATTTTCTTTATTGTAACTTAACCTAACCTGGTCACAGAAACACAGAAACAATGAAACACTTATTTGCTGCCAATACTTTCAGCTGCCAATTTTGATTAAATAATATTAAATATTATTTCCTATCTTATTAATATTGATTTGCACAGCATATGAGACATATTTTCTTTCATTATTTTTTACAAGGATTCTGAATATATTGTTCTTTTTCCAAGCTTTAGGTGATGTGTTCTGCGGAATATTAACCATTTTTTATCTCCTTAGATAATGTGCTTTTGGTCAGGTCAGGTGTTTAGGGGTAAAATTACCTCCATGAAATACTGATAAAGTTAATTAAATTTCGTGATACGACGACAAAACGTAAAGTCCGTGTATATACTAATCGTAATTCAGCGGCTCTAATCGACTCTAATCGGTTTATTACGACACAACCTAAACGTCAACAAACAGGTGTGTGAGATGGGTTTTACATAGGGTTACCAGGCGTCCGGCAAAAGGAGGACATATCCTCCTTTTCAATCTCATGTCCTCTGTCCGGCAGGCATTTTAAATATGTTGATATTGTCCGGCTTTTTACTTAAAGGTGATCCAGACTTCAAAATGAGCTTCCCACAAGTTCAAACGACCCAATTAATACCTGACATGTCCTTTTGCCGGACGTCTGGTAATCCTAGCTTTACCCGATATGAAGAATGTAGGACGTATTTTAGCTAATAAAGTCGCAAATCTGGAAGAAGATACTGTATGAAATATCTAAATATTTTTTTGGTTAATTCAAAACTAGGAGAATTTAACTTGCGAGGAAACTTGCCTTAAATTATCACACTTGTCATCCACAACACCATCAGAGTCAAGTCCTGCACAGTTCTCAAAGTTAAGTCCGTTTGGTTCATCTGGAGCCCAAGGAAGATCGTCAGCTATCTTTCCATCTTCATAGTACTGCCATAATCCCTCACTTACATTATCCCATACCCCAACCCAATAATTACTGCAGCTCTGTCCCATTATACCCGATCGCGCCAACATGAAAAGTTCTTGAGCGTCAGATAAATTTTTCGGAGTCAAGAGATTCCCTCCAATGCCCTCACAAATGTAAACTGCATCGTAGAAGGTCGTTGGATGCAGTAAACGTACCTCCACCGATTTAGATTCTAAACAAAATGAATCCAAGTCCTGTTCAAACTCTTTCGAATTCCTCAGCATCCATTCTTCACTCCAAGAAACCAAGTCTCCTTCGAGGTCCTTTCTGCAGAAGGCGATGTCATTTAGCTCTTCTTGGGTCAGGACTCTTGTCCATATGTTAAACTGCGTTACATTGCCGATAAACTTGTTTCTCGAACTGGATGATGAGTTCGTGTAGCAAAGGGCAATTAAATCAACTTCAGATGTGTTGGTGAGTTTTATTTTGTAGGAGGCAATCTTTTTAGCGTTCAGGTAAATGGAGACTCCCTTTTCGAGCGATGGATCATTGGTAACGCAATTGTGATACCATTTGTTAGGCCTCAACCACTCCTCAAGGAAAGAGTATCGGTATTTGTGAGTAACCGCAGTTCGAATCCTGTCCACCTCAATTTCTAGAGAGTAAAAATAAATGTTTTAATTAAGAATTAAAATAAATATTGCATATAGTAGTAAATAAGATGATTAAATCCCGTACATGCCACCTACACTGTTAATCCCAGACCAAATATTTTCGTCGTTTGACTTTTCCCCATATCGGACGCTGAAAAGTGATTTGAAGTCTATCTTCTTTTGTGTGTATCTGATTCATTGAAGTGTTTGATTGTCTAATTTATTATTTTATTAATATTTTTCTCAGCGATTTAATTTATTTTATATTAACGTTTTAAATGCTGAAATATTTACCATGGAATTTATCGTTTATCGTTGCATGTGAGTACACAGTTTGTTACCGTTAATTATTATTATTACAGTATTTCTGTTATACAGTAATGTATATATATATATATATATATATATGAATAGAAACGACATAAGTATTAAGGAACGTTTCTGCGCCTCATTTTTCATTTATTCGTTATCTCTCCTCCTCGTGTGCAGAAACGTTCCTTAATACTTATGTCGTTTCTATTCATTTATATACTGCGTGGTCATTGCAGTTATATATGCATATATATATATATATATATATATATATATATATATATATATATATAATGCGCTCGAAAAGTCTCTCCGCAGTCAACGTGCTACAAAAGGTTATGTAATAAAATCACTAAATCATGGTTGAATGAAAACATTGTAGTTTTTCAATTTCCTATGCGTTTATCATAGCACTGCGGAGAGACTTTTCGAACGCACTGTGTGTATATATATATATATATATATATATATATATATATGATGTAAACCCACAAGGAAAAAGAAAAATGATTCCAAGGCCTTTCGTGTATTCAGAAGTACACCTCGTCATTCCCTAACGAGGTGTACTTCTGAATACACGAAAGGCATTGAATCATTTTTCTTTTTCCTTTTGGGTTTACATCATTCATTCATTTCACGTGTTTAATTGTGAAATTCATCCCATATATATATATAATATATATATATATATATATATATATATATATACATATGAAATAGGATCCCTCCTAAGGAGACGTAATTTTACATTTAGGATAAAAACGAAGACGTAGAGCAAGAAAGTCATTATATTTGGCTGCAGCCGACGTTTCGGGCAACTATACCCATTTTCAAGGCCTAATAAAATAAAAGGCTAAAATTAATGCATGACAAAAAAAAATAAAAAAATTATACGAATGTCAAAAACAAACTAATTCATAGCACAGAATAAAACCACTTAAAGAATAAAAATTAAAAAGCGTAAAACAAGCATAAGCCAAAAACAAATTAAAAATTATATACATGACAAATAACACATGATAAAAGTAAAACTTTAAAACTAAAAACATTCAAACAAATTAGTTAAAAATTAGTTAAAAACTTCACTAATAAAAAGTTAAATGAAAAAACGCAAAAGTGCACGAAAACATACCATGCTCACTTGACATCCTCAAACAACTGAGGCGAAAAGGAGACAGGGTCAAGGGGAAAACAAAAATTTAGTTGGTAGGCATTCTAATTAATATAAAGGGGGTAACAGCTGGAATCAATATTTAAGCTGGAATTCAGAAATTTAATGCACAAAGATTCATAAATACGGAGAGAGGACGGACATTTTAATGATTTAAGAATTTTAAAGTTATTAACGGAAATATCAACTTTACACTTAACAGAATGATTTCTAATGGCAGACTGTTCCTTTTTAGATAAAACTTTCCCTGTCCTATGGCTAATACCCATATGGGAGCAAAATCTCGCCTGCAAAGAACGAACTGTGCTGCCAACGTAGTTCCCCTGGGAACACCCAGGGCAGGTAAACAAATAAACGACAGAACAGTTCATCGCAGGGGGGATTTTGTCCTTACAACGGAAAAAACATTCAAGGGTATCATTATTCACAAAAGCAACCTTAAAATCAGTGTGAAAATAAAATTTCCTCACCACACTCAACAATTGCTTTTTCACAACAGTGTTAAATTGGTAGAGGTCAGGTAAAACAAGATATTTACAATTCTTAGGAACATCATACGTTGGGATAAGTTTGGGGGAATAAACATTATTAAGTAATTTACCAATAATACCTTGTACAAGAACCCGTGGAAAACCATTTTTAAAGAAAAAATCAGTAAGAAATTCAAACTCATTATGAAGCAGAGCAAAGTTTGAGCAAATATTATAAGCTCTATGCACTAAAGTGCGAATCGAACTTAGTTTGTAATTAAAATCGCAAAAACTATAAAAATTAAAACCTAAACCCGTAAAAGTAGGCTTCCGGTATGTAGAAGTTAAAACAGTTGAGCCTGATTTGGAAACCAAAACATCAAGGAAAGGAATAGAACCTTGAACTTCCTTTTCCTGCGTAAATATAATATCTTATGAAGTGTGTTCAAAAATTTAAAAACTGAACTGATTGATTATCCGTTTGGAATAAAGCAAACGTGTCATCAACATAACGTCTGTACAAATTCGGCTTCAGGTGAGGGGGGCACTCACAGAAGGCCCTTTCCTCAAGATGAGCTTAAACATGATTGTGTTATTAATTCCTCCACTTATGATGAATTGTACGTTTCAGGCTCTTATTTGGGCCTTATGTATGGTCTGCCTAAGGTTCATAAAGTCGGTGTTCCATTGCGCCCAATTTTAGCGTCTTATCCTTTGGCTAATTACAAACTTGCCAAATTTCTTGTCCCATTGTTATCATCATTTACTGTGAACTTGTACAGTGTTAAGGATAGTTTTTCTTTCGTGTCGGAAATTAAGAAGTTTAATATGAATCTTTGTTTATGACAAGTTTTGATGTATCTTCCCTCTTTACAAATGTCCCCTTGGATGAGACCATTACAATTATTTTAAATAAAGCTTTTCCACAGCCGGACTCACTTTTTCACGGCTTTGGCAGAGCACAGTTTGAGCAGCTTCTGAATTTGGCTGTCAAGGATAACTTTTTTAGTTTTCAAGGGGTTGTTTACCGTCAGTTGGATGGAGTGGGGATGGGGAGCCCCTTGGGTCCCGTTTTTGCGAATATTTTCATGTCTCATCTTGAGGAAAGGGCCTTCTGTGAGTGCCCCCCTCACCTGAAGCCGAATTTGTACAGACGTTATGTTGATGACACGTTTGCTTTATTCCAAACGGATAATCAATCAGTTCAGTTTTTAAATTTTTTGAACACACTTCATAAGATATTTATTTACGCAGGAAAAGGAAGTTCAAGGTTCTATTCCTTTCCTTGATGTTTTGGTTTCCAAATCAGGCTCAACTGTTTTAACTTCTACATACCGGAAGCCTACTTTTACGGGTTTAGGTTTTAATTTTTATAGTTTTTGCGATTTTAATTACAAACTAAGTTCGATTCGCACTTTAGTGCATAGAGCTTATAATATTTGCTCAAACTTTGCTCTGCTTCATAATGAGTTTGAATTTCTTACTGATTTTTTCTTTAAAAATGGTTTTCCACGGGTTCTTGTACAAGGTATTATTGGTAAATTACTTAATAATGTTTATTCCCCCAAACTTATCCCAACGTATGATGTTCCTAAGAATTGTAAATATCTTGTTTTACCTGACCTCTACCAGTTTAACACTGTTGTGAAAAAGCAATTGTTGAGTGTGGTGAGGAAATTTTATTTTCACACTGATTTTAAGGTTGCTTTTGTGAATAATAATACCCTTGAATGTTTTTTCCGTTGTAAGGACAAAATCCCCCTGCGATGAACTGTTCTGTCGTTTATTTGTTTACCTGCCCTGGGTGTTCCCAGGGGAACTACGTTGGCAGCACAGTTCGTTCTTTGCAGGCGAGATTTTGCTCCCATATGGTATAGCCATAGGACAGGGAAAGTTTTATCTAAAAAGGAACAGTCTGCCATTAGAAATCATTCTGTTAAGTGTAAAGTTGATATTTCCGTTAATAACTTTAAAATTCTTAAATCATTAAAATGTCCGTCCTCTCTCCGTATTTATGAATCTTTGTGCATTAAATTTCTGAATTCCAGCTTAAATATTGATTCCAGCTGTTACCCCCTTTATATTAATTAGAATGCCTACCAACTAAATTTTTCTGTTTTCCCCTTGACCCTGTCTCCTTTTCGCCTCAGTTGTTTGAGGATGTCAAGTGAGCATGGTATGTTTTCGTGCACTTTTGCGTTTTTTCATTTAACTTTTTATTAGTGAAGTTTTTAACTAATTTTTAACTAATTTGTTTGAATGTTTTTAGTTTTAAAGTTTTACTTTTATCATGTGTTATTTGTCATGTATATAATTTTTAATTTGTTTTTGGCTTATGCTTGTTTTACGCTTTTTAATTTTTATTCTTTAAGTGGTTTTATTCTGTGCTATGAATTAGTTTGTTTTTGACATTCGTATAATTTTTTTATTTTTTTTTGTCATGCATTAATTTTAGCCTTTTATTTTATTAGGCCTTGAAAATGGGTAGAGTTGCCCGAAACGTCGGCTGCAGCCAAATATAATGACTTTCTTGCTCTACGTCTTCGTTTTTATCCTAAATGTATATATATATATATATATATATATATATATATATACAGGGTGTCCGAGAATTATCTGTACAATTTTTGGCTGTTATTAAAAGTCAACCATGAAGTGTAGAAATTCCAGTGTTGTCCCATTTTACAGAGAATCTCATTAAGTTTTTTCTGATACCAAGTTTTGACAAGTTTTTAGAAATTCCAGTGTGTCCGAACATTATCTGTACAATTTCATCTTTTAATAAAATTCTTGATAACACACGTAAAATTCTTAAACAAGATTATTTAGAATCTGTATTTTCAAAGGTTTCTTTTATTAAAGTAACGTTGTTACAAACATTCGATATGTGCACCATTAGTGATTCGCAAAACATCCAATCGATACTCCAAATGTTGCCATGTACGCTGCAGCATATCCACATCAATTCGCTCAATACCAGCTGTGATTCTTGCTTTTAAATCATCAATGTCTGTCACCTGCGTACATTTCTAAAAAACTTGTCAAAACGTGGTATCTGAAAAAACTTAATGAGATTCTCTGTAAAATGGGACAACACTAGAATTTCTACACTTCATGGTTGACTTTTAATAACAGCCAGAAATTGTACAGGTAATTCTCGGACACCCTGTATATATATGTATATGTATATGTATATGTATATATATATATATATATATATATATATATATGTAATATATATATATATACCTTTACTTATTCTGACTATAGTGGATTTAATTATCCCAGAAGAGTTCCTTGTTCCATGCACGGTCTGTGTGTATCATATATATATATAAGATGAATAAAACCACGAGAAAAGGAAACACAGAATGGTGCTCAAGCGCTTTCGTCTAATGACATCCTCAGGAACACTGAAGTACATAAAGGGTTACAGCGTATATATAGGTTACAGAAAAAAAAACTATAGATATATATATATATATATATATATATATATATATATATACAATAAACGGAGAGATAAAAAAAAATTAAAAAATTATTAAACATTAAAGGATTGTGGGAGGAGCATACAAATTTGTAAGGAAAAACTACCAATTTTTAGCACAAGATTAGCACAAGATCAAATTAATTGTTTCCAATCAATGTTATAGAAAAAAAAAATAAATAAAAAAATACAAATTTATACTGGAAATCCTCCCTGGTTTTAGCACTTTGCCCTTCTTGTTTAGGTTCGATGTATATAAAAATAAATTTAAAAAATACAAGTTATTTGAGTAGCATACAAGTTTACCAAAGATTTAGCGTTCTACCCTTCTTATCTAAATCTGTTCTGAAGGAATTCAAAACAACAGGATCGAGTTGAAAAAGACCTTTGCTTATGTTGAAGTTATTTGTGAGTTGGATAATGGCAGACTCAAGAATATTTCTATTAACAATGTTGCTAGAGTGAAATAAAACTGAAGCATTATTCCAATCAATACAGTGGGATAACTCTGACAAATGGATAAAAAGGGCACTGGACGACTGTCCTGTTCTAACGGAATATTGATGCTGTTTTATACGTGTGTGGAAATCCTTTCCCTTCTGACCTATGTAAAAGGAATCACATTGTTTACAACCAATTTTATAGATAATGCCTGAATTATTGGTAGGGCTATTTTTTACTATGATATTTTACACAATATTGTTATATGAAAATACTACATTAATATTCAAAAGTTTAAGTACATTAGCAATGCCTAAAAAGCCCGGGAAAAATGGAAGTACTAAAATATTTTTTGACAAAGTATGAGTGTTATTATTCACACGATAGAAAGTTCGTTTTGCCTTGTTGAGACAAGATTCCATAAACGCAGATGGATAACACAGATCACTTCCAATACCGTTGATTTTTTCCAATTCGGCATCGATGTATTCCGGACTGGCGATCCTAAGGGCGCGGAGAAACATTGAAAGAAAAATGGCCTTCTTAGTGGGGGTGTCATGTCCCGAGTAAAAATGTACGTAGGACAAATTGTTTGTTTTTTTCGATCGATACTAAACTTAAAACCTGGGCTTTCCCTATGTACACGCACATCCAAAAATGGGATTGAGTTGTCTTGTTCCACTTCTAAAGTAAACTTAATGGAGGGGACTTGATCATTTAACTGAAGGAGGAAGTTATCCAGGTCACGATTCATGGGCCAGATACACAAAATATCGTCGACGTACCGCAACCAAGGGATGCCAACCCCCAGGATTCTCGGAATGTAAGTAATCTCGAAAAACTCCATATAAATATTGGAGAGGAGGGGCGACAAGGGGTTGCCCATGGCCATCCCAAAAACTTGTTGATAATACTCGTTATTGAAAGTGAATTTAGAGTCTTTGATGCAAAGCTTAATAAGTTCCAAAACAATGTGTGAAGGTAGTGGCAGGTCATACTTATGTAATTCTCGGGAGAGAAAGTCAAGCATATCGTCAATCGGCACTTATTCAATTTTTCAGTAAAATCCATGGAATTTTTTACATGTGAATCAGAGATAGTTCCGAGAATGGAGGACAGGACTTTGACAAGCCATTTGGAGAGTTTATAAGTAACAGAGCCCACCGAGCTAATTATAGGGCGCATATGGTTGCCAGGTTTGTGGGTTTTAATAAGACTGTAAAGGTAGGGCAGAGAAGGTGAAGTGGACATGAAAAGCGGAATTAAGTCCTTGTGATCTTTGTGAATGCGTTTCAAGCCACTATTAAATGATTTGATGACGTTATCCTGCGGGTTCTTCCTAAGTTTGCTGTATGTGGCGGGGTCCTGGAGAAGCTCGTTCATCTTTCTGATGTAGTCCACTTTGTCCATAATAACTATGGTGTTAGCCTTGTCTGCTTTAGTAATATGGAGCTCCCCATCTTTTTTTAATTGTGAGAGGCTATTGCGGAAACGTTTAGGAAAGTTATCTTCGTAACTACTATTTGCCGCACTATAAACAAGGCCTTTAACTATGTTAAACAAATACTGAGGGTGATTACAATGTTTTTAAAAACAAGCGAGACTGTAACAAATTTGTAAAGCCGAAGGTTTTTTAACACTAAAAAAGGACATACCATATCCAAGGGCACTTTTTGCATCATCACTAATGTTTTTCGAAGAAAGGTTCAAAACACACTTTGAGCTTGCTTTTTTACTCCACTGACTATTTCGAATGAGACTTTTAATTTTTCGATCCAAAATCTTACGAAGTGAAGAAGTTCTCCGACGCAACTCGTTGTAAATTTCATCAAACAAAGGTTGGATCCACGGTTGGGGAATAACGGTCACAAAATTACGTTTGGCAATGCTTAAATTTTTGAAGGCGGACCACTCATTTTGTCTGGTAACTTCAATATGTTTCTTTAAAATTAATCTGCTGAAGTTGTTGAACGGATGGTCGTCACTTTGTCTGAGGCGAATCGGAAGGAGGGATTTGGGAAGAACTTGCTCCTCTAGACAATTAGTAAGAAACTTTCGTCGGATACGAATTGCATGCCCCTTCATTAATGTAGAAGAAAACACGGACACAAACGGAGACAAGAGAGGGAACCGCAAGCCGAAGGAACACGTGGTGTTCATTATATGAAAATTATTTCACGAAAGTAACACGTGAAAAATATTTATGATGAATAAAACCACGAAGGAAAGGAAACACAGAATGGTGCTCAAGCGCTTTCGTCTAATGACATCCTCAGGAACACTGAAGTACATAAAGGGTTACAGCCTATATATATATATATTATATATATATATATATATATATATATATACAATAAACGGAGAGATAAAAAAAAAATTAAAAAATTATTAAACATTAAAGGACAAAATGAGTGGTCCGCCTTCAAAAATTTAAGCATTGCCAAACGTAATTTTGTGACCGTTATTCCCCAACCGTGGATCCAACCTTTGTTTGATGAAATTTACAACGAGTTGCGTCGGAGAACTTCTTCACTTCGTAACATTTTGGATCGAAAAATTAAAAGTCTCATTCGAAATAGTCAGTGGAGTAAAAAAGCAAGCTCAAAGTGTGTTTTGAACCTTTCTTCGAAAAACATTAGTGATGATGCAAAAAGTGCCCTTGGATATGGTATGTCCTTTTTTAGTGTTAAAAAACCTTCGGCTTTACAAATTTGTTACAGTCTCGCTTGTTTTGAAAAACATTGTAATCTCCCTCAGTATTTGTTTAACATAGTTAAAGGCCTTGTTTATAGTGCGGCAAATAGTAGTTACGAAGATAACTTTCCTAAACGTTTCCGCAATAGCCTCTCACAATTAAAAAAAGATGGGGAGCTCCATATTACTAAAGCAGACAAGGCTAACACCATAGTTATTATGGACAAAGTGGACTACATCAGAAAGATGAACGAGCTTCTCCAGGACCCCGCCACATACAGCAAACTTAGGAAGAACCCGCAGGATAACGTCATCAAATCATTTAATAGTGGCTTGAAACGCATTCTCAAAGATCACAAGGACTTAATTCCGCTTTTCATGTCCACTTCACCTTCTCTGCCCTACCTTTACGGTCTTATTAAAACCCACAAACCTGGCAACCCTATGCGCCCTATAATTAGCTCGGTGGGCTCTATTACTTATAAACTCTTCAAATGGCTTGTCAAAGTCCTGTCCCCCATTCTCGGAACTATCTCTGATTCACATGTAAAAAATTCCATGGATTTTACTGAAAAATTGAATAATGCACGTACTGAAACCAACGATAGATTGATCAGTTTTGACGTTTGTTCATTGTTTACAAAAGTGCCGATTGACGATATGCTTGACTTTCTCTCCCGAGAATTACATAAGTATGACCTGCCACTACCTTCACACATTGTTTTGGAACTTATTAAGCTTTGCATCAAAGACTCTAAATTCACTTTCAATAACGAGTATTATCAACAAGTTTTTGGGATGGCCATGGGCAACCCCTTGTCGCCCCTCCTCTTCAATATTTGTATGGAGTTTTTCGAGATTACTTACATTCCGAGAATCCTGGGGGTTGGCATCCCTTGGTTGCGGTACGTCGACGATATTTTGTGTATCTGGCCCATGAATCGTGACCTGGATAACTTCCTCCTTCAGTTAAATGATCAAGTCCCCTCCATTAAGTTTACTTTAGAAGTGGAACAAGACAACTCAATCCCATTTTTGGATGTGCGTATACATAGGGAAAGCCCAGGTTTTAAGTTTAGTATATATCGGAAAAAAAAAAACAATTTGTCCTACGCACATTTTTACTCGGGACATGACACCCCCACTAAGAAGGCCATTTTTTCTTCAATGTTTCTCCGCGCCCTTAGGATCGCCAGTCCGGAATACATCGATGCCGAATTGGAAAAAATCAACGGTATTGGAAGTGATCTGTGTTATCCATCTGCGTTTATGGAATCTTGTCTCAACAAGGCAAAACGAACTTTCTATCGTGTGAATAATAACACTCATACTTTGTCAAAAAATATTTTAGTACTTCCATTTTTCCCGAGCTTTTTAGGCATTGCTAATGTACTTAAACTTTTGAATATTAATGTAGTATTTTCATATAACAATATTGTGAAAAATATCATAGTAAAAAATAGCCCTACCAATAATTCAGGCATTATCTATAAAATTGGTTGTAAACAATGTGATTCCTTTTACATAGGTCAGAAGGGAAAGGATTTCCACACACGTATAAAACAGCATCAATATTCCGTTAGAACAGGACAGTCGTCCAGTGCCCTTTTTATCCATTTGTCAGCGTTATCCCACTGTATTGATTGGAATAATGCTTCAGTTTTATTTCACTCTAGCAACATTGTTAATAGAAATATTCTTGAGTCTGCCATTATCCAACTCACAAATAACTTCAACATAAGCAAAGGTCTTTTTCAACTCGATCCTGTTGTTTTGAATTCCTTCAGAACAGATTTAGATAAGAAGGGTAGAACGCTAAATCTTTGGTAAACTTGTATGCTACTCAAATAACTTGTATTTTTTAAATTTATTTTTATATACATCGAACCTAAACAAGAAGGGCAAAGTGCTAAAACCAGGGCAGATTTCCAGTATAAATTTGTATTTTTTTTTTTTCTATAACATAGGTTGGAAACAATTAATTTGATCTTGTGCTAATCTTGTGCTAAAAATCGGTAGTTTTTCCTTACAAATTTGTATGCTCCTCCCACAATCCTTTAATGTTTAATAATTTTTTATTTTTTTTTATCTCTCCGTTTATTGTATATATATATATTTTTTTTTTTCCTGTAACCTATATATACGCTGTAACCCTTTATGTACTTCAGTGTTCCTGAGGATGTCATTAGACGAAAGCGCTTGAGCACCATTCTGTGTTTCCTTTCCTTCGTGGTTTTATTCATCATAAATATTTTTCACGTGTTACTTTCGTGAAATAATTTCATATATATATATATATATATATATATATATATATATATATATATATATATATAATATTATTACACAAGAAATTTAGAATCTTTTGTTATCGTTTATTATTATTTCTGTTTTATTTAAATATAAGGTAAGTCAAAAAGTATCCGCAATTTGTCTGTCTTTTTTCCAGAATTGTCTACACTGTTGACCGTTGGCGGCGCTACAGTCACTGAGCGTACAGATCGTTGCTTTGTGGGATTAAGTTCGTGACACTCAATTGTTCAGTTGTAATCGCACTGTAAACATGGCTGCACCACTTTCGACTTGCACCAAAGAAAAGCAGCGTGCTGTCGTTCGTTTTTTGTGGGCTGAGGGCGTAAAGGGGGCTGAAATCAACAGAAGGTTATCTGTACAGTATGGTGATCAAGTTTTTCCAAAGTGGAGCGTGTACGAATGGATCGAAATGTTCAAAATTGGCCGAACAAGTGTCGCCGACACAGAACGTTCAGGGCGGCCGTCCACATCGACCACTATGTCAAAATTGAACAAGCGCGTGCGATGGTTCTCGATGACAGAAGGGTAACGATCGATGAAGTCGCAAGATACCTGGAGGTAAGCCATTATTCTGCCTATGCAATACTCCACGACAGATGGTTGGTTCCAACACAACTGACGGACCAGCATAAGCGCAACCGTTTGGTTATCTGTGCCCGTCATTTGGAACGGTATTGTAACGAAGGGCATCAGTTTCTGACTCGTATCATCACTGGAAACGAGACTTGGGTCCACCATTTCGAATGAGGATTCACGGTAACCAGTGCAAGGTATAGCGACATGCTGCGTAACAATCTGAAGCCAGCGATTCGGACAAACGCAAAGAAAGGCTGTCAGCAGGTGTTCTTTTGCTGCATGACAACGCCCGCCCTCATACCGCTCGCCAAACTATGGAAACCATGCAGCAGTTGAAGTTTGAAGTTCTCGACCATCCACCATACAGCCCTGACCTTGTACCGTCGGATTTTCACCCGTTTGGATCTCAGAAAGAAGCGTTGAGAGGCCGTCGATTTGCCAACGACGACGAGGTGAAGGAGGCGGTGCATGCGTGGCTTGGCGCGCGGCCGAAAACCTTTTTTCTGATGATATACAAAAGCTTGTGCACCGCTGGATCAAGTGTGTTGAAAAGCAGGGTGATTATGTGGAAAAATGAGACCTTTTCAAATTTTGTAACATGTGAAATGGAAATAAAACTGTGGATACTTTTTGACTTAACGTATTTAGTAATTATTTAATAATTATTTCTGTTTTATTTACATATTTAATAATAATTATTTCACAGGAAATTTAGGATTTTTTAATACATCAACCACGTAGTTGTTGTTTGTCACCACTAACCCCTTAGATAGACCTCTGAATTACCTACAAAAAAAAAGTCGTGTGTGTAGAAATTCGTTCTTTTCGTATTTCCGAACTCTTGTTTACTATTTTCAGGTCACTAACCCATGATTCTTTTCAGACTCTTCTGCCTACCTATTAGATTTGGAAGTTAATTTTATTTCTAAGCATGGCCCCGAAGCTACGCGATTGTTTTGAATGCGGTGTAAAGTTTCTTCAATACTCTTTTAACTTTCTCTCTTCTAACCTTTTAGTTTGCAGATTTTGCATAAATCGACAAGAACTACAAAACAATGTGATTTCGGCGAGAGACGAACTTTGAAGAAGTAGGGGAGAAGCGACTGCGTTGAGAGAGAAAGTTAGTGCTTTGGCAGCTAATTTTAATTCGCTGCAGGATTTTGTTTCAGGGAGTTTGGGCGCGAGTTCTCACATAGGGCGAGATTACGCGAAGACTCTACGACGAATGCCCGACCAGTCGTCATTCACACCTCCCTTTCACCTTCGGGGGATCGACCGCTTCAGCCAGTTCGAAATGTGGGCCGATCTAGATAACATGAACCTTGCTTAAGAGCAGTTACAACTAATAGATTTTCCGTCCTACAGCCAGAGCAGAATGACACGCAAGAGTTTAGGCTAATTGGCGATTTCATTATTCGAGGGCAATTACAGAAGTTCTGCGGCAGGAACCCAACTCGGAGAAAGAGGTACTTCTGTCCTGGAACCCTTGTTGACATCACGAACTCCATGGAAGAGTTTGTTAAAGATGCTGATGAGAATACGATATTTATAGTGCATGTTGGAACTAACGATATTAAAATTTCCAGGTAAGAGGAGCTAATAGAGAAATACAAGCGGCTGATGCGGACTCTAAAGCAGGATTTCCTAAACTGTGGTATGCGAACCTCAGGGGTCTGCAGTCACATCTCAGCGGGTCTGTGGTGGTATCTCCAAACAGAATTCCAGATATTACTACACTAACAAAAATAACATTTTATTTGACATTTGTGTTGTAATTATATGCTTTTTTTAGTTTTTACATTAAAAGTTTATTCTTGTGACGATAAATACTACACTTTTTGCAATGTGTGTTTTTTCTTCTATTTCAGAAAGTTAAGCAAATTAGCGCTATGGAGAAGGAGGGGGGTCCGCAGAAGTTACCAGGGTTAGAAAGGAGTCCGTGACCGCAAAAGAGTGGGAACCCTGCCTGCTCTAAATGTTTTAAGGAATTCTCCTTAGAATAGCAGGCTCTGACGATTTTTTCAGCAGAACTACCTACATGAATAGTAAATATTCTTAAATCCCTTTACCAACAGGAAAATGTTGAATGCGTCGATTTATGGAGTCATTTTTCAAATAAAAAGGGTTTATTTCTACGTGATGGTTTTCCCCCTGAATGTAGGAAGGGGTGTGACAATGAAAAATTCGTTGTTAAAATAGTAACCTAAATATTATTTTGATGTGGACAATTTGAAACAGTAGGAAGCTTTCTTCATCTTAATTGTTTGAAATACCCTCATTCCCCTGAAAAATCGATATAAACTATAATAAGCGCTACGTAACACAGGCATGTGTTTTATTTTTTATTAATGCTCATTCCAACTTTTATCCATAAAAATTATACATTTCAACATTTATTTTTGTCATATAAAGAAACAGTAAGATCAAGAAAGAAGCTGCAACGTTTATTAATCTCAACCAATACTCTACAAGAAAAACATTATACATTTGACATTTTCTCTACCACTTCATCAAAATCTGCCCAACAAACATCTACGCTTCAACTGATTTTAGACAGGTAAGTTTTCAAATTGGTCTGGTAAACAGAAACATGCAAATTTTGGTTGTTTTCCTTCAATCTGAACAGTGGAGAAGACTTCGGTAGAGACAAACTGGTATCCCGGGACGGGAGTACCTGACCTCTAAATACAGCCTATTGACTTTCGATGTTTCATCAGCATCAGACTTTATATACTCATCACCCTCTTCAGGTTTGATAAAAGGACCCCCTAAAGATTTCAACTTGTCTAAATCAGAGTTTCTTCGCCGATCCACTTTTCTATTGCATATTTCCTTGTCTGTTAAGCCTTCAGCTTTTAGCCTTTCTTGAGCAGCTTTCCAATCCCTAAAAGGCGTCACCAGTTTTCCATCTTTTCTCGCTAAGTCTCTGAAATTATCAAATTCATCAACAGGTTTAAGCTCAATCAGGTCAACAGACTTGGCTTTCACAATTGATTCACTTGCTATGCTAAGCTGCTTGGCTCCTCTCAGCTTCAACTCATAGTTTACAGAGCTCACATGTCTTTCAGAATCCAAATTTTTAATTGGAACCTTGGCTAAATGATTTTGACTTTTTTTGGTGACAAGCATGTTGCTATCACAGTCATAGATACCAAATCCAAAAACATCTACCCTCTGGCGATGGAAACCATGTGCTCAGTTAGGCAGTATCAACATCAGCACTTTGATCTTTGATAACCCTATTAGAATAAAGTTTGATGAATCTATCAGCAGCAGCTAGGATTGCTTTGTCCCACTGTACACTCTGAAAACTTTCATTACTGACGAAACTGAATGTAGGTTTCCTCAATTCGATTAAATCTTGAGCAGGAGTAGTAGTTAGATTGTGGTACAGTTGCTGCATGGCCTGTGTGAGTGTTCCATAGTCAACATTGCCAGGGCTGCCAGAACTTGTCAAGCTCAAGTATGGCTCCACAAAGTGAATCCCCAAAACAGCTCCAACAACACATCACACTTCCAAAAACTTCATATCCTCAAATGCTTTGACAATACAGGCCAGTGTATTAGTTACATTCTCATATTTGGATAGAAAAAACCAAATGTAGGGATCCAAATACAGCATGACTCCACACAAATCAGCAAATCTGTTAAATCGCTCCTTCCTGAATCCTACTGCTAGATTTCTGTTGGGTACCATGTGGATACTGAAGTGAGACCTCTGGTTCGAAGACTTATGGTTCAGCTTAGGGCTGAACAGGTTGATAACACAGTGGATGAACTGCTCAGTGATACTGTCATGTGTGGAAGTTGCATCAGCCAGAAGCCTATTAAATATCTCTACAGGTCCTATTGCATTTTCAATAGATGAAAACACTTTAACAAGTGTAAAAGATAAAAATTTGATTATTAGAAATGTACTGTATTACTGTAAAAGAATAATAATATCAGAAAAACCAAATGAGCAGTACTTTGTGACACGTGCGTTCTGCAGTAAACCCACACAACAAATAACTTATCTATAGTGTTGCCAGATAAAAGGCACATTTAATCTCTATATACAGTATACACATCAATAAATTGCATTTTATGTGCATACACATACCCACACACACATTACAAAATCATTCTTTATCAGGATAGAGTGAGTAAATATTTTGAATATAGTAATATTAATATAATTTTCTCTTACACCTCTTCACGATGTTGAAAAAAGCGATATATAAAACCTCATGCCCAGGGAGGGTTTTAACAGCAAATTTGAAAAAAAAAAAACACAGTGTGCCATCAAAAATTATCCCCATCAAAAAAAACTAGGGCCCCATACTTGAACAAATTTTTCACTCCCTTCTACTGAATGGCATGGAAGCAGCTCATCTTGATAGACTATTACATAGCTCTGCAATGGCTTTTCAGGCTAAAACGGCGAAACTTCTACTCGAGCGACCAGCCTACCATAAATTTTCCTTACAGTGAACGATTGCCTCTACAAAGAACTTTGAGATTCTACTGTGATACTCAGAATTTTATAAATATATTTTATGTTAATGCTCAAAGTTTAAGATTAAATTTGATGAACTATTAAGTATTGTCCTTGACCAAAAATTTGAAGTTGCAGCAATTACTGAATCCTGGTTAAATACAGCGAGTAGAAATTTTCTCGTAGAATATCATATTATATTCCTGGTTATGAGATATTTAACAATGATAGAATAGAAAGAAGGGGTGGTGGTACAGTACTATACGTTCAGTTACACTTAAAATCCATAATTAAAATATTTGCAGAAATTTATAATATAAATGCGACGTTTTTTTTAAATTAAAGACAACTCACGGAAAAAATTAATTATAGGTTTAGTATATAGGCCTCCCTCTCAGACTGTCGATAGTGATAATTAGCTTCAGGAACTAATTTTTTATATAAGTAACGAACATGATGCGATAATTATGGGAGATCTTAATTTACCTTGCAGATTGGGTGGTCTTCTGCAGTCTAATTCCGGTCGCCGATTGTAAGAGGTTTGCTAGAAAGTTCACTTTTTCAAATGGTCAAGGAACCCACTAGAGAACGCAATATTCTAGTTCAGTTTTACAGACCTCGACTTAATTGACAATATCTGTAGAAGACTACATCTCTACCAGTGATCACAGGCAAATAACATTTGAAATTAAAGTTATTGTTCATAATTCAGAGAGTCTAAAATACGTTTTGTATTTTAAAAGAGCTAAATTTCGTGACATGAAACTGCAACTTTGGACCCATAATTGGGATGAGATTCTATCGTATGATGATATTAATGGCACATAGATTTCTTTGTTTAATTATTTTAAACATTTAAAATCAAGTAATATCCCATTACGTAAAAAGAAACTGGCGAAGTCTGTGGAACCTAAATGATGGAATACTGAAATTAAAAGTAGCTTAATGTTAGAAAAGAACGCGCATTTCAAATTTAAAGAAACAAATAACACCGGTCTGCATGAAAATCGATTTCTTTATTTTGAGTTGTGATTCTGAAGCAGTTCGCTGCGCTGAATTAAAAAATGCTACCAGTTTTTTTCTATCACCCACAGTTTTAAAGTTATTAGCAAAACAATTTTGGGGCGTTTTGTAATTTTTTACCTTTTTTATCCTTAATTAATTTCGTTTTTCATATTTTTCAGATAGATAATTCTAACATTACGTCTTCAAAATTTTAATAATGGCTTCTAGAGGATGTACCCATAGTCCAGACATATTTTGTTATATTTGTGGTCGGTATGTTGTAAAACAAAGGACAAATGTAACGACCTTCATTAAGAGAGCTTATCATGCTTATTTTGGAATTAAATTAGGAGATCAAGACAAAAGTTGGGCTCCACACAAGGTTTGTCTTCCGTGTGTTGCGGCACTAAGGAATTGGAGCAAAGGTAAAAAGAAAAGTTTGCCATTTGTGATCCCTATGGTATGGCGCGAGCATAGAAACCATACCGACGACTGCTACTTCTGTTCTTGCAATGTTAAAGGTTATAATGCAAAGAATAAAGAGAGCCTTCAATACCCAAGTCTTCCATCTGCATAAGGCCGGTACCCCATGGTCCAGAAGTTCCTATTCCCCGCCCACCCGAGAGTCTGGATCAATACAATTCAGATTCTGATTCAGCTCCAAATCCAGACAATGATGATGTTTATGAACAGCCAACAGCTGACCGAGATCCTAAACCATTAACCCAAGCCGAACTAAATGACTTAGTCAGGTTTTTGAATCTGCCTAAGGACTCTGCAGAACTTTTGGGGTCTAGATTGCAGGAGAACAATTTATTGGCATCCGACGCATACTTCGCTTGGTACAGAAGTCCTGAAATGTTTGCAAGTAAAGAAGGTAAATATATTTTGTTTCTTTCAGTTATTTTTTTATTCTTTCATAAACAAGCAATATGCTTGTCCAAGAGCTAGGAGTTATTTAATTCTGCTTTAATTAGGTTTTACTCTATCACCTAAAGATTTCGTGCTACAAGGGGTGTTGTAATACCTCATCTGTCCCCAAATGTTAACCACCCATTGATGGGAGTGGAGAGAGTATTTTGCTGGGAACGGGACTGGTTGTTATATATATTTACCCTACATTATTATGTAAGCGTTATTGTAGTCTATAACAACAAAATTTATGGTTTAGCATGTGCAATCCAATGTTGGTCTCGATAAGATGGTTCACATTTGGGGATAAATGGGGGATGTATGACACACCCTGTAGTAAGAAAACCATACGTGATAGGGAAAAACTAACTATATTTTTGAGATCAGCGCACTCAAATTATATAGAATCACCAACTAGTTTGTAAAAATCGATCGACAACTTTTCAAATGTGTACTGGTGTAATTTGTCAGATGAAAATGCTTGCAAGCTATTGAGAAGGCGAAGCAAAAAACTTATTTGGAAAAGTAAGCGCAACTATGAGCTACAATATATATAATGAACCAAATTAAATCGAATCCGAAGGAATTCTATAAATATGTTAAGAATAAAAAAGTAGCTTCTCATAGGCGAAAACAACGAAAAAATTTACAATGACTTACAAATGTCGAAAGTTTTAAATAAATTCTTCTCTTCCGTGTTTACTAACGAAAATATGAACAACATTCCTGTTCCCCCCGTAATCATGCTCAGTGATGATTATTTAAAGCTCCAGTGGGTGAACTATAATTTATCCGGGGCTAACTATTTTTCTAAAGATAGTGCTTTCACCTCATTTGTAGAATAACTCAGCCCGTCTGTTTTTCTGTTCTGCGAATTTCTTGATGACTTTCTAGTTGAAATTGACTATTTTTGCTATAAATTCTCTCAATCAAAAGGATTGCCGTTCCATTTAGTCGGTCTTGTCCGATGGTGTTCTTCAAGCAGATATTTACTCTTTTCAGAGAACTGAAGCATCTTTCAGAGTGAGCTGTTACGATGGGCGATGTTAGGCCAATGTTTAACAGTTTAACTGCCTCAGAAAAAGCAGACATCAAATTATTTTCGGATAGAAAGCAGTACATTTCATTAATTTTTTTGGTGTTTTCCTGTTAACGGGAATACCCAACCGCCCGCCATCATCTGGACTCGTATCTTGCGGAATTCATGTGGCGACAACGTACCGAAAGCAGCGACGTTTTTTCTGCGATTTTAGATGACATAAAGACATTTTGGCCCCCTACTAACTGATTATTGCTTACATATTAACTAATTTAACTTAAATTATTAATAAATTCGGTACTTACGTATTATCGGGACTACCAAACTGTTTAGGATGTATTTTTGCTCTCGTCATTTTCGTTTAAACTAACGAAAATATCACAACTTAACCTAACCAATTACACTAGGCAACAAATTTCAACTTTTTTTTTGTTACAGACACGTGAACTACTGATTCCTACTAAAGCGCTGATGCTGATTTCAGATCTGATATCAAAATTTCTCTATCACGTCCAGATTTTGTGTAACCAAAAACCCCTATTTTTCATTTTTTTTTCTCACCCGCTTCTATTACGAAAGCCGTCTAAGCTACTTTTCCGTGCCACGTTTTATGTTAAGCATACTTAAATAATTAGTGAACAGGGATGTCTTTCCTCCTTTATTCTGGCTTAAGACAAACAGCGGAATTCCGCTGGCGGAGTTACCACCCCTGCGCCCAACCATCCACCCAAAGCGCGTTAGTATTTTGTTGTTACTACTGAAAGGCAAATTCCTGTTCTTAAGTGAAACTTTGGTGTGTCCTCTTCCTTTGTCGCTTGTAGGATGACGAGCTCTCCTTCTGCAGGAACCAACATAATCTCCCATCATATTTGGGTTGAAATTACCTTGGTATCTGTTTTCCATAACTGAGATCTGTTGGTGGAAGCGCTCACCATGCTCGTCACTTACAGCCCCAAGGTTGGCCGGGAAGAAGTCAAGATGAGAATGTAAAAAATGAATTTTCAAAGACATTCTGCATCCCATTATTTCATAAGATTTAAGCATGTTTTCTACGAGTTTACGGTGGTTTTCAGCTTTGCGGTTTCCAAGAAAATTTTGACAACTTCAACGAAAGATGTCCATGCTCCTAGTTCATTCTCATTTAGGTTAGATGGAAACGATGAGTCGTGGATGACACTGCGGATCTGTGGTCCAGTGAAAACTCCAGCTTCTAGCTTAGCATCTGTCAATATTCCTTTGAATTTATCCTTTAAATATTGGAAACCACTACCTTGATGATCCATACCCTTCACGAAATTTTTCATAAGGCCAAGTTTAATGTGAAGTGGTGGAAGATGTACTTTCTGAGGGTCAATAAGTGCTGGGTGTTTCACATTGTATTTACCAACAACATGTTCAGTTCTAGATGGCCAATCATGTTTTTTGTAGTGGTTCTTGTCATCTCTGCTGTTCCATAGACACAAAAAGCACATATGCTTTGTGTAGCCCAACTGTAACCCAAGAAGTAATGATACAACTTTAAGGTCGCCACAAATATTCCATGTGTGGTCCTTATATTTGATGAGTCTTAGCAGCAGTTTCATCGATTCATAAGTCTCATTAAGGCCAGTGGCATGTGCTAAGGTATTGAAGGTTTTTCATTGCCGTTGTGCAGTAATACAGCTTTAAGGCTAGCTTTACTAGAGTCAATGAACAGTCTCCATTCTTTGGATCATAGCGACAGCCAATCCCTTGCATCAGACCACTGATATCGTGGCAGAAACAAACGTTTTCTTCCTGTAAGTAAAATGATGAAAACTGCAAATGGCGATGGCGGAAATGGGAAACTTTGGTGTTTGGTTGGAGAAGATTAAATTCTTGAAGTCTTGAACCAAGCAACTCTGCCTTTTCTTTTGGTAATTCCAAATCGCGCACTAAGTCATTTAACTCCGCTTGACTTAACAAATGTGGGGAAATATTTGCATCTGGAACATATATGCCATCTTTCCCTGTTTCTATATCACTAGCAGAATCTTCAGATGAACTGCTGTCTGTTATCGTTGCTGGTGGAACTGGTGGTGGATTTGTTTCATCATGTGGTACTGGTTTCATTGCTGATTCGCAGTTTGGGTACGTGATCTTTGATTTGTTTTTCTTTGTGAAACCAGCAATCTTTGTCAAACAAAAATAACAATCATTGAAGTGATTTTTCGGCTCACGCCAAACCATGGGGACTGAGAACGGCATAGCTTTTCTTTTACCATTCATCCAAGCTATTAACATTGCATTGCACTGTGCACAGCAAATATGTGGTGCCCAGTCCCTCTGTTGGTCTCCTAACTTACAGTCAAAATAACACTTGTAGGCAAGTTTAATCTTTGTTGTTATGTTTCTACGTTGTGGCTTAGGTGTATATTGTCCACAGACAAAGCAGAAGTTGTCTGGGTGATTTACACAAGCACGTCTATTTGATGCCATTTTGAATTACCATACAATATCTGAAAAAACGTAGAAAGTAATTATTACGATGTGCAAAATAAAAAGAAATACACACCGTAGTACAAAACAAATGCTATAAAAAACACACAAGTCACCACAACCTGTCACTTGCTCATCAGCAGAGAGCTTCAACAACCGTTCTGCTTGACTGTCACGTAGCGACTGACCGTTGGGCCGTTGCCCGTTACTATGCTCTTGACTCAGTGTTGCCAACTCGGGATAAATTTTATTTATCAAAATTGTTCGAATTTGTATATAGTTGGCAAAAAAAATTGCTTTAACCTTGAAAAGCAAGTTTCATATTACTGGCATTAAGCCGATTAAAACCAAAATCTGGACGTGGTAGAAAATTTTACTAAAAGTGATTTGCATTTTACACAAAATCTAGACGTGATAGAAAAAAATCTAATTATAGATTTGAAATCAGCATACCGAAATTAGCTAGGAGCACCTATTTGGTCTTCTGTAACAAAATCTTTGTTGCCTAGTGTTATCAAATGCGTACAGTTGACCTAACCGGGCATTCAATTAACCTAACTGGGCATTCAGTTGACCTAACCGGGCATTTTCCGTTCTATTAACCTGTTAGGTTAATTCAATGCTCGGTTAGGTCAATTGAATGCCCGGTTAGGTCAACTGTACGCCCTTGATGATTGGTTAGGTTAAGGTGTGATATTTTCGTTAGTTTAAACGAAAATGACGAGAGCAAAAATACATAACAAACAGTTTGGTGGCGGGCGGTTGAGTATTCCCGTTAACAGGAAAGCACCATTTTTTTTAATATTTTTAAATTCTTCTTTGTTGTATAGAATGCTCAACTCACTTTTTAGTTTTTCTTCTTCAAAAAATGGATAGAATTTACACGATTCACGTATCGTTGTAGGAAATTCTTTTCTGAACGCAACAAATTTTGTAGGATGAACTAAAGTGAAGCACTCGAGATGTTCAGTTGCACCAACCCTGTCTTCAGCCTCTTGTACACAAGATCACAGCATTTTATTGCACAGGCTTTTTTGTTGTCTTTTCTTCTTCGTTTCTTTTCAGTAGTTTGTTCCGAATCATTAGGTAACTGACACCTTTTGACGAATTTCTTTTATAGATGTACAAAATGAGTGAAGGCGTTGTAATTTTTTTTTTTTAATAATGTTATGGAACAACTCAATTACCACCATTATTTCACTAAATACGAGTATATTAAGAAATAAAATGAACTGATCATTCTCCAGGAAGTTCAGTAGAGCACTTGCTTGTTATTGACACTGAGTCCCATCCAGGTTCATTCTGGATTCGTTCGAAGCACTGCATCAATTATCCTTTATTTTCATACACGGAATTTACGACTCTGCTCTGAAAATTCTATCTGGTTACATTCACACGAGGCGGACGTTTTCCGCAAACTTCTTGCAGCATGGCTGTTCTTTGGAAGAATGTAAGAAAAAAGAGGAGAATGAAGTTAAGTTAGCGAAGAATATCCTGACGGAAGCAACATCAGAGCAAACGTTTTGCATAACAAGTTTTAATTGATGGACATAACAGTGTACAAAATAAACATAAGGATAAGCTTCTCTTATCAATTTCTGATGATGCCCTAATTCTTTAATTAACAATTTAGTTTGTAAATCTAATCCACTAAAGGGATTATCTAACAAAAAGGCAACCTTACTCACTGTTAAGCACTTCACTCGCGGGATAGCCTATGAGCGGGTAGGCACAACACAACCACGTTTAGCTTGAGCTGACGCACGGGCGACTGATTTCAACTAGCCCCATTTACCAGAATCACACCCAGGTCCCCCTCCCTCCCTCTTCCTTCCCTTCCCCTGCACTCCACCGCGACAATCGTGAAGTAGCCCCACTGGCCAACATTTTTGCTGCTACCAGCTACCAGCGTACAGAAAAATTGTTTTGTTTATATTTTTGGCAACTTTTACATATAGTGAAATTTAGATGTGGAATGAATGTCAATTTATGGTCAAATTCAGATGTTTCATAATTGATAAAATATTTATGCAGGACTAAGCCCTGGAAGTCCTCATGCACGCGACGCCATTGATATATATATATATATATATATATATATATATATATATATATATATATATATATATACACACATTATAACTGCAAACACGCAGTATAATTAACGTAAAGAACGACGCTTTGTATAGGAGAATAATCCGCGCAAGATGGTTACCTCATTTTTTCATTTGTTTCGTACTTTCGCTCTGATCTTGCGCGGTTATTTCTCCTATACAAAGCGTCGTTCTTTACGTTATATATATATATATATATATATATATATATATATATATATATATATATATATATATATATATATAATAATAATAATAATAAAAATAATAATAATTCGTTAGTCTGCAGAAGTTTGTTTCGATTGGAAATTTGTAAACATTACGCCAATATTTAAAAAAGGGGGCCAATTTGCTTCCGGTAAATTATCGTCCCATTAGTTTCATTTCAGTTGTTGGTAAGCTTATGGAGAGGATCGTTCGGAACAAAATAGTTAATCAATTAGAAATGAATAATTTAATCAAAGATTTTCAACACGGATTTCGACGTAATCGTTCTTGTCTTACTAATTTGCTCGACTTCTTTAATGATATTGTAAATATACAGTATATGACGTCAAAATCAATGTTGCGGAATTATCTCCTCGATAATGTGGAATCGTCTGTTAATGTTGAAGGCAATGTATGCATAGCTGATGGCGGGGCGTTGCTGCATAAAGTCAAGTGGCCATCAAAAGGAAGATATAGTGAGGTTATTGATCAGTACCTTGGCTTTGTGAAGAAATGGTATGACAGATATGATACTATGTGTGTTGTATTTGATTGCTACATAGACAGGTGGTCCCTGAAGTCACACGAGCATCATCGGGGAGGCCAGTTGACATCTACAAACATTGGCATTTCGGAGAAAACGAATTCATGTTACGTCTGGGAGTAAAGCGTTTTTCCGTAACCAACACAATAAGCATCAGCTCATCAACATGCTCAGCTCCCATCTTCGTAAATCAGGTTATGAGACAGTAGAATGCACAGGGGATGCAGACGTCACGATAGTTTAAAAGGCGATTGACTATGCCGCGGAGGGAAACAGTGTTGTCGTAGCTGCAGATGACACTGATAGCTTGGTATTACTAGCATACCATTGGAGAGAGGAGCTTGGAGAAATCTACTTCAGCACAGAGCTGAAGGAGAGAAAGATGAGACTGGTGAAATGGTGGAACGTTGGCAACCTGGCATCAACGATCCCGCAGCGAGAGTACCTACTGTTTGCCCATGCTTGGTGCGGGTGCGATACAACATCAGCAACTTACAAGAAAGGTGGGTTCATTTTTTTCCTGAAATGAATCAATGTCATATTTATTACCATACTGTGCTTTCTCACATACAATATAAAGAATTGTGTCTGTACAACTGCAAAATCTCTTCAGGTAAAACCAAGATCCTACAACTACTTAAGTCTGAGGAGGTGCAACTGATTGGTGACCAGTTTGGCGAGCTATCGGCCACGCAGGACAACATTGGACGCGCTGGATGTGACATGTTTGTCAAACTGTACGTTTTTACATATTTACTATAAATGTTTATTGAAATCATGTAACTTATCACTTGAAAATGTTTCGGTACTATATCAATTAATTTAATTTTATTTATCTATATTAATATTTAATTTATCTATATTAATTAATAATATTACTATATTAATTCCCTTGCATTTCCAATTACATACCTGCATCCATACTATTAGTCATTTTGGAATTCTCTGTCTTGTTACATATCTTCTCAGCTACAAAGATAAAGCAGACGATACACTGACAACCCTTCGTCACGCGAAATTCATGGAAAATGTTGCCACCTGTTCTGCTCTCGACTCCAGAAGTCTCCTACCATCAGAAAGAGCTGCATATTATCACGCGTTGACCGTTCATCTGCAGGTGTCGCAGTGGAAACAGTTGGACTTAGAATGCCTGAGACCCAATGAATGGGGATGGGTCTTTGAAGGCAACACACTAATACCGGTGAAAACTGACCTTGAGCCAGCCCCAGCAAGTCTCCTCAAGTACATCCGCTGCAACTGTAAGACATCTTCAAAGAACACCTGCGGCACTCAGGCATGCTCGTGCAAGAAGAACGGTTTGAAATGTGTTTTTGCATGTGGTAACTGTAGGGGCCAGCAATGCCAAAATCGAGTCTTAGTTGCAGATGTCGATGTCACAGATGATGCTGATTTGGGTAGACATATTGGACCTTGAATGAATATTTATAGCATGCTTAGATCATTTTCAGTACACAGAGACAGGATAGTGCATATATATATATATATATATATATATATATATATATATATATATATATATATACACAGTGGTGGGCACGGTTCCGCTAATCCGCTAACCGCTAATTAGCGAAGCTAACTTTTCCGTTAGCGGATTAGCGTTTCCGCTAACTTTGAGAACCGTTAGCGGACCAATTAGCTTCCGCTAAATTTAGTTCCGCTAACTTTAAGTCCGCTAACCCTAAAATCATACATGTTTGTTCCAGTCTGTTCTGAGCGTGTCTGCAACAGTCAGTCTGGCACGCTATTGGCTGACTACGTGTAAACACAAGACGTGATTGGTCGACGCAGCAGCAGCTGAGCAGCGTTGTGTAATTCTGCAGTTCAGTTCACTTACGACGTTACAGTCTTACAGTGTCAGCGACAGCGTACGTTATCATAAGCATATTTTCGTCAGTTTACCGAGTCTACAAGTTTTTGCAATGGAAAGTGAAGACGTTTTGGTTCCGCCTGAGGATGTTGGGCCTGTTGATGGCCAGGTCCGCCAGGACCAGCCCAACCAGGAGTCTCAGAACCCATGGCCCCACCTGGAGGACTACTTTGTCTTTATGTCAAGGGATAAGAGAAACGCCAACCTCTTGTACTTCCGGTGCGTCTTGTGCCAGCCCAAGGAGAACACCATCAAGGGACACGCGTCGAGCCTCTACAACTTGAAGTCGCATGTCAAGAGGAACCACCCAGCGCATGCCATCCAGTTTGAGGAGAGGATCAAGGCCGGCTCTTCCCGTGGGAAACACAGGCAATCTTCTGGTAGCAGTGCCAGTAGCAGGAGCAGCAGCCAGTCGTCGCAGCCATCTGCAAAGAAAATACGCCAGCCCACCATTGGTGAGGCATTTGGCCAATCAGCTGCTGGCACTGGCGTCCGTCAGTCTGTGGTGGACCTGTTCGTCTGCAACATGCTACCGCTGCATGTAGTGGAGTTCCCCACCTTTGTCAGCTTGATCAAGACGCTGAACCCCAGCAAGACGTCGATGTCCTGCCGCACCCTGGGCAGGAGGATCTTGGCCAGTCATAACCAGCTGGAGGAGTATCTTATAAGGTATTTATAATTTATAAAAGTTTATTAAATTATCGACCTGTTCATCAAGTACAACACAGCCATCCCATCCAGTGCTGCAGTTGAGCGCCTGTTCTCCATAGGCAAGGACATCTTGCGCGCCAAGAGAGCCACCCTGTCAGATGCCAACTTTGAGAGGCTGATGTTCATGAAGGGCAACCAGCATCACGTCGAGGCGATGGAAAAGGAGCAGGAGGCCAAGCCAGAGTGAATGCATTATTAGATTATTAAAGTTATTTTTTATGTGTATTTTTATTTCTTAATATTTTTGATTCGTTTAATACTTTTTGTACTGTAAATAAACTGTATGTTGAATGTAAACTAATGTTTAATTTCATTTGTTCATTTAATTATTTATGTACACCTTAATCATCATCTGATCTTGGCATGCTATACCTTTTTGGAAAGCTCTATGTCTAAGCTGCAACATATTAAAATTTCAGCTCTCTTTAAGGGTTTTAGAGCCAAAAAACCAAACCGAAGCTAAATTCATATAATAAAAGTTAGCGGTTAGCGGTTATCGTTAGCTTCCGCTAAATATTTTAGCGGTTTATCGGTTTAGCGTTATCGAAGTTAAGTTTTGAGTTAGCGGTTCAGCGGTTATCGAAGCTAACTTTTCGGTTAGCTGTGCCCACCACTGTATATATACATATACATGCAACTTTCGTACTATGATATGTTCTACAAAAAAGCCAGAAGTTTTAAATATATTGAGGCTTAATATAGTTTTGTCATTTTTGACATGTTGGGATTTAGGACTCATTTTGTGTTATACCCTCTCTTTTCAAATGTAGATAACTTTTCTTGCCCAAAGAAGACAAATTGAGGCATATGATTTTCTTAATCTACATAAAATTGCGCTTCCAACGATACCAAACTTGTTTGGGGGAGTAATTCATTCCGGGTTGATACCCTTTTTGTCCTATTTCGACCACACTATAGTGAAAACCCTTGAAAACGAAAAATAGAAGTATCGAAGCGTCAGAGGAGCAAATAGAACCTTAAGATTTATTGGTAGATCATTTGAATTCAAGTCGGAGAAAATAATGCTAACATTATGTAGTTCTTTAGTACGCCCCAGTAGTATAAAAATGTAAAGTGGCCGCTAAAGTTCATATTAAAAAATACCGAGTGGAGGTAAGGGGGGGGGGCATCCAAGGTCCCCAAAGAAAGATAGTTCCCCAAAGCCAAGGCCTCAAAGGGTGGGAAAGGGAGGTAGTAGAAGAAGAAGAAAGAAATATCCCTCTCAAAGGAAGAGCGAGAGAGAAGAGAGAGAGAGAACCTAACCTAACATGTATGTATGTATGTATGTTTGTGTGCATGTTAAAGGGTAATAAAGCACAAGTCTTTATTGAGAGGAGAGAGAGGAGCCCTTAAAAGACCCGAACGATAGCATTTCTTGGAGCATAGTGTATTCTTCCGAAGCCACCCTGGAAGTCTTTTGGCTCAATGACAGTTGGCTTAGAGTGGCTGTGACATCCTCTCGGTACAACTTCTTCAAGTAAAATACCAACTTTTACCCACTCCTCCTGACAGCCAGGGACACAGCCTGTTGACTTCGAATCCTGTCAGAGCCACGGCCAGTCGCGTTAGCTTAGAAGCATGTATACATATATACTGTATACAATATACTCTATATATATATATATAATATATATAATATATATAATATATATATATATATGTGTGTGTGTGTAAAAATGAACAATGAATAATCAATATTCATTTTTACATGAGAACCAAAATCGCTTAACGCGAGTTTGAATAGAATTTTTATTTGTTGCTTTCTATTTTTGTTTCAGTGTCACAACCATGCGACCTACCATTTCTATGGTTTGGTCGCGTCCATATTTCCATTTTTCATTTGTTAGAATTTATTATAATTATGAATTGACGTATGGCATAGTTTGAATAACTATGACGTTACATTTTCCCGTCATTAATTTCCCTTCATCATATCTCTAGTATTCAATGTATGAAAATTCTTTAACATAATAATAAAAACTGTACACTCTCTAAGTCATTATTTATTTGTGGTGTTATGTAGTATAAATATTATCATTCAACCATATGCGCCCATACGTCCATATTTTATCTTGACCATTATCCTATATCAATTTTATTAAATATTCATTATTACTCGTGTCAGTCTATGAAATACAAAACTATGCATTCGTTCGAAAACGCGCAAATACGTTCTCGTGTATTATTTTTTATTTTTATATTTAATTATTTCGTCTCCCGCAATGAACTCGAAAATGCTGAGGTAAGTGGTCAAATTCCGCTATCCACGGCAAAAGCAAGCATCTGAATTCGAAATCCTCTCTCTTGCTTCTGCTATAAATTTATAACATAAGGTATTATGTTGTATGTTATATTATATTATGTTATATACCGTAGGTGCCCATGTACTTTGTGTTGTACTAATAACCATATATAATAACCATATATAAATATAAAAACAATGTAAGAATTGTAAACGACGTAATGTACTTTAAATGGAATTGTAATTAACGATACTAAGGGAATGTGAATTAATCCATAACTATAATCATGATTGTTGTGAACCAAAATTACAACGTACTCAATGATGTACTTAGATTGTACTTATGTACTACTACGAAATTACATCGCCTTCAGAAATGTATACTCGGCGAAAATACGATTAGTTTTTATTTTTATTTTTTAATTTTTATTTGGAATCTTTCAAACATCTGATCATGTGTTTAAAGGGGGGAACTTAACCTTCAACTGCATTCCCCCAACATTTAGACTTATATGATACATGTAATTAGAAAATTAACTTCGCTTCATTACTTCACTCTTCTTTGGTCACTACTACGAGACTCCCTAGTTAGCAGCCTCGCTGCGAGGAGGGGGCAGAGGCCCCTTGCCTCCTTAATTTTTTTAGATTCCGGCCTGAGCCATGGCCGAAAGAGGTCGAACCTCTACCCCTGTAAATTCAAAGCACTACCTGTACATTTTTTAGAAGTAAATTACAGTAAGAGAAACTTTTTATTCTCTCCTTCGAGTTGGGCTCTCTTCAGAAGAACTTAGTCAGTAAAGTCGATAAGTTATAAAAGAAAAGTCGATAATTTTAGTATCAGAGAAAGTATCAGAAGACCATCAAAGCTGACAGAAAGCTACTATAGCGGCTCCTAAATGCCGCATGGTGGAGATAGTCAATGTCTTGAAGCATGAACTGTCCCCAGTCCCATTTAGTCTGGCGAAGGCAGGAGGAGAGATGAATTCGACATCGAAGTCTGAGCTGATGAACATCCTGATGGCTCAGCAGACCATAAGCTCAGAGGTTCCAACCTCTGATCTGAAGACCTGTGTGATGATAGATGGCCATGCACTCATCCAAGCTCTTGGCACGCCTGGCGGCTGCCGGACATTCGGAGACTATGCTGAAGTGTTCTTCAAGGCCGTGACGAGTTATTTCAATGAACACACAACAAGAGTTGATGTCATCTTTGATCGGTACGCAGGGGAAGGATCGATCAAAGCAGTTACCAGGACAAAGCGTGCAAGCAAGAAGAAACCGATTCGGAAAGTCATTGATGGCCCACAAGTTCCACTGCCTGAAGTGTGGAAAAACTTTATAGCCCTGGATACAAACAAGGCTGACCTAGCCTTGTTTCTGTCTAACGTCATCACTGAGAAGGGCAGAGATCTTCAAGAAAGATGTCAGCTGGTGACAAGGGGTGGCTTCTCTGAAGCCACTGAAGTACGTTCAACCAGGCGACATGACGTTCCACTGCATAGCAACCATGAAGAGGCGGACACCAGGCTCATCCTTCACTCATGTGATGCAGCGTCCCAGGGATGGACGAATACTGGTACTGTGCAGAGATACTGATGTAATGGTGCTGCTGATTCACTTCGTTTGCACCAAGGTCGCTGAAGGGTGGATGCTGTGCGGAACGGCCAAAAACCGAAAATGCTACCCCGTGCACGATGTATTGAAGAGTTTGTCACCCGCAGTCAGGGACAACCTGGTCAGCTTCCACGCTTTGACCGGGTGTGACACAGTCTCGTCCTTCAGTAGTCATGGAAAACAGAAGTGTTTGAAGGTGTTCAGTGACCACCCACTCCTGCTGCACGCTATTGGTCGAGATGGGGATATCGCAGATGTTGAGAAGTTTGTGTGTCATTTGTATGGCACCCCGGAACAACACACAGTTGATGACGCCAGAGTTCACCTTTTTGGGAAGGCCAAGAAGACTGGGAATGCTCCCACCGACAAAGGATGCCCTGGAGCTCCACGCCAAGCGGGCAAACTATCAGGCCAAAATATGGCTCCAGGCTAACAAAGAGCACGTAGATGTTGAAGATCCGGTGGACATTTCAGCCTGGAAGTTGGAAGATGGGAGCCTCCTACCAGTGTGGACAAGACTTCCTCCAATCCCTGAAGCCCGCTTGGAACTTGTTGCTTGTGATTGCAAGAAAAAGTGCAAGACAGCTAGATGCAACTGCTTCAGGAAAAGGATGAAATGTACGACAGCTTGTGGTTGTGACGACAGCGGTTGCTGTAACCTAGCTGGACAGTAGATCTATGTCTCTCTTCCGGGCTGAAATCGAGAGAAGTTGGAATGTGCTGTAAGGAACTAATAACTCTGTTCTTAAGTGATTGCAATCCACACATTTGTGACTGTCAGTGCAGCATTTCGGTGCTGTTCATCAAGAAACGTGAACTTGTAGATGTTACTAGTGTGCAAACTGTATAGTTATGGGGATTATTTACTGCTTTGTGATTTAGTTGTGATAATTCTGTTACTGTGCGTACTTAATTCATACCATCAAATTTATTAGGCACTAATCATGTTCAAATAAATTGGCTTGACAAACAGACTTACTCAATGTTTTTTTTTCGCCAATTAAAATAAAAACACAAATTTTTAGCACAATTTCGGTCGTCATTAACTTGAATTTGACCTTGAGTTGGTAATTCGGATGGAATAAGCGTGTCATCATACTTCTTCATCACTAAGTGTGGCAAAATGAAACATTTGGTCAAACCAATTGGATCAGAATATTTTTTTTTAAATTAAAATTAGAAAATATCATTTTTTGCACAGTTTGACCTCGAAAATGACCTTCAAAGCCAAAAGCAAGAGTGGCATCCACCTGCATTTTATTCCTCACCCACAGGTACTTTGATTTAGCATGGGTGCCAGCTATTAACAAAAAACGCCGTTCAAAGTCGATTTTTGAATTTTGGCCGGTCCACTATACTGTGTACACTAGCTTGTGAAGTGCCCGAAATATCAGAGGTGTGAGATAAAAGCTGCGGATGCTGATATTCAAACACCTACAAACATCTGCTAATTAATCAGACGGGTGGTATTATCTCGAATTATTTGTCGCAGTTCCGTGTTATATATTTACAACGTGATAGCATGTGTGTTGAATCTACCGATACGTGATCTGTCTTGACGCATATGGGCCGCGAACATATTATATACATATATCTTTTGGGGTATTTATGCTAAAATTAACACCACGTTTAAATGCCCCATATATATATATATATATATATATATATATATATATATATATATATATAATGAATAAAACCACGAAGGGAAAAGAAACACAAAGTGGTGCTCAAGCGCTTTCGTCTAATGACATCCTCAGGAACACTGGAGTGAAAAGAGAGTTCAAGACTATATATAGGTTACAAAAAAAAAAAAAAAAAAAATATATATATATATATATATACATTCAACTGCAAAGAGCACGCAGTATAAATAACGTAAAGAACGACGCTTGTATAGGAGATATTCCGCGCAAGACGAGAGAGAGAGAACGGAACAAATGAAAAATGATGAGGTAACCACCTGGGAAACGAACCCGGGATCTTCCGATTGCCGGTCAGACGCGATACCATTACAGGTGGTTACCTCATTTTTTCATTTGTTCCGTTCTCTCTCTCTCGTCTTGCGCGGAATATCTCCTATACAAGCGTCGTTCTTTACGTTATATATATATATATATATAATATATATAATATATATATATATATTATTATATATATATACAGGGTGTCCGAGAATTATCTGTACAAGTTTTGGCTGTTATTAAAAGTCAACCATGAAGTGTAGAAATTCCAGTGTTGTCCCATTTTACAGAGAATCTCATTAAGTTTTTTCTGATACCAAGTTTTGACAAGTTTTTTAGAAATTCCAGTGTGTCCGAAAATTATCTGTACAATTTCATCTTTTAATAAAATTCTTGATAACACACGTAAAATTCTTAAACAAGATTATTTAGAATCTGTATTTTCAAAGTTTCTTTTATTAAAGTAACGTTGTTACAAACATTCGATATGTGCACCATCAGTGATTCGCAAAACATCCAATCGATAATCCAAATGTTGCCATGTACGCTGCAGCATATCCACATCAATTCGCTCAATAGCAGCTGTGATCCTTGCTTTTAAATCATCAATGTCTGTCACCCGCGTACAAAAAAGAAAAAACTTGTCAAAACTTGTTATCAGCAAAAACTTAATGAGTTTCTCTGTAAAATGGGACAAACTGGAATTTCTACACTTCATGGTTGACTTTTAATAACAGCTAAAACTTGTACAGATAATTCTCGGACACCCGGTACATATATATATATATATATATATAAAATAAGTAGAAATAAAAATTGTGGGAGGAGCAAACACATCTGTACGGAAAACTAACGAAAGTTTACAGTCAATTTAATAGATGATGCCAAAATGATATATATGTCACAAAGAAATAAAATAAAGAAATAAACCTAAAAAATAAATTGAAACAAATTAAGAGAAGCATCCAAATTTATAAGGGAAAAAAATTACCAAAGGTTTTTATAGTTATTGTCTGAATCAAACATAGGTCACAAAAGAATAAAAAAATACAAATAAATATAAATTGGAAAACAAAGTGATGCCAAAATGATATATAAAGAAATAGAGGAATATATACAACATATATAAGATATATACACCACATATATATAAGAAATATAAGCAATATAGTTATTGTCTGAATGATACATAGGTCACAAAAGAATAAAGAAATAAAAATAAATATAAATTGGAAAAAATTACAAATGATGCCTCAATGATATATAAAAAATATAAGAAATACATACATATACACATCGGATTCGACGGGGGTTCTAGTTAGGAGGCAAGCAACGGATGTTTCTTCTTTATACTTCTCTATAATTCTTTTCGGTCGCCTTAAATGGTGGGTCGCCACTCTGTTAAACCCTTGGCTACAGACTCGCCAGACTGTTATGCCAATATCTTCTATGGTGCTTGGGTTGTCTCTTTCTCTCTTAATTGGGTCGAGAATTATTAATTCTTCTCTTTTTATAATTCTCTGATCCTTTCTCTTATACTAAAATTATCGACTTTTCTTTTATAACTTGTCGACTTGACTGAGTTCCTGAAGAGAGCACGGCTCGAAGGGAAAAATAACAAGTTTGTCTTACTTTGGTTTACTTCTTAAAAATACAGTTAGTACTCTGAATTTACAAGGGGAGAGGTTCGACCTCTTTCGACCATGGCTCAGGCCGGAATCTAAAAATATTAAGAAGGCAAGGGGCCTCTGCCCCCTCCTAATGAGGTGCTAATATGAAGTCTAATCGAGAAGTGCCTTAAATGAAGTGGCAATCTGAAGTGGCGTATTTTTACAAATATACGTATAATATAACTTAAATGTTTGGGGGAGAACAGTTGAAGGTTAAATTTCCCCCCTTTTTAAACACATGATCAGATGTTTTAAAAGATTGCAAATTTCAAATTAAAAAATAAAATAACAAAAACTAATTTGTATTTTTTCGCCGAGTCTTCATTTATGAAGGCGATATCATTTCGTAATAGTACATAAGTACAATTTTGAGTACATGACTGAGTACGTATTAATTTTGGTTCATTACAATTACGATTACAATTATGGATTACAATTACCAATTAATTCATATTCACTTGTTGTTTAATTACACTTCCATTTTGAAGTACATTCTTACATGATAAATTAAATCATTACATTTAATTACAGTTTCACTGAAGTACATTACAAGTTATTATTAATTACAGTTTTTATATATTTATATATGGTTATACTAGATGGTTATTAGTACAACACAAGTACATAAGACATGACACACATGATATAACATAATATGTTATAAATGTTATAAATTTGAAATCAGAGCGAACGGAGGTATTTTTTATCTTTGAGGCGCTCGATTCTGTCGTCGTGAGTGGAATTTTATAACTTCTTAACTCAGCATTTTTGAGTTCAACTCGGGAGGTCATATAATTAAAAATAAAAATGAAAAAAATAATACGAGAACGTTTTTTCGCGTTCTCGAACGAACTGCGAAAGTTTTGCATTTCATGATTGACACGAGTAAACATAGACTGATAAGTTGATAGGGCATAAGTAGACAATAGGTAGATGAATGAATAAGTAATAAAATTAATAAAGGATAGCGGTCAAGAAAGAACATGAATGTAAGAATGAGTATGGTTGAATAATAATTATATTTATACTACATAACATATAAATAATGACTTCTATAGAGTGTTTAGTCCTTAGGGAAATAAATGACGGGAAAATGTGACGTCATAGTTATTGAATTTTTACATATAATTAGGAAGATTTACAAGAACGAATTAGAGACAAAGAGTGGGAAACGTAAAGAGAATAAAGTTATTTTATGACGTCATAGTGTATATATAAGTCATTATTAAAAAAGATGAATTAGAGACAAAGAGTGGGTAGTAATGACTAAGAAGTACAACTACGGGTTCCAATCCTGTTACATGCAATGTGTATGCATAATCTAGGGTCGAGGGTGAGATGCAAGACAATTCATAATTAATTATAATAACTTCTATAACAAATGGAAAATGGATAATGGATACGACTAAACCATAGAAAGGGTAGATCGTAGGGTTGTGACACGAACAAAAAATAGGAAGCTACAAGTAAAATTATTATCCAAACTCGCGTTAAGCGATTTTGGTTCTTATGTAAAAATGGACATTCGAACATAAAACTATACGAACATAAGTTCTGCATGAAGACAATGAATCCATATAATGATGGTGTAGGAATTGTTCATTGTTCACTTTTTACATATATATATATATATATAATACGCATACAACAATAAATTGAAAAAGAAAAATTGTAAGAAAAGCATACAAATTTACAAGGAAAAAACAAAAAATAATTTTTTACCAAAGGTTTAGCAACCTGCCCTTCTTTAAATCCATTCTGAAGGAATTCAAAGCAACTGGATCGAGTTGAAACAGACTTTACTCATGTTAAAGTTATATATATATATATATATATATATATATTATATATATATATATTAAAAAATCTGAAACACTACCCGTTCTTTCCCAGTTTTCGATAGACATAATGAAAGAAATGAATGTATGATTATTTGCTTTTATTTAAGTGTTTTAAGGTTTACATGATGGTAGTTTCATTAATTACTGTGTATATATATATAATATATAATATATATTATATATGTATATATATGTATAATATATATATATATACAGGGTGTCCGAGAATTATCTGTACAATTTTGGGCTGTTATTAAAAGTCAACCATGAAGTGTAGAAATCCACGTTTTGTCCCGTTTTACAGAGAATCTCATTAAGTTTTTTCTGATACCAAGTTTTGACAAGTTTTTTAGAAATTCCAGTGTGTCCGAACATTATCTGTACAATTTCATCTTTTAATAAAATTCTTGATAACACACGTAAAATTCTTAAACAAGATTATTTAGAATCTGTATTTTCAAAAGTTTCTTTTATTAAAGTAACGTTGTTACAAACATTCGATATGTGCACCATTAGTGATTCGCAAAACATCCAATCGATACTCCAAATGTTGCCATGTACCAAAGCTGGGCACAAACCGTTAATCCGTTAATCGTTAATTAACGAAGTTAACTTTTTCGTTAACGATTTAACTTTTAAGTTAACTTTGAAAATCATTATAGGACTAATTAACTTCCGTTACATTTAACTTCCGTTAACTCAAGTCCGTTAACCCAAAAAGTTTATAAATAAACGTTTAAAAGTTTCTATTATTTTCAGTGCTGAGCAGGTGCGCAATTAATCCGCCACTGTTAATAGTTATTTATGGCATTGATTTGAGCAAAACATGGTCGACTGTAAAATCAGGCGGAAAGATTTGCCATTTGAGTTGAATGTTTCAACTTCTTTCAAGAAATATCACGAGCATTTTAAGGCACTTTCAATAATATATATGTAACAATTACAACAAATAACTACATTCGTTTCATTTGCAGTCTGTCTCTTGCGCAACATGTTTGTGCTAGTGAATATTTAAAAATAATCGTTGTCAAGTAAGTCATGTATATTTATAATATGTCTGTGAGTACCTTATTAGTAGTCTCCTTGATACATTTCAAGAACCATAAAACTGATCAGGTAAGATTTCAATTCTCATGTCAACAACGAGGAGAAGGAGGAGGATGACTTCTTCAGTGCTGTCATCCAGACAAAAGAGAGCAGCAGAAGCCACAGGTCACTCAAGGGCAAGGCCCAGAACTTGGTCAAGACCTGGCTGGAGACCAACTCCAAGGACTTGCTGACAGATGCTGCCTTCTTGGGTGAGCAAGTGTTGGTGGACTTGTTCATCAAGTTCAACACAGCCATCCCCTCCAGTGCTGCAGTGGAGCGTTTGTTCTCTATGGGCAAGGACATCCTGAGGGCCAAGAGATCATCCCTGTCTGATGAAAACTTTGATATGCTAATTTTCATGAAGGGCAACATGCATCTCATGGACAAAATGGAGAACGAGAAGAAGAGGGAAAATTAAATTATATATATATTGTGTTTTTCATTTTTTTTATAATAAAAGTTAACGTTAACGGTTTATCGGTAACTTCCGTTACATGTTTAACGAATTAACGGATTAACGGTTAACGAAGTTAACTTTTTGGTTAACGGATTAGCGGTTAACGAAGTTAACTTTTTGGTTAACGGTGCCCACCACTGCCATGTACGCTGCAGCATATCCACATCACTTCGCTCAATAGCAGCTGTGATTCTTGCTTTTAAATCATCAATGTCTGTCACCCGCGTACATTTCTAAAAAACTTGTCAAAACGTGGTATCAGAAAAAAATTAATGAGATTCTCTGTTAAATGGGACAACACTAGAATTTCTACACTTCATGGTTGACTTTTAATAACAGCCAAAAATTGTACAGATAATTCTCGGACACCTTGTATATATATATATATTATATATATATATATATATATATATATAGTTATAGTTATAGTTATACTTATAGGCGAGTTTACTGTTTTATTTAAGCGTGGTGGAAACTGATCTAGAAGCTCCTTTGCACTGTCTGAAAAATGTTGTTTTATGCCTGATGCGTATATACAGTACATATATAGCTATTAACCTTTGGTTAACCTTTGGTTAGCTTCCGCCCGAATTGTTCATTCTGAAGAAGATCAAGCTTTTCACCCCACCTTAGACCTACAGTTTAACGTGGAATCCGAACAACGCCCCATCAGCAGCCCAGCGTCTTAACCACTAGGCCACCTAGGGTACCCATTTATCTACCAACCACTTTCTTTATTGTGTGGAAGGATGAACAGCTGGGTTTTGCTGCGCGCCGGCTGCCGTCGGGGTCTCGAACCCGGGGCCGATGGATTCGTAGTCAGCGACGCTAACCACTACACCACCGAGGCGCAACTACACATCGAGTGTCAAAGATGTATTCAAAAACCGTTCAAGCCAGAAAAAGTAATAAATTAAAAAAGTACATACATGGAAATAACTTCATATACAGTGTCTGTATGTCAGGTGCACAGAAAAAAGCCAACGCCCTATTCAAAAGACCGCCTGAAGGATCGGGGAACCAGCATTTCAGTTCAAAAAGTTGTAGCGAGAGCATGTTCCGTTCCAGATATATATATATATATATATATATATATATATATAATAAACTGCAAACAACACGCAGTATAATTAATGTAAAGAACGACGCTTGTGTAGAAGAGCGTCCGCACAAGAAGAGGAGAAAGAACGAACAAATGAAAAATGAGGCACCTCCCAGGAATCGAATCCGGCAATTGGATGACCCCGGGTTCGATTCCTGGGAGGTGCTTCATTTTTCATTTGTTCGTTCTTTCTCCTCTTCTTGTGCGGACGCTCTTCTTCACAAGCGTCGTTATATAATATATATATATATACACACATATATATATATATATATATAGTGCTCTAAGTTGCACTCCAGTATATATATATATATATATATAGTGCTCTAAGTTGCACTCCAGTATATATTATATATATATATATATATATATATAATATATATATATATATATGCTTCTAAGCTAACGTGGCTGGCCGTGGCTCTGACTGGATTCTAAGCCAACAGGCTGCGTCCCTGGCTGTCAGGAGGAGTAGGGGAAAGTTGGTATTTTACTTCAAGAAGTTGTAGCGAGAGAATGTCACAGTTACCAATATATATATATATATTATATATATATATATATAATGTTTTGGAATACAGCTCTTCATGCTTAGATGTCCAGCTGTTCAGCCACCCAGGCCACTCTAGGCCAACTGTCAGTCAGCCAAAAGCCTTCCAGGGTGGCTTGGGAAGAATCCACGATGCTCCAAGAAATGCCATCGTTCGGATCTTTTAAGACCTCTCTCCTCTCTCTCCTGTCAATAAAGACTTGTGCTTGATTACCCTTTAAATACATGCACACAAACATACACACATACATGTTACGTTAGGTTCTCTTTCTCTCTTCTCTCTCTCTCTCTCTCTCTCTCTCTCTCTCTCTTCCTTTGAGTGGGATATTTCTTCCTTCTTCTTCTTCTACTACCCCCATTTCCCACCCTTTGGGGCCTTGGCTTTGGGAAACTATCCCTCTTTGGGGACCTTCGGTGGATCCCCCATTACCCCCACTCGGCATTTTTTTATATGAACCTTTGGGGCCACTCTACATTTTTGTCATGGTACTACTCGCCCCCACCTGGAATACTGCGTTCAGTTCTGGCCCCCATATTTATGACACGACCGACAAAATGGAGAGAGTGCACCGATGGGCTTACTAAGATGATTCCTAGGATTAGAAACAAATCGTCCGCTGCCCGTTTAGAAACGTTAAATTTATTCTTACTCGTAAAAAGGCCTATTCATGATTTGATCCACGTATTTAAAATGATTAAAGGTTTGGATAATGTCGACGCCGAAAAATATTTCACCTTTAGAAATGCGGATAGAACTCACGGTAATGGTGTCAAATTAATGGGTAAACATTTTAGATCTAATGAAGCACAACATTTTTTCTTCAATCGTATTGTTAATTTGTGGAATGGATTGCTAGCCAGAGTAGTTCAAAGATACTAAATGCTTATCTTGCCTTAATTTAACCCCAGTTAGCAGCATTTCCTAGCGCATAAAAGTATTGTAGAATTTTCACTCGGATTCCCTCCTCTTTACTTTAAAATTTTCAATTTATCTTTAAATTTCTTTCCTTCCTTTCAACCTCTCTTATTTGCTTTGCTTTTAAACTTTGATTCGTCTTTAAATTTTCTTACATCTTTTAGCCTTCCTTCTTAAACAGGCAGCCTCGTAGAGACCAGCTGTTCGCTGTTTGGTGTCCTTTGTATTCCTTTGAAATGGCTCGTAATTGCGTCTGAAGTACAAATGTTAGGGTCTGTTTACGCCTCACCTTTAACAGAATTTAGAGAACTATAAAATAAAACAAATTATTGTTCCCATAAAGTTACTGCTCGTCGAATTAAATCATAGTCGGGGCTTTTCCGAAATTTGGACTGTTTCCTATTTTTTGGAAAATAAGATATTTAATGTAGATCTTTACGCTGATTTAAAAAAATGTAAGTCTTTTTTTTGAGAAATAATTATTTTAAAAGTCACATGGTGTGCTAGTTTACGTATAGTTACTATTTTAAAAGTTACATGGTGTACTAGTTTACCTATAGTTACTGTAGAAAAATCTTTTGCACATTGGCCACAACACAGTTGTAGACTTCAACAACTACTTAAGAGAGGTAAGTAACCTAACCTAACATAACTTAATCTAACCGAACCTAACATAAGGCGTTGAATCTATGTGGAATAAGGCCAAACGAAGGAATAAGAGCCAGTCAGGATTCACTGGCAAATGATTGATACCTACTTGTGCGAATTCCTGTGGCGACAGAAAAATAACGGTCGAAATCTATTCACACAAATACTTAGTGACATAAGTCAATATTACTAAAGAATACAATAACTCTTGCATTAGTTTTCAGTTGTATTGTTATAGTTTTTGACCTAATACAAAATTACAATAACAAACAACTTTTGAACCGCTCATTTCTCCAAAAAAAGACATTTTTTAAATCAGTGTAAAACTCTACATTAAATATCTTATTTTAAAAAAAATCGGAAACAGTCCAAGTTTCGGAAAAGCTCCTCATAATCAAACATACCATCAGTTGTACAACACTTGGTGTTTTTAGTGATACTAAGCAATCTAGGAATTTAAAAGAAGTTTTTGACATATCAGTTTTGAAATTGCTTTCATGATTCTATCAAGCACATTGTTAGAAGGATGTAGGATGTAGGAATTAATTAAACGAGTAACTCATTAAAGACGCGTTTCATTTATTTTGTAGTAATGTTTTATGAACCCTATTTAAGTTCATTTCTAATTTATTTTCTAATTTAACAACTGATACACATCCGCTTTCTTCAACTGAATCTATAGCTGTTTAAGTTACTCTCCTCCCTCTTGCAACATACTGTAACACTCCATTAGTGGCGTTATAAAACCAGATGCGTCTTAGATTATTACAGACCAGTGTTTTTATTCCAAGTAGAAGTATTGTAACTGTGAAATAGGAGGAGACTATAGACACCAATCAACCATGGGAGTACTCTGGGGGAGGGGAGAAACGTTAGGCAGGAGACAAGGAGTGCTGGAACTCCCTTTTCTCCTGTCAGTCCTCCTTAGCTGAGCTTTTTCCGCGTCTCATCTACCCTGTGAGCAGTCCAGCATGCTCTCAAACATACTCTTCTCCCTCTATTCCTCACTACACATACATACATCTTACACACTACACATTCTTTTGAGTTTAAAAGAAAGACAATTTTTAATAGCCTCGGAGACCTTGATTTCGGCTCCTTTTCCTTCTACTAGTGGGGCATTTTTGCGGCCGTTCACCCTTATCCCCTCCTTTCAGCCTAAACAAAACACATTCAAGAAAAAGGAGGATGAAAAGTAAGAATAAAGTAAGAATATAGAAAAATTGATTAAAATGCAAGTATGAATAATAACACGAGTGAATGTAATGTATGGTAACCAGTTATGCTCGACGTGTGTGTGTGTGAGTGTGTGTGTGTGTGTGTGTGCGTGTGTGTGTGTCAGTGGCGGCTGGTGGTCAGGGAGAGTAGGGAGGCCCAAAATTGTCTATAATATATGCTATTAAATAGAATAGATTACAAAGTGTTGGATACCCTACTTTCTGCTTGTCACGATCGTATAGAATTAATACTATCAATAAAATCCTCTTTCATAGTTTATAGTGATAAAAACAGAGGAGGCCCGGCCTCCCATGCCTCCTCTGAAAAGCCGCCACTGGTGTGTGTGTGAGAGAGAGAGAGAAAGAGAGAGTGTGTGTTACAAGGACAATAGAAGCTTCAAAAACCTTTCGGTCCACTTGGGGAGGTTCTTGTTTTTAAACTGCTCAATTTTTAAATATTCTAGCAATAATAGAAAACTGGAAAGAAAGGCATAAGGCTCTCTCCCCTCCCGCCCCACCTCTGGTGGGTAGGGATAAAGGTTGACAAAATACCAAGACCCTGCAAAACTAGCCAAGGAAATTTTACAGGAAAGAGGAGAATATATAAGTTTGCTCTACAATTTCTCTATGAACACACAGAAATCGTACATTAGATAGTTCCGCTGTATAAACTAACGAATAATATACTTGTGCCGATCGCACATCAACCACTTGGTATCATCATAAAAACTTAGAACGTATGGTTTTGATTTTATAAAGAATAGTTTACAGCTCTATTTACCGAAGTATCGTGCGAACAAAGACCTCATGACCCACTTCAGGTTAGCAGCAAAAGGATTAAGAGAGAGATAAGGGTTAACCTCCCATGTCTACAACCATGTACGCGAAGAGCCATCACGCCGGCAAAGTGATGAAATACTTCTACAGGAAAGGGGTGGAAGCAGAATTAAAAACAGAAATCAGATTTTCCACACTATGCTCTCACGTGCATCCAACTACCCACGAGAAAGAGAAAAAAGAAATCGTGTTGGCAGAAACGCAACTATACATCACCTAATCCTTACCATGCATTTTTTAAAAGTATTTTTGTTCGTTATGAAATTGTTTCAACAAAATATTTGTCTATGCTATTCTTAGATATATTAACAAGACAGTGAGCGTATTTTCGGTAATTCGATGTCTGTCCTGTGTATGTGTCTGCCAACTCTTTGAATATCGCCAAGTTTCAATTTGGATCTCCCTTCCTGAAAGGTGTTTATGCAGCAAGTGATATAATGAGTCGTTCATAATTCGCGGTGTTTTGCCACCAGAGTAGAGAAAATCTCGTTCTGACGAGGAATATCACTGGAGGTCCCTGTATCTATCCCCGTGTACTTGTCCCTTATGGAGAATGAAAGTGTTTCGTGGGTGATCACCCGTTGTTGCTACGGCGAATTCAGAAGTCTCCCACTTAGAGGTGTTTATAAGGCAAGTGATAAAAAAAATGAGTTGCTCGATGTTTGATCATGCTCTGTGAGGCACAAATCAACCAGCGACGTCTCTCTAAAGTGGGAGGAGAATTAAGTGTAGGAGGAAGTGTTCAAACAAACTTCCACAGGGTTACGTTATAATACTATTTTCTTAAATTATATTATACTGTATGTGAGGACAGTCTTAAACCCTGAGCGTATTCAGGACTTTGTCCAGCCTATTTTTAAACATGTTTACATTTTGGCTTGAAACAACCTCCGAGAGAAGTTGGCTCCAGATATTAACTAATTTATAAAAGAAATTACCACAGATGGAGGTACTAAATGTTTTAAGTTCCAATTTCTTGTCGGACTGGTATTAAATGAGAATAATTTCTTGTAGTCTACCCTGTCTATTTCATTGAGCATCTTAAAAATTTGAATAAGCTGACTGCGCAACCTCCTGATCTCTAAAGTAAACAGATTTCAGCGTTCTAATCTTCGTTGGTAGTTTTGCAGTCTCATTGAAGGGATCAAGTTTGTGGTCCCTTGATTATACCCTTTCCAACTTTTCTATATCCTTCCCAACGGACAGAGACCAAAGCTGCACACAATACTTAAGTCGAGGTCTAACTAGTGAATTGTAAAAGAGACATTACAATTTCCTTGTTTCAAAATTGGAACTGTCTTTTAATATAACCTAGTATTTTTAAGGCCCTTTAGGCCTTTTTAAAGCCCCTTTTCGACTTCTGTACAGTGCTTTGACAGTTTGATATCAGTAATAATAATCAGTCTCAGTCAAGTTCCTCCACAACGGAGAGTAATCGATCTTCAGGGTCTTATAATCTATGTGCATTACCTTACATTTGTCCAACTTGAATAGCATCTACCAAGTACCAGACTATTCGCCCAACCTATCAAGATCATTTTGAATCGTTCTTACGCCCTCTTCATTACTTACACTATTTCCTAACTTGGTATCGTTTGCAAATTTAGAAATTGTACTTAGGAGCCCAACGTTTTTAATATAGGTGATAAAAAGTAAAGAACGCAGAGAGGAACCCTGTGGAACCCCATTAGTAACGAGCACCCCACTCCGAAGCCACTCCATTTTTTTACCACTCTGCTTTTTATCTCTTAACCAATCTTCAATCCAATTGAAAACGAGCCCATAATTCCTAGTTCTCTAACTTTAGTTATCAATCTCGCGTGAGGAACTTTGCCAAAGGCGTTTTGAAAGTCGAGGTACAGTTGCCCGTATATGTAATGCTCCTCGCCTCACAGGCGACTCCGTACATGTGGAAACGCCGCAGTGTTAGTCAAGGTACCCCAACCGGGGGAAAGTGGGGTGGAGGGGGGACAACCGAATCCAACAACATATAACACATCTAAAGGACAATTGAATGTGCAGGTAATTATAATGTAATGTCTGTGTTCATAAAGATAAACAATTAATATGATCGTGAACAGCGTTGAACTCCATGTAGTTTACTAGTCTTATACAGTAATAAGGTGCCATTATGATTACTGCAAATCTATATGAACAGCTACTACAATAGAACTTTTTATATACTAGTGAATGCAAAATGTTCGCCTGCAGGATATTTTCGCGTTTTTCGCGTAGGCTATAGTTTACGCGAAAATATCTAGCAGGCGAAAATTTGACAATTTAAAGTTTAAACTAATCTTTGGAAGATAGTAAGAAAATAAAATTTAGATCATTAAAATACGTTATTTGAAAAGTAAATTCGGATCTTTTCCGTTTGATGCCCACCACTAGAACTAAAATTAATTATTACCATCATGTGTAACTTTTTACGCTGATTTCAAAAATATATAATTTTTTTCCAATAAATTAATAATAAAAACGTTAAAGCCCTTTAACATTTGAATTTCGTACATTTAATTTGTCTTTTCTTCAAAAATTTAATGATAACACCAGTACACATTTGAAAACTTGTCGATCGATTTTTGCAAACTAGTTGGTGATTCTATATAATTTGAGTGCGCTGATCTCAAAAATATAGTTAGTTTTTCCCTATCACGTATGGTTTTCTTAGTACAGGGTGTGTCATAAATCCCCCATTTATCCCCAAATGTGAACCATCTTATCGAGACCAACATTGGATTGCGCATGCTAAACCATAAATTTTGTTGTTATAGACTACAATAACGCTTACATAATAATGTAGGGTAAATATATATAACAACCAGTCCCGTTCCCAGCAAAATACTCTCTCCCCTCCCATCAATGGGTAGTTAACATTTGGGGACAGATGAGGTATTACAACACCCCTTGTACCACGAAATCTTTAGGTGATAGAGTAAAACCTAATTAAAGCAGAATTAAATAACTCCTAGCTCTTGGACAAGCATATTGCTTGTTTATGAAAGAATAAAAAAATAACTGAAAGAAACAAAATATATTTACCTTCTTTACTTGCAAACATTTCAGGACTTATTCCAAAGACTTAAGACTGTGAAGGTAAATCTGACTAATGACGACTAAACCGGTGCTTCTTTGATGTTTTCTTATGCTGTGGGTTAGGCTGATCTCGTTGCAGACACCAGCAGTAATCCGCCATCATATTTGTATGCCATCTTCCTTGATATCTTCTTTCCATGGTTTTGATGTCCTGGTGAAATCGCTCCCCTTGCTCCTCACTGACATCTCCGAGATTTTCGAGAAAACGGTCAAGATGCGAAAATAAGAAGTGAACTTTCAGGCTCATGTTGCAGCCTAAGGCGCAAAACTTTTTAAGCATATTTTCCACCAGTCTTTCATAATTTTGGCTTTTGTAGTTTCCCAAGAAGTTTTCAACAACATCTTTGAAACCAAGCCATGCTTCTTTTTCTTTATTGGTCATTGTGTTCAGGAAATGATCGTCTGTCAATAACTTTCTAATCTGAGGACCTATAAAAACACCTTCCTTTATTTTATCGTAGCTAATCTTTGGATATTTTGACTGAATGTACTTGAAACACTCACCTTCTCTATTCAATGCTTTGACATACTGCTTCATCAAGCCTAACTTAATGTGCAAGGGTGGTAGGAGGATTTTATTTGGTTCAACTAGATGTTCATGTAAAATGTTCTTTGATCCTGGGGTAAGATTCTCTCAAGGAGGCCAAGTTTTCCTCTTCCAGTGCTGGTCACGTGCTCGACTATTCCATTCGCAGATGAAACATGGCATCTTAGTGTATCCTGATTGCTGCCCAAATAACATGCAAAGGACTTTGAGATCCCCACACAATATCCATCTGTGATTTTGATACTGAATTTTTTCCAGAAGCAGTTTCATGTTATCATAGGTCTCTTTTAAATGAGTAGAATGGGCCACTGGGATTGATGCATATTTGTTACCGTTGTGTAGTAACACTCCTTTTAGACTGGTTTTAGAGGAATCTATAAACAACCTCCAGTCACTGGTTTGGTATTCGATGCCTAGCTTGCACACTAATCCTGTGATGTCCTTGCAAAATACCAAGGAACCATCTTCGAAAAAAGGCACGAAGTCTTTCTCACGATTTCTGTACCAAGCGAAGTATGTGTCGGATGTCAATAAATTGTTCTCCTGCAATCTAGACCCCAAAAGTTCTGCAGAGTCCTTAGGCAGATTCAAATCCCTGACTAAGTCATTTAGTTCGGCTTGGATTAATGGTTTAGGAGGATCTCGGTCAGCTGTTGGCTGTTCATAAACATCATCATTGTCTGGATTTGGAGCTGAATCAGAATCTGAATTGTATTGATCCAGACTCTCGGGTGGGGGGGGAATAGGAACTTCTGGACCATGGGGTACCGGCCTTATTGCAGATGGAAGACTTGGGTATTGAAGGCTCTCTTTATTCTTTGCATTATAACCTTTAACAATGCAAGAACAGAAGTAGCAGTCGTCGGTATGGTTTCTAGGCTCGCGCCATATCATAGGGATCCCAAATGGCAAACTTTTCTTTTTACCTTTGCTCCAATTCCTTAGTGCCGCAACGCACGTAAGACAAACCTTGTGTGGAGCCCAACTTTTGTCTTGATCTCCTAATTTAATTCCAAAATAAGCATGATAAGCTCTCTTAATGAAGGTCGTTACATTTGTCCTTTGTTTCACAACAACATACCAACCACAAATATAACAAAATATGTCTGGACTATGGGTACATGCTCTAGAAGCCATTATTAAAATTTTAAAGACGTAATGTTAGAATTATCTATCTGAAAGATCTGAAAAATATGAAAAAACGAAATTAATTAAAGATTAAAAAAGGTAAAAAATTACAAAACGCCCCAAAATTGTTTTGGTAATAACTTTAAAATTGTGGGTGATAGAAAAAAAACTGGTAGCATTTTTGAATTCAGCGCAGCGAACTGCTTCAGAATCACAACTCAAAATAAAGAAATCGATTTTCATGCAGACCGGTGTATAATTTGCGTTGAAAACTGGACGTAGGCTATAGGCCATCTTATTGTTAGCTTGCGCAAAGACCTAGGCCATATACATTCGTGACACTTTTAAAGCATTAAAGGAAGAGAATGGAATACTAGAATATTACAAAAATAATTACAAACTAACGAAAATCACAACTTAACCTAACCAATCGTCAAGGGCGTACAGTTGACCTAACCGGGCATTCAATTAACCTAACCTGGCATTCAATTAACCTAACCGGGCATTCAGTTGACCTAACTGGGAATTCAGTTAATCTAACTACAGTAGTTGGTCAATTTTAATGTTAATATATATATAAATATACATATAATATATATAATATATATATATTAATATTAAAATTGACCAACTGGTTATATATATAAATAACCAGTTAAAATAGGTTACATGATATATATATAATATATATAATACAGGGTGGGCCGTAAGTTTCCATACATAGGAAAAATTAAACGTTTGTTTTTATGTTTCAGATACCCTAAGAATATGCGTTTGACGTAAGATCTTGTTTACTGATGAAGCAAATTTTTACGTCAATGGAGAGGTTAATCGGCAAAACATACGTTATTGGAGTAATGCTAACCCTAACTGGCTGAGTCCGACGAAGATGCAAGGTGCCGGTAAAGTGATGGTGTGGGCCGGGATATGGGGTGACAGAATTATTGGACCAATTTTTGTCAGTGGAAATCTTAATGCCGAAAGGTATCTTAACATGTTGCAAGAAGAGATTTTCCCATCCCTGCTAAACGAGGAAGGTAACTTCCCAGTTTACTTCCAGCAAGATGGAGCTCCACCTCATTATGGTCTTCACGTGCGTCGGTATTTGGATCAGCAGTTTCCGGATGCTTGGATTGGTCGGCGTGGTCCTGTGGAGTGGCCTCCCAGATCCCCAGATCTCACCCCCCTTGATTTCTATCTTTGGGGGCACTTGAAGGCCATGGTGTATCAGGAAAAGATACGAGACATAAATCATCTAAAGGAACGTATCACCAACGCCATTACAAGCATAACGTCAACTGTGCTAATACGTGTTCATCAACAGTGGGGAACACGTATTGAAATGTGTTTTCAAAACAATGGTAACCATGTAGAGCATATTATATAAATAAAAATGGTTGTCCATAAAAAAATGTTTATTTTTCCTATGTATGGAAACTTACGGCCCACCCTGTATATATATATATATATATATATATATATATATATATATATATATATATATCATGTAATCTATTTTGCATTTGTATTGCCCTATTATGCAAAATGTTCGCATTTCTCCAAAAAAAAAGAATGTTATTTTCGTATTCAGAGGGTCGAAATGCACTACTAGTACTATTTTCAAAAGAATGTGGTGGTGGGCTTCAAACGGAAAAGACCCGTATATTCAGTATATTGTAATAAAACATTGTAAAGTAGAAGCAGTAAAAACATTTTAAATTATACTGTATTATTACTGTATAACAAGAATGTCATGAATGCCACTAATTTCCCATCCCTTGTTAATGGTCTCTCTCATTTTGTGTAGTTATCCCATGCAGAGACAATCCATTTAGCATGAATAGGTTTCAGTGTGGAGAGCTTCAAATGTATCTTACCAAGAGATTCATTTACGTTGAGTGCTGCTGAAACTTTATCCGCATACCAAGAGGTAAAATTTGCCTTGATATACGACCTCAACCTCGACCAATTACAGTCCAGAATAAATGTCGTCATTCATGACGTCATTTTAATCTGTAAGATTATAATTAGCAACTGTTGACCGCGAAATTATGATGCCGCGAACTCGTCCAAGGATATGAAAGAGCGAAAATTTGCTTCCGCGAAATTAACCTGGTTTACAGTATATATACTTATAAACTCATACAATATTATACTAATGTTTGTGAAATAACGTTGATGGGCCAAACCGAGGTGTTGACATGGTTACTGGCATGATCTATGCTCATACCATATTTCTACACCGTATGATGAACACCGACTCTGAAAATGAATCCAGCTCAAGATAAAATTGTACAGCGACGCCGGATAATTGGTATGCTGGAAGCGGGCCTCTCTGTAGCTGACATAGCCATGGAACTAGGAATTTCGAAGCCTACTGTTAGACGCTAGGTGAAGATGTGGCAGGAGACTGGGAATCTGCTAGGTCGTCCTAAGTGTGGGGCACCAAGAAAGACCACCCCAGAAGAAGACCGGAGAATAATCAACGAAGTGCAGAATGATCCTATCAACAACGCAGTCGCCATCCGGGAGACACTACATATGGGCGTGTCAGTGAACACCGTAAGGAGAAGGTTGCATGAAGCACGATATCACCACCGTACTCCTGCCAAAAAAGAGAGGATCGAAGAATGAGATCGTCAGGCCAGGCTCTCGTTTGCTCGCCAGCATATAAATGCTGATCTTGCATACTGGAACAGAGTTATCTTCTCTGACGAGAAGATGTTTACGTCTACAACTCACGGCCGTCTTCGGTGTTGACGACAAGACAACACGAGATATGCCCGCCAAAAAATTTACGAAGTGGCATGGAGTGGGCACGTGACGGCGAATGTGTGGGGATGGATGCACCTGCAAGGACTAGGAGAGCTGACTGAGATCCACGGGAGGTTTATGGCAGATCAATATATAGAGATCATGGAGGAGGTGATGCTGCCTTCTGTACGCGCGTATGCCTTGCCCTATCTTGAGCAGATTATCTTTATGCAGGTATGTTGTATTTGTGTTATAGAATATTATACTATTACTAGAGTAAGATTTATGTATTACACGCATTTGTATGTCCGGTTTCCACATTTACATGCGACGAATAATGGTCATAAAATTGTTCTTTAACTCTTTCAGTACTATGACAACACTTTAGGATTTTATTCTGGATAACTGCAGACTGTATTATTTGTATAACGGTGCACAATTACATTTAGCTGAGAGAAATTAAAACCTATATCGAATCGTGGGTTACTGATGAAGCGTATGGATGAGATATAATTCTACTTTTAATATTTAAAATCCATTTGCAGAACAGCTCTCCCATCCACACCTCAAGGATTCTTAGAATGTGGTTCGAGGAGCAGCGAAATCTAGAACTACTGAACTGGCCTGATAAGGGGTGTGACCTCAACCCCATTGAGAACGTGTGGGGGAATGTGATGAACTCGTGGGAGCCTGGGCAGGAGCGGACCAGCCGTCAGGTGCTGGATCACACAATGGCTAAGTGGGAAATGTTCCGAAGGAACCCACACATCATACATAAACTATTTAGTAAAACGTTCTTAACCATTACTGTACATATTTGTTGTAATAAAGAAATGGTGTTTTATTGTGTATATATATATATATATATATATATATAATATATATATATATATATATATATATATATATATTAGGGTTATGACATTTTTATAACCTCATGTTCCTGTATCATAAATCGATGAACGTTTGCCCCCTGACAATGAAAATAACAGTTTTTTCGATATTTTTTGAAAAAACTTCACCCCAAAATAAAAAATAAAAAATTAATAAAATAATAAATATTGGTTGCTCCTTGGTATAGCTATTGCAGATGGGTCTCTGTTCCAGTGATTTTCCAGAGTATTTAGTGCTTTTCGGTATTGTTGCAAGATATTGGACAATTTATGATAATCATCAGGTAACCAATCTAGAATGGTGCAATGCAGCTGTCTCGAATATACTAATATACTATATTTGCTTTCGGGGTGACATTTTTTTTCAATTCTGAAGAATTAGGCCCTTTTTTATTGTTTTCAAGCAAAAGTTCATCGATTGATGATACAGGAAACAATATTTACGACAAAAAATTAAAAAGTCATAACCCTAATATATATATATTCCTTGTAAAGAGATAATAATATCTCCTCATCGATAATGTAACAGGAAATCTGGAAAACATTAATGGGTTATCTGTCCATCGTGATTAAATCATTATCTCTCCACATTGATAATAGAAATACAATCTGGAAAACACTATTAATATAATAGGCATCAGCCAGAAACCGGTGGTGATATCCTGCTTCATGCAACCGTCACCTTACGGTCTTTACTGACACGACCATATGTAGTCTCTCCTGGACGGCGACAGCAAGTAACCATGTAAACACCACGGTTTGGCCCATCTACGTCATTTTACAAACATCAGTATAATATTGTATGAATTTATAAGTGTATATAAATAAGTTATGTTTATGCTAGTATAACCGTGGATTATTCTTATGTGATTTTGATAATCAGTTACCGTTATTCAGATCGAAACTGTTAACAAGTTCTTTGTGTAACAATCGATAAGTCATTTCCCACTCTCTCTGCCCCTCTACCTCGCTCTCTCTCACACTGTCTCAATCTTTTTCTCGCTCAATGTCAATACATATAAATATAATCGTGTAGATTCGTAAGTTGGTAAAGGTTTAAAGGTGCACACGGACTCTACAAACAGCTTTATTAGTATTGTTACATAATGATTTAATATACGCGAGACTGTTGAGTGGGGAAGGGGAATGAGGGAGTGTGGAGGATGGTTGTGTAATGTCTATTTTTGGTTCAAATTCACTTTTATATAAAAAGTTGTATTGTGGTATCTGTCCATATAGACTTGCAGTAATCATAATGGAACCTTATTATTGTATAAGAGTAGTAAACATGGCGTTCAACGCTGTTCACGATCATATTAATCGTTTATCCTTATGAACACAGATATTACATTATAATTAGGGTCCGTTCAAAAATTACGTAACGCTATTTTTGCTAAAACTTGACAACCAAGATCCCCCAGGAATGTTCTGTAATGCTAGACCAGGCACCCCACAAGATGTTATGTAACATTTCCCACTCCACACCCCACACGTTACGGAACGTTACAGGGGGGGGGGGGGGGGTCAGGTTTTAGAAAAAGTAGCGTCACGTAATTTTTGAACGGCGCCTTACCTGTATGTCAATGTTATATGTTGTTGGACTGGGTTGTCCCCCTTCCACCCAACCTTCCCCAAGTTGGGGTACCTTGACTGTCGCTGCGGCGTTGCCACATGTACGGAGTCGCCTGTGAAGCGAGGAACATTACATATGCGGGCAACTGTACATTATATCTATTGCTCTAGTCGAGTTGTATAAAGTAAACATATGTAAAAATTCTAACAGGTTTGTTATACAAGATCTATGCCTCCTGAATCCATGTTAAGAATAAAAAATTGAATTGTTTGATTCAAGGTGATACACGATACGTTCTGTAATAATGGATTTCAACAGCTTGCCGACAATTGACGTTAAACTGATCGGACGGTAATTACAAGAATTTTGCCTATCTCCCTTTTTAAAGATTGGTGTTACATTTGCTAATTTCCAGTCGGCTGGAACTTTCCCTAATTCGAATGATTGTTTGAGAATGGTTATTAAATCATCAACAATATTGCGGTTAACCTCTTTTAATACCCGTGAAAGAAATAAGTCAGAACCGGGTGATTTGTCCTTACTCATCTTGTCAATTAGTTGCTGCACCTCATCTCTCGTAAAACGTATGGTTTCTAAAGCATGGTCACCGTCATACGTAATCCTGGAATTTGGTACTTCAGCTAAGTGACCTAGCACTGAATAGCACAATTTTAAGAGATTTTAAGTTATTGTTTCTCCTATTTGACCTGATTCATTTCCCGAAGCAGGTAAGTCAGTTAACGCTGAGGGGGGAGCTTGTTCAAATAATGCACTAATAGTATTAACTAGTGGAGTAGGACTAACTACTGGCGGAGTAGGCTCAGTTACTGGTTGGGGGGTCCTAATTTAAAAAGATTATACAAGTTAATGTTAAGAAGAACGCCATATTTCTTCTTACCCTTTTGATTAAAATGCCTCCCATCCGAGCCAATGTATTCTCGCTATCGAAAAATGTAGGCAAAAAATCGACAGACCTTATTCCTTTACTCTCGCAAATGCGTTTAACTCTATTGATTATGTTAATAGCTTTACTTAAGGTACAACCAGTAGCACGTATTCTTGGGAGAATTCCCACAACCATTCCCACGTCAGTCTTTTGTTTTTTAATGTTATCGGTTAGGCTTTTAAACTCTTTTAAAATGCCCTCAGTCTGCCCTCCTGCCCCTTTAAAAATGTCATTGCTACCAAGCATGGGGGTAATTGTAAATGTAGCTGATTGTAATTAATTACATTTTTTCATGTAAATGGCAAGTAATCGTAATTGACTACCTAAAATTGCAATTGTAATTAATTACATTAGGAAACCAAGGTAAGTTGCAGTCAATTACATGAATATTAAAGTTAATGATTTATACTTACAGTTTAAACTACTTGATCATCATGTCCCAGGGAGCTTTCTTTTAAAATAAAATTTTATTCTTTTTATTTGAAATAAAATGTTCCATTTATTTAAAAAGTTCCTAACTAAAGTGCCAGTTTTTTGCGCTTATTATTTTGATAAAATAAATGCCAGCCCAGCAAACACACTACGTAAATACAACGTTGTATCCTCGTTGAATCTTGGTCATGTCAGAAATTGACGTTGTATTGACGTAGTCACAACGTAAAACTTAAACGTTATATTACAACGTTGATACAACGTTGCATAATGACGTCGTATTCACGTGAAGTACAAATAAACTTCCGACGTAATATTTTTGTACGTAGCATAGACGTTATCTGCACGTAAGGTTTTACATCCATAGCATATAGTTTCGTATTACATTATTCTTTGTACAAAATTGTAACAGTTATATACGGCATACTGCTATTTCAAATGGTATCAGGACAATATCCCCTCGAGGACAATATCCCCCTGAGGATAATATCCCCCGCGGACAATATACCCCGAGGACAATACTCCCCGAGGACAATATCCCCGAATATATATAATACCGCTATATATAATACCGCTGTATATAATACCACTATATATAATACCACTATATATATAATACCATTTAGGTTGAAGTTAAAACTCCCTAAAGTCCAGACTGTAACTTTATAACTACCACCACCCAGGGTCGTAACTAGGGTTTAGAAATTAGTGAGGTCCAGATTTTTTTCGAGCGCGGCGGGACGAGCAAAATTCAGACCAAAATGACATCTACAAACACAATCCAAGCTATACACTAAACACAAAACACAAAACGCTCGACGCTCCCTCTTTTCAAAAGAAAAGCGGTAATATGCGTTTCATACACGGAGAACGGTTCAGTCTTTTTTTTTTTTTTTAGGAAATAATTACCGAGGTCCGGACCTCGGTGACCTCATAGGTAGTTACGGCCATGCCACCACCCAACTTTACTTCGGACGTAACTGCTTAGTGCTCCCTCAGTCACCTACCTTTCATTGTGTTGTTATTGGCCACTCGGTGAATACTTAGTCGTTTGTATTTTTGTAAATAGTATTTTCTATTGATATGTGAAGTGTTTTTTATTTTATTATGTATGGTATTCTCCTCTTATTATGTCTTATTATTCTTTTGCTCACCCAAACATTTGGAAGTTTATTTCATTTATTCAACGCGAACAATCACTGCAACAAGTTCATATTATTCAGAGAGCAGCAGGTCATGCTACACAACCCAGAAGAAAAAAATATCAAGACTCTGCAGCCAGGCTTTTGACGGTGATCCGTGGGCGGGAAAATAAGACATTTTAAATTATTTGCGCGGTATTGCATATAACCTAAGTTTTTAATGTTTTTACATTTTAATCTAACAAATGGTCAAAATTATCTTTCCCACTCTGTGACATTGACTTTAAATTGACTTTTAATCTAGTAATAAATTCAGTAATAATTCACTTTTATTTAAGTATTAAAGCTTTTTTTAAGATTATGTTAAACCTTTGTCCTTAGGGAATATTGTCCTCGGGGGCATATTGTACTAGAAGCATTTCAAATAGGATGCCTTTGTTGAACCAAATTCTATCCTTGAGACGTTTAGACAACGTTGTATCTATGTAAAGTTTACGTAATAACACAACGTTGTGAAGACGTAACTGAGACCACACAAATTTACGTTGTACGTACGTCACAACCTTGTGACAACGTCGTATCTACGTAAAATTGTTAGCTACGAGTTCTTTTGTCTTATATTTGTATTTTTTGAGAGCCTCATCTTTGGCTTCATTAGACCATATCACATACATACTGTATATCCAGTGTCCAATTGTCCATAGCCATGTTCTGTGCAATGTTAAAAAAGAGTACATTTTATCGACCTAATATCTAGTTTTCATTCAAGATGATGGCCAAAACTGAAAATGGAATTGAAATACCAAGATAGAAAAGCATGACATAAATCAAATAGTGTGTATTTATGAAAATGCCATTCTTTGTAATTGTAATTAATTATTTTACTAAGTAATTGTAATCGTGACTATTTCACCATCTACAGTAATTGTAGTTGTAATTGTAATTAATTACATTGACCAAGTAATTTCCCCATGCCTAACTGCTGCTAACATGTACAATGATATGGCACCTTTTACTCTTGACTGTTTGACTTGTGGAACATAGAAAACATCCGAGTTTTCTCTTGGTCACGTGTTTTGCTTCGAAAAAATCCACTTGATTTCTGACAAGAGAATCCCCAATTAAAAAGGACTCTTCCTCTTCGTCAGCAAGCAAGTCTAACCTATTTTTTGTGGGAATGGGTTCAGAACCCCTGTATTTCGGTTTCGAGAGTCTTTTATTTTTGCCCACCTTGAATTCTTGTTCATTTGTCCTACTTTTCGGACTACTCACTGTGGTTTCCAAACGGGCCATGCTTTGTTCTAAACTTTCAACCTTAGCGTTTAGATCCAATGTTGGATTTTCATTCTGGCCTTCTCTACTGGTTTGGATTTCCAGTGCCACAGTCTGAGCTTCAAGATTTTTTAGAATTTCCTTCAGCGCTTTAACTGGCTTTTCATGGGTTTCTCCCAGTCTACAGGACAAACATACACTCAAAGTTGTAATGTCGCTGAAAACACCTTCACGAAATTCATCAAACCAATGTTGAGCTTTACATTTAAAGCATTCGGCTTTAAGCTTACCTGACCCTGTCATATTTTATCTATTTTTAATGCAGTTTACAATACTTAAGTAAAAAGAAATGCAAAAGTAAAGAACTTATCTATTTTTGAGATGATTACCTTTTTCTCACGCTGTCTGGCTTACGTTCCTTATAGAACCATGTTATATATTAACTGGTTTAACGCTGTCTGGTTTACCCGCCTCGAAGGGATTAACACCTTCTGCAAAATATTTCTCAAACACAGCAACCACGTTGGTTACCTTAATTATAACTTCGTTTAATAAATAAAGTGAATTTAACTATAATTAAATACTAAATCAGGGTAAATTAGATATGTTAAGTTAGATTTGAAGGCACAGAACAGTATTTTAAATATAGCACTTTACTAACGAGTTAATTTCCCTGAAAAAAGTTATTAAAATCACTGATAATAAATACTCAATAAATCCGTGTATTCACAACGAAGAATAGGCGACGAGAGAGAGAGTGAGTGAGTGTGTTACAGGCTAACAAAGACCCTAAGATCCACTTTGGGCTAGTCTAAGAAGGAAGTACAAAAGTTAGAAATAGCAAAAAATAAAGAACACTGAAAACTTAGACCATGCTTACACTTACAGACATGTAAAGCCTTCACTCAAGAATAGTAGTAACAGTAAAGTATAGAACAGACAAGTCTCTCTCCCTTCTCCGCCAGCCACTGCTGACAGAAAATAGAGGTGAAAGAAGATTTATAGGGAAGTAGGAAATATTATAGTGAAAAGAATAGCTTCAGAATTGATTCACACCATGCGTACACTTATCTCATGTACTCAATAAACAAAAGATAGTATGAATACTAAACTACTAATCTATTCTGCGCCATGCATTTTTTTACAAACTTTTAATTTATTTATTATGTACAAGAAGCCCTCATTTCATCGTTGCATCATTTCTCCGTAGCCTGCCAAAGCCACCATACCGAAGATTTATCTTAAATTGCGTCCTTCGCATAGGAACTACCCAGCTAATACTATACATTTCTATAAAACACTTCTTTAGTCTACTAACAATGTAGACGAGTGTCTGAGCGTGATTTTTGTAATTGGATTTCTGTCCTGCCAACTCTTTGAATGTCGCGAGTTTCAACTTGGGTCTCCCGCCGTGAAAGGTGTTTATGCAACAATTGATATATTAAGTTCATACTTCGCGGTGTTGTGGCACCTCGAGAGCAGAAAATTCTTTCTGGCAAGGAATATCAATGGAGACTGGAGGGTCCCGGTATCTATCCCCGTGTAATTGTCCCTTATGGCGAATGAAAGTGTTTCCTGGGTGATTACCCGTTATTCCCACTCCGGCGAATTAAATTTTTATTATCTGACAAAATTTATTTGTTTTTATTGCGAAATTTGGTATACAATATTTAAAACTAAAGTTCCACTGTACCGAAGTAGCTTCCCTGGAAATGAGTGTGACTACGCTGAGGTTTTGATTCCCAAGAGATCTCACCAAGCTTCCCATCATTTGAGAACTCCTAGTGCTCTGAAACCAGACCCGGCCAGCAACCCCTAGTACATTTATTGCAAAAGGGAACAAAACTAAAACTAGAAAATTATAAAACTTTCTAACATTCCTACACTATAAACCCAAGTAGCGTCTTTAAAATTTAAAATATCTATTCGGAAGTTTTGGCTCCCGAGAGGGCCTATCAAGATTCCCTTCTCTACCAATGGGGTATCATCTGAAAATTTTCAGTGCTCTGAAACCAGACCCCACCAGCGCCTCCTACTACATTTATTACAAAGGGAACAATACTACTTCTTAACTAGCCCTCCCTCAAGCAACACCCTTTTAATAATGAAAAAAAAAGCAGGAGCAAACGAAAGAAAGAAGGGAAGAGAGGAGTGGCTTCCCAAAATAATTTTATTAGCTATTCGAGGGTTTTGACCCCCGAGAATTCCCATCTATTAGAAACACAAATAAAAATACGAAAAAGTAAAGTATCATTTGAGAACTCCCAGTGCTCTGATACCAGACCTGACCATCGCCTCCTACTACACTTACGATCAAAAGGGAACACCACCACCACCACCCCAATCAACTCACCTTATAACCGTCCTTTATTGGCTTATTCGGTGGTTTTGACTCCCGAGCGTTCTCACAATGAGAACATCCATTGCTCTGTAACCAGACCAGACCAGCGCCTCCTGCTACATTTACATATTTTAAAGGAAATTACTGCTTCTATCTTAATAAATAAACACTCTGTACTTAAAGAGTAGCCATCATTTATACTTAATTAGCTATTCGGGGGTTTTAAGCTTCCCGTCTCTACCAATAGTGTATCATTTGAGAACTCCCAGTGCTCTGTAACCAGACCCGATCAGTACCTCCTACTGCATTTAAAACAAAGAAAATAGGCCACTCCCTATACTAACTAAAAATCACATCCCCAATTTACCCACCCTTTAATGCAAATTGACGCTACTAAAATACCTATCCAACCTATTCTTAAACAAATTAACTGAAGTGCTTGTGACGACCCTCGGGGGCAGGCTATTCCACCTTTCAACTATCTTCTGTGTAAAGAACCCCCTCGTAACTTTTTTCTGAAATTTTTACCCCTAATTTTAAAACTACTGTTTCTCGTCATGTTCCTATCGTCCGCGTTAAGGAAATTCTCATAATTTACATAACTTAAAAGATTTAAAATTTTAAACGCTTGAATTAATTCGCCTCTTAAACGCCGAGTTTCAAGCGTATACAAATTCAGCTCTTTGAGTCTGTCTTCGTATGGTTTACCACATAAAGATGGAATAAGCTTTGATGCGCGGTGCTGAATCCTTTCTACCATTTCTATATCCTTCTTTATATAGGCGACTAAAACTGTACATCATACTTTAAATGAGGCCTAACAAGGACTTGTATAATGGCAAAACAATATCTTCAGATTTATATTCAAAATTACGAGAAATAAAACCCAATACTCTATTCGCATTACTGCTCGCGACTGAACATTTTGAAAACTTGAAGTTTTTAGTAACAATGACACCTACTGTAAATCTTTTTCCTCAGAGCCTTCATTTAACACGCTAGTTTCCATAGTGTAGTTGAATTTACTGTTGTGGTAACCTAAATGCATGACTTTACATTTATCTACGCTAAATTTCATTTGCCACTTATTAGACCACTCTATTAAATTATTAAGATCGCGCTGTAGATTCTCTCTCTAGTAAACTAATTGCTTTACTCACAATTTTAGTATCGTCAGCAAATTTAGAAATTTTACTTACTAAAGTCACATCAAGATCGTTAACGTATATTATGAAAAAAAAATGGTCCCAAAACGGACCCTTGCGGAACAACGCCAGTTACATTAACCCACCCTGACTCATTTCCATTAATTACTACCTCCTGTTTTCTACCAGTTAACCAAAATTATCAATCCACTTAAGAACTTAACTTGACCCCTTATTCCGTGAGCTTTAAGTTTTTCTACCAATCGTTTATGCGGAACTTTATCAAAAGCCTTTTGGAAATCTAAATATATTACATCTACGGCTCTACTACAATCAGAAATACCGATGACTTCATGGAAAAAATTCCAATAAATTTGTTAAACAAGATTTATTTCTGAGAAACCCATGTTGGCTTTGTTGTATAAAACTTGTGTCGTTGTCGTCACACACCAACCCACGAACGAGTCAATAGACGAGTTGCCGTAACACCCGCGGGACACCCCGAACGCTACATTACGTTAGAGACCAGGAGGTTGCGCGGTTAGCTTATCCAAGTTTTCAAGATGCTCACTGGAATAGACAGGGTAGACTACAGAAAATTATTCTCATTTAATACCAATCCGACAAGAAATAATAGTTTCAAATTGGAACTTAAAACATTTAGTACCTTCATCTGTGGTAATTTCTTTTCCTATAAAATAGTTAATATTTGGAACCAACTTCCCTGGGAGGTTGTTTCAAGCCAAAATGTAAACATGTTTAAAAATAGGCTGGACAAAGTTCTGAATACGCTCAGGGTTTAAGACTGACCTCACATATATGATAATATAATTTAAGAAAATAGTAGTATAGCGTAACTCTGCGGAAGTTTGTTTGAACACTTCCTCCTACACTTAATTCTCCTCCCATTTTAGAGAGACGTCTCTGGTTGATTGTGCCCCACAGACAGGGGTGTGCTGGGACTGGTTCAGTCCGGTTCGCCTGAACCGTTTGTTAAAATATGATTGGATCACCGAACCGTTTGTTTGTTTTTAACAAATATTTAACAGTCAGTAGAAATTTATCTTGAAATTTGCAATTTGTCAGTCAGTCTTGATGAATTTTTAATTGGATTTTAAAAAACTATGGGTTTGACAAAGAATACTTGTCCAGAAATCTCATAGCATTTTGTTCAGATGGTGCCAGGACCAGGACAATGCTGGGAAGGCACTCAGGAGTATCAGCAAAGCTGACAGAATTATTTCCAAATATCATAATCTGGCATTGTTTAAATTATCGCTTACAGCTAGCGCTGGATGATTCTCTGAATGATATAAATCAACTGAATCATTACAAAATATTCTTGGACAAAATTTATTCTATCTATCATCAGTCAAACAAAAACCAAGCAGAGCTAAATGAAATTGTAAAAGATTTAGGGAGAGAAATTATCAAAATGGGGCGTGTCCTGGGTCCTCGCTGGGCAGCCTGTAGTGTAAGAGCAGCTAAAGCAGTCTGGAGAGCGTATCCAGCTTTATATTCCCATTTTAATAGAAATTCAAAGATAGTTGGAATGGCAAAAAAATGAGTAACCCAAAGTTTTTGCATGACTTAGCTTTGATCATTCATATTCTGGAGGAAATTGCTTTGTTATCTAATGCTTTCCAAGCACGTTTTACAACATTTCTGAAAGCAGATAAACTTGTAAGACGTACAATAAGAGCACTATCAGCTCTTAAAGAAAATTTGGGGTGCCATGAAACAGAAGTTGAGCAGTTAATCCAGTCTGAAGCGTTTAAACACATTCAGTTTCAAAACAGCCAAAGTGTCAGTTCAAATACTGCAGGACTGCCTAGAAATCAGCTGATTCAGAGTGTAGTTAACAAAATGACAGCCAGGCTTTTATCTACAAGTCATTTCAATTTGAAGCAAGTTACTCAAAGTCGGTTTCACTGTGAGGACCTCCTAGCACTTTTTGATTTACTGGAACCAACATCTTGGAAATATGATGAAATCTTATCACCATGGTTGGAAGGTGGAAAAAAAGATAAGGCAGTTGAATGAACTCATAAAATTTGAAATTCACATCAATGACTTTCGGGATTTTGTTAATTCAAATGTGGAATCAAAGAATAGTCCTCTTCCACCTACCATTGCTAAAGCTAAGAAAATAATGAGTACATTTGCTATTGGCAGCTCGGAAGCAGAACGAGGCTTTAGTGTTATGAACGATATTGCGAAAGCGGAAAGAAACAAACTTTCTGTAAATCATATTTCCAGTGTGATGACAATAAAAATACTAGGAAAGCCTATAGCAGACTGGGATGCTGTGCCATATGTCAAGACTTGGCTAAGAAGTCATCGTCAAGCTGATGATACTAGAGTTCGTGAGAAAACTGATGCTGAACCATCGCAGAACGAACTGGCTATATGGAAACTTCTTGAATGAGAAGAGCATGATTGAGAAGGTAAATTTATATCTAAATTTTTTCATTTTTTCAGGATTTTATAGAAAAATATATGTAGTATCACAAGCAGTGGTCGTTTCAATATTTATTTTTTGATGAAAAATTAGTTTATTTTTCGATAATTATGTCATCAGTGAGTATAAAGAATATGTTAAATAATTTCTGTAAAAATGTTACAAAGTGCTGTTTGGAAAAGCTCAAATGCGTTGGCTTCCGGGTCTCCGCCTCGGACCGACCCCGCTGGGGAGCTACCGCTCACCCCAGACCCCCTAGCTTAATGACTCGCGCCATTGGCGCTCGCCGATTTACACCCCTATCTGTATCAGAACCGGTTGTTAAGAAATTGGCAGCACACCCCTGCCCAGAGAGCATGATTAAACATCGAGCAATTCATTTTTTTATCACTTGCCTTATAAACACCTAAGTGGGCGACTCTTGAATTCGCCGTAGCAACAACGGGTGATCACCCACGAAACACTTTCATTCTCCATAAGGGACAAGTACACGGGGATTGATACAAGGGCCTCCCACTGATAGTCCTCGCTGGAAAGAGATTTTCTCTACTCTGGTGGCACAACATCGCAAAGTATGAACGACTCACTATATCATTTGCTGCATAAACACCTTTCATGGCGAGACCCAAGTTGAAACTCGGCAGAGTTGACAAACTCATAGACAGGACAGATATCCAGTTACATAAATCACGCTCACACTTGCATGCCTTGTTAATATGTCTAAGAACAGAGTAGAAAAATATTTTGTAGAAACACAATTTCATAAAAAAAAAAGGTACTTTTGCATTATCCTGCCAACACTAATTTTTTTTTATAATGGAAGGAAAATAAAGTACGTTAGAAAAACACTTGCGGCGGGCTGTTTTTAACCTAACCTAACCTAACCAAACCTAAGCTAACCTAACCTAATCCCAACACTAATTTTTTTTATAATGCAAGGAAAATAAAGTACTATAACCAAAACCAAACCAACATTATATAAAAAAATTAGTGTTGGGAGAATAATGCAAAAGAACCAAAAAAAATACCTAATCCATGCCATGCATTATTTTTTGAGGTAGAGTTGCATTTCTGCTGAAACAATTTTTTTTTTTGGTTGGCTGGATGCACGTGACGGGTGAGGGCATGGTGAAGAAAATATGATTTCTCTTCTTAATTCTTGTTTCCATATGTTCGAGGTTTTTGTGACGATACTAAGTGGTTGATGTGCGATCGGCACAAGTATGTTATTGGTTAGTTTATACACCGGTGCTATTTAGTATACGATCTCTTTGTGCATGGTAATTGTAGAGCTAACTTATATACTTTCTTTCCTGTAAATTTCCTTGGCTACTTTTCTAGTCTTAGTATTTTTTCAACCTTTTTACCCGCCAGAGGTGGGTATGCTCTTCTATCCAGTTTTCTACTACTGCTAGAATAGTTACAAAATGAATAGTTTATTAACAGGAATCTCCCAAAGTAGACCGAAAGGTCTTTGAGGCTTCTTCTTGTCCTTGTAACTCCTTGTAACCCCCAACCTCCGCTCTTTCTTCGCCAGAAGCGGGTATAGAAAAAGGTTAAAAAAATACATACGTAGATCCTGGAAACGTAGCCAAGAAATTTTACAGGAAAGAGAATATACATTATACAAGCTACCTCTACAATTACGCTGTGCACACAGAGATCATGCACTAGATAGCCCACTGTATAAACTAACCAATAATATACTTGTGCCGATCACACATCAACCACTTGGTATCGTCACAAAAACCTCGAACATATGGTTTTCATTTTATACAAAATATTTACAACTCTATTTACCGAGGTATCGGTCCAACAAAGACCCCATGACCCATTTCAGGCTAGCCGCAAAAGGATTAAGAGAGGTAAAGGTTAAACTCTTCATGTCTACACCTATGTACGCGCAGAGCCATAACGCCAGCAAAGTAATGAAATGATTCTACAGGAAAGGGGTGAAAACAAGAATTAAGAAATCATATTTTCCACAACATGCCCTCACCCGTCACGTACAGTCGTACACCCAAGAGAAATAAGAGAAAAAAAGCAATCGTGACGGCAGAAATGCAATTCTACCTCGCCTAATCCATGCCATGCATTTTTTTTCTGACAGTTACTTTTTTGGTCTTTGTGAAATTATGTGGTTCTACAACATATTTTCTACTCTATTCTTTGACATATTAACAAGACAGGCAAAGAGAGGGAGAGGGGAGAGAGAGAGGGGGGGAGAGGGACTCTTACCTATCTGCAGGGCGTGTCTTTCGGAGTTAGAACCTATTTGAAATATTCTGTTGTTCTTCATTAACTTCATGAACTGAAATCTGAAGCAAGCTGTAAAGGGCTGAAGAGGCTCGAAAGAGCCCTGAGCGCGCCATGCTCCTGAATAAGTCCCTTCCACGAGGTTTCCACTACAATCAAGAACTTTTACTGCCGCCACGCACGACCACGCTTATAAAAGAAATAAAAAATGATTGTATTAATTTTTTTTATACTTATGATACTCTAACTTTGTTACCTGCTGCTGAGAATCTTAATTATTAGTACGAGGCTAGACGAGGAAGAGGGTGTTGCATCTACGTGAAAAACACGTAACATGTGAAGTGAAGGTAAACAAATCAAACAGCACAGTTGAAGTTATTATATTAGAAGTAAAAGAACTGAACTTAACCATTATGAACATCTACACACCACCAAACACCACAAAAAGTGAATTCCAATTTGCTACAAATGAAATAGAAAACATATTAAAATTACTTGAAACTCCAGCAACAAATATTCTAATTTTCGGAGATTTTAATTTCCCATTCATAACATGGAAGAAAACTGACGAAGTTATATATGTCGAAGTTTCATAGCAACATTAATAGAGATGATAGAACCCAAGCAACAATGCTATTATATATTATGGAACATTACGCCCTTACCCAGGAAATCTGTGAAGCCACGAGAAAGGAGAACGTTTTGGATTTAATCTTCACAAAAAACAGAGATAATAATAAATAAAAAAGTAACGCACACAAAGTTCTCCGACCATAACCTCATCGATATACAACTGAAGTAGCACCCAGTGGTCCGAAAACGCATCCTAGAGAGGCAGATGGAATATCTGAAGGTTTAAACATAAATTCAAAGAAAGTAAATTGGGAAAACGTAAATAAAGATTTAAAGGAGATAAATTTGGAATTGCTACGTCACGAGAAGACTCCACAAGAAATACTATGTATAATAGAGACTGAAACCAAACCTATAATACTGAAACATATTCCAGAGAGACAGGAAAGAAAACGTAGCAAGCACGAGAGGAAAATGAGGACACTATTCAGGCAACGAAGACAAACCGTAAAACATCTCCACAGATGCAGAACTGATACAGAGAGAAGAGAGACTCATACTAGAGAGGAAACATGGCGAAATAGAAGTGGACCTAAAGCAAACATTCATACACAAGACAAATTAGGAGGAAAACAAGGTAGCAGAAAACATAAAAAATAACCCATAATACTTCTACACGTTTGCGAAAAGGAAAATGCATTGTAAGGAGAGTATTGGTCCGTTGACAGACAGGGAAGCCGAATACACAAATGACCCGAAAGAAATAAGCGAACTGCTAATTTAGCTCTGTGTTTAGCACCCCTAGGTCTGAGATGGAAGTGGAAAACCCAGATGAATTTTTCGATACAAATCAACCAAGAACAAATCCCGGCACAAACCTATTAATGGACTTCGAGTTCACGGAAGGAGATGTAATTACGGCCTTATCACAGATGCGAGATAATTCAGCGCCAGGGCCAGACACATGGAGTGCCGCATTTCTGAAGAAATGCAAAGAGAGTATTGCAAAACCGCTATACTTACTATGGAGGAAATCACTCGATACAGAACAAATTCCACCCCCCTTAAAGAACGCGAACATTGCCTCACTATTTAAAATATTTAAAGGTGGTAACAGAGCAATACCCAAGAATTATCGGCCAGTGGCTCTCATCTCACCTTATAAAGTGTTTTGAACGTATAATTAGAGGCAAAACTACGTACTACCTACAAGAAAAAGACTTATACAACCCAAATCAACATGGCTTCAGGGCTGGAAGATCATGCCTATCACAGCTACTAGACCACCAGGAGAAAATATTGGAAACATTGTGTCGAGGACAAAACATAGATGTAATATATACGGACTTTGCTAAAGCCTTCGATAAATGTGACCATGGAATCATAGCACACAAACTTAAGAATACAGGAATTACTGGAAAGCTAGGAAGGTGGATATTTAATTTCTTGACGCAAAGAACACCAAGAGTGGTGGTAAACGGAGTTAAATCGGAAGTCGTGAGCTCTGTCCCACAAGGGACAGTATTAGCTCCCTTCCTATTCATAATAATGATTGCAGATATTAAGGACAGTACTGTATCATGCTTCGCAGATGACACACAGATATGTAGGGAAATGTTGAACGAAGGTCACATACGAAAATTACAAAACGACATTAAAACATTATTCCAGTGGGCAGAAGACAACAATATGAAGTTCACCGAAGAAAAATTCCAACTTCTAAGATATGGTAATAACAAGGAGCTACAGAAAAAAGGGTACAAAACTATGCAAGCCAAACAGATAACACCAAATCCACAAGTCAGGGATCTTGGAGTAATAATGTCGTCGGATGCAGAATTCAGAGAGCACTATAACATCAAAATTACAACGGTTAGAAAAATAATGGGAATTATCTGGAGGAGCTTCCGCAGCAGAAAAGGAAACATCATGCTCAAATTATGGAAGAGTCTAGTCCACCAGTAATTGAGTATTACTCAGTACTCACAAGCACATACAGAAAACGAGACATTGTGAACATTGAAGCCATACAAAGGACTTTTACGTCTAAGATAGAGGAAACGGAAGGTGAAGACTACTGGTCTCGACTACAATCCCTGGAACTCTACTCTCTCGAAAGAAGGTGCGAGCGGTACACAATAATATACATATGGAAAATACTTGAGGGCTCTGTCCCTAACCTTAGAAATGAAATAGAAACAAACTGGAATGAGAGAAGAGGCAGATTTTGTACGGTCCCAGCTGCGGTGGGACAAGGGGCCATGAAAACGAGGATGGAAAAATACCCTCAGAATACGAGGCCCAAAGCTTTTCAATGTCCTACCAAAAGAGGTGAGGAATCTCCAGCACACCGACCTAAATAACTTCAAGAACCAGCTGGACAGATTCTTCTGCAAAGTCCCTGACCAGCCATGCGTAGCTGGCTACGAGGGCAGAAGATCAGACAGCAATTCCCTCCTTCACCAAATCCCGCAAATGAGGCGGGATGCTGCGGAGGGGTCGACCGCAGGTCGATCCTGAACCGTTGTTCAAACCCACCTAAAGTAACCTAAAGTAAGTAAGTATGGGTGAAAGTTACGAAATTAATTTGATTTCACTAAAGTGTTGATATCATTCTACTGTTTACCATAAGAACATAAATAAACTTGCTTAAATACTTAAAATTGTTTTACCTGGAACGGTTTGCTCTTAACTATTTTGGAATTTTTTATTAAGATTTTAATCCCTTGATCAGTTGTGGGCCGTTCTCGTAATTTTTATTAAAAAAAATTTAAGAATCCCTTGTATGTTTGTCTTTCCTTAATCCCGTGTATTCTTAAAAAGAGTATCTGAATTGGGCATCAAGAGGTATTTAATCAGATAATTCCAAAATTTCGCCAAAACAACAACAAATAAATTCTTAGGATTAAATTCCTTTCTGTTAGAGTTGTAAAAGCTCTTCTTGGCATTATCTAATGTACTGTGAATACAATTATTTGCAAGGTTTATAAATGTATTTCTAACATGTTCTAACTCTTCATCAAAGAACTCTGGACTACAGACCCTACAGTAAGTAATTTTATTTATGATGTATTGACTAATGCCTAAAAAATAGCTTTTATAACTCGGATAGAAAGAAATTTAATCCTAAAACTTTATTAGTTGTCCCTTTGATGGAACTGGAGGAACTAAAACTCATCTTCCTAAGGACATACACTTGATTTCCAGTGTTCCATGTTATTTACGAAAAATGTTAAAATCAAATAATTAATTCTTCAAAAGAACAAAATACAGATATTTATACTATCCCTTGTAACAATTGCCAAGAGATTATGATTATGATCAATGATTAGAGCGACTGATGATTCAAAAAGAAGAATAATGAACACAAATGAGATAGGAGACTCGATGTAATAGGTTCTTCTCTGCATACACATAAATTAAATATGGGTAATTCCAATAACATTAACGAGGCAGCCTTATTTAAAGATGTAAAGGATGTTCAGAATAGATAGTTGGTAGAATTTTTTAAACAAAAAACTTAACAACTATAATATAAATAAAATTAATAGATATAATTATCCTTTTATAAGCAATGTGCTAAAAAATTCAATACTTTTTAAATTTTTTTTACAGAATTTCAACCAAGTAACTTATTTATGCATAGGTATGTTTCCAACTGGAATGACTTTGTCCTTTCTTCTTTTGCTTTCAGTTTAAATCTGGACCTGAAAGATGGAGAATATATAGTATGATACAACTCAGAATGGTCCCGAGAAACTTTTGTTACACAGACTGTGCATGGAACAAGAAATTCTTCTGGGAAAATTAAATCCACTATAGTCTGAATAAGTAATGGTAAATGACAAATACCATAATTTTTCTTTTTCATGATGGAAGCACAACGTGGGGAACGGGTCACTAGCAAAGAGGCTCCAAAATATAGCTTCCCTCACCAGCTATCTGTTAAATAGATAGGATCCACTTTTGGGACAGGGTCTAGGGTTTAAAGCTTTCCAGACCGCTATATTAAGAACCTCAGTATACGCAAGAAACTCGTTGCATTTATGTCGGATCGAATACATCAAAGAAAAAGGGGTAACTATTTGTATTTTTAGCCAAAAATACAATAGTTAACCCCTTGAAGTCTCAGAAGTCATGTGTTCTGTCGCACAAGGTACAGTATTAGCTCCCTTGCTGTTCATAATAATGATTGCAGACATTGATATTAATGACCGTATTGTATCATGTTTTGCGAATGACAAACATATACAAGGAAATAGTGAACGACACGAGGGTGACAGAAAAATTACGAAATGATATTGAAACATTATTCAAGTGGGCAGAAGACAACACTATGAAGTCCAACGAAGAAAAATTCCAATTTCTAAGATATGATAATAACAAGGTGCTACAGAATAAACGGTAAAAAACCAAGCCAAACAGATAACACCAAGTCCACAAGTCAGGGATCTTGGAGTAATAATGTCATCAGATGCAGAAATCTACAACAGCTAGAAAAATAATGGGAATCGTCTGGAGGAGCTTTCGCAGCAGAAAACCAAACATCATGCTCAAATTATGGAACAGTCTAGTCCTACCGACAATTACATATTGTTCAGTACTCACAAGCCCCTACAGAAAACGAGACATTGCGAACATAGAAGCCATACAAAGGATTTTTACATATAAGATAGAGGAAACGAAAGGTAAAGACCAATGATCTCAATTACAATCTCTGAAACTCTACTTTATGGAAAGAAGACGCGAGCGGTACACAATATACATATGGAACATAATCGAGGGTTTTGTTCCTAACCTTAGAAATGAAATAGAAACAAACTAGAATGAGAGAAGAGGCAGATTTTGTACTGTCCCAGCTGCGGTGAGACATGAGGCCATGAGAACGAGGATGGGAAATACCCTCAGAATACGAAGCCCAAAGCTTTTTAATGTTCTGCCAAAAGAAGTGAGGAACCTCCAGCACACCAACCTGAATAATTTCAAGAACCAACTGGACAGATTCCTGTGCAAAGTCCCTGACCAGCCATGCGTGGCTGCCTACGAGAGCAGGAGAAGATCGGAAAACAATCCCATCCTTCACAAAATCCTGCAAATGAAGCGGGATACTGCAGAGGAGGCGACCGCAGGTTGACCCTGAACCGTCATTCAAACCTTCATAAAGTAAGTAGTGTCCACGTTAAGGGAAGCAGAAAAGCCCCTGATTAAATCTTACAACTATTATCGTAAAATTATTCCTGGATGGAATGATTTTATTGCTTCTCTGAATCAAGAGATGCTTACGATGGTAGACCCAGAAAAAGGTTAAAATAATTCTGGTAATAATGGTCACACCGAAAGAATTATTTTAAAGAAATACATAGAAGATGCAGAACTCAGGACAGAAAATTAAACAATAGACTGGAGGATTTAATTCGTAATAGTTACTGGACTAAAAAAAAGTGATTTCAGTAATATTGTTAACTTGTCGTCCCATGAGCTAGACTTCAATACGAAATGTGCGTTAGGTTATGCCTTAGGATTCTCTGTCCCAAAAAAGCCAAGCATCTTACTGATTGCTAAGTCTTTTATCAGTTTTGAAAAACATAGTAATATATGCGAAAGTTAGGTGACTTTAGCCAAAGGCTGTGTGCATAGTGCTTTAAATACGAGGTATGAATCGAATTATCCTTTGAGGTTTGAAAAAGCCCCAAAAAACACTTAAAAATAACGATTCATTACATATTACTAAAGCGGACAAATCTAATTCGATCGTCATCATGGACAAAAAACAGTTACATTGTAAAGATGAATACGGTATTGAGTGACCGCGATACGTACACTCCTCTAAACAGAGACCCACTGGAGGATGTTAATAAAATGTTTATCAGAAAATTAAGAGAAATATTAAAAAATAACTATAATAGGGTTTCTAACAGTTTCTTAGTATCAATCCGTCACCACCATATTTGTACGGTTTAGTAAAAACACATAAAGTTCACAATCCCATGAGGCCTATTGTTAGCTCAGTAGTCTCCGTAACCTATAAGCTATCTAAATGGTTTGTTAGTTTATTAACGCTGTTAGTTGGCTCTATTTCCAAGTCACATATTGTAAATAGCATGGATCTTATTGACAAACTGAAGTTTCCTAATGACCCTTATTTCAACCTGGTAAGTTTTGATGTATGCTCGTATTCACAAAAGTCCCTGTTGATGACCTACTTGATTTTTTTAAAAAATAAGATCTCTGAATATTCTCTCCCTGTTGAAGACAACACTCTTATTGAGTTAATTAAGCTTTGCGTCAAAGATTGTAAATTTCAGTTTGAAAATAAGTTTTATGCTATGTCATTTGGATTGGCGATGGGAAATTCCCTCTCACCTGTATTAGCTAACTTATATATGGGAGTTTTTGAAAGCAGAATTTTGCCTACAATTGTTCATTTTAACCTTGTTTGGTACAGGTATATAGATATTTTATGCCTTTGGCCTAATAATTTGGATGTTGACTTATTTCTTGGTAGGCTCAGCAATTTAGTCCCCTCTATTAAGTTCACGGTTGAAAAAGAAAATGATGGAAGCTTATCTTTTCTGGATCTAAAAATTCGGAGATGCTTTAATCAGTTCAAATTTGAAGTTTATCGTACGCTTACTAATAACTCTTATGTGCATTTCTATTCTGACCATCATCCCTCGATTAAATCTTCTAATTTCTCTGCTATGTTTCTTAGAGCATTGAGAGTTGTCAGTCCTGAATTTTTAGATTCCGAGTTATGCAATATCATGAATATTGGTACTAAATTATGTTATCCTATTTCATTTCTAGATAACTGCCTTAGGAAAGCCAAGAATAGGTATTATAATAGTGTAACTGTAAATGAATTTGAGCTTAAAAATATCCTTAGCCTACCTTACCATGTTAATTTTCAATATCTTCCGACTTTACTTAAAGCAATTGGTATGAACTTAGTCTTTAAATATAATAATACTGTTAAATCACGCCTAATAAAGTATAGCCCGGATAATGCGGTTGGCTGTGTATTAGATCGGATGTACACAATGTAACTCAGTGTATATGTAGGCCAAATGGGAAAAACGTTAGATATTAGGGTAAAACAGCAAAAATATGCGTGTAGAACAGCAAATAATTCTAATGCATTGTTTAACATATGTATAGATGTAATCATAGTATCAAGTGGGATAGTTCTAAAGCGCTCGTTAAAAAAAACAGCTATAATCGAAGGAGTATTCCTGAATGTGCATTTATCCACTTTAAAAATGATTTCAATAACAGTGCGGGAATGTATAAAATTGACAATATCCTGTTAAAATACCTTTTCCCTTTAATCAACTCTTGTTAATCATGTTTTAATCTTTTTATTTTTCTGTCACGTTGTACATATGTATATATTTTCGTCATCTCACCTTCTCCCTTCATTCCCTGACGAGGTGTACTTCTGAATACACGAAAGATCTTGGAATAATTTTTTCTTTTCCTTGTGGGTTTGCATCATATATATATATATATATATATATATACATATAAATATGGATTATGAACCATGCACAGAAGCCTTGTTATTCCGTTGACCCAGTGATGCTGCGAACTGCTCGTACCTTCAATGGATGTATGGGCAAAACGGTGCTTTGTGAAAACTACTTAATAGTAGCACCTTTGTTTTCTGCCTATAGCTTAATGTATTAAGGCTCTGTGGTAAAAACGTAGCTGAATATATAGTATATATGAAAATTATTTCACGAAAGTAACACGTGAAAAATATTTATGATGAATAAAACCACGAAGGAAAGGAAACACAGAATGGTGATCAAGCGCTTTCGTCTAATGACATCCTCAGGACCACTTTCCACTGTTGTTTGGAGAGTTATAGCAGAGTAAGATTAGGGGCTAGTTTCTACATCATTTTCCAAGTGTAAATAATTGTGTATCTCTCTTCTCCTTTCCAGTGAATGTAGGTTTAATTCGCGTAACCTTTCCTTGTAATTTAGTTCTTTGCACCCATTGATCTTGACTGTGAAGCTTCTCTGAATCCCTTCTAGCTGTTTAATGTCTTCTTTTTTATATGGGCATGTCAGGACCGAGCAGTATTCCAATTTGGGTATGATCAGTATATATATAGGGTGTCCCAAAAAAACTATATACTCTTTATAGCATCATATATTTTATAATTTAAAAAAAAAAAAAAAAAAATATATTGTTACAGCAATTGCCAATGAAAGGTAAATTAGTAATCTAAGTGATCAAAATGTTATAGCGAGTTGTTTGCATATAAAATTTAATTAACTACGCCAAGTGCTCAAAATGTTCTCCAGCGGCATGAATACACTTTTGAATGCGTCGACTAACTGATTCGCAGACATGGACTAATGTGGATGCTGTGATGGTCCCGCACTTTTCCCTAATTGCATCCTTAAGGTGTTCGTGTGTTGCAGGTCTTGTACCATAAACTGCATCCTTCAGATAGCCCCACAAGTAAAAATCAAGTGAAGTCAAGTCCGGTGAACGTGGAGGATACTCAACGCTTCCTCTTCGTCCTATCCAACTGTTAGGCAACGTTTCATCGAGGTACCTTCTGACATCACAATGAAAATGAGGGGGGGCTCCATCTTGTTGAAAGTAAAAGTCGTCGTTTCCAAACAACTTCCAAACTGCAGGTATAATTTCTCTCCGCAGCATGTCGAGGTATGCGGCACCGGTAACTATCCCATTAAAGAAAAATGGTCCAACCAAACCCTGGATGATAAACCACACCATGCTGTTAATCCTGGTAAATTAACATGTTTATCCACATAAACGTGTGGATTATCAAGTGACCAGTGCCTGCAGTTGTGTCGATTTACTGTGCCATTCAGCTTGAAGGTAGCTTCATCAGACCACACGATTTTGTTGTATTGAAAGTGCATTCATGCCGCCGGAGAACATTTTGAGCACTTGGCGTAGTTAATTAAATTTTATATGCAAACAACTCGCTATAACATTTTGATCACTTAGATTACTAATTTACCTTTCATTGGCAATTGCTGTAACAATATATTGTTTGGGTTTTTTTAAATTATAAAATATATGATGCTATAAAGAGTATATAGTTTTTTTTGGGACACCCTATATATATACTGATCATACCCAAATTGGAATACTGCTCGGTCCTGACATGCCCATATAAAAAAGAAGACATCAAACAGCTAGAAGGGATTCAGAGAAGCTTCACAGTCAAGATCAATGGGTGCAAAGAACTAAATTACAAGGAAAGGTTACGCGAATTAAACCTACATTCACTGGAAAGGAGAAGAGAGATACACAATTATTTACACTTGGAAAAATGATGTAGAAACTAGCCCCTAATCTTACTCTGAAACCTATAACTCCCCAAACAACAGTGGAAAGTAGAAAAGCAAGATTGGGTCGTGTTCCCAAATTAAAGGCGAGACAGGGAACATTCTTAATCTTCAAAGAAAATAGTTTTGTTGTGAGAGGACCAAGACTGTTTAATCAGCTGTCCAAAGAACTAAGAAACACGAGTGGTGTTGCAGTGGACATCTTCAAAATAAGATTAGACGCCTGTCTCAGAACAATCCCCGACGAGGCTGGCGTAGCTGGCTATGTGAGATGGAGGGTACAAGAAACCAACTCTCTACTTCACCAGGCCAACTCGAGAAGAGGAGCGACAAGTTTGACCTTCGTGAATTGAGGAATCATCGCACGAAACATTTGAAAGATATATATACCCTGCTCAGAACAATTCCAGATAAGACGGGTGTACCTGGAGATGGAGAGCTCAAGAAAGCAATACACTCTTCTACCAAGATGATAGTGTCACAACCATGCGACCTACCATTTCTATGGTTGAGCCGTATCCATGTTTGTGCCATTTAGTAGGGGAGCATTTGTAACTTCGTGGCAGGTTTAGTGATGAAAAAGTGGGACTGGTTTCGTTTCATTAGAAACTACCTATAGATGAATAATTTACATGGTGTCACTCTGTGGTGCTTGGCGTGTAATATTAATGACATCATCAAGATGGCCGCCAACGAAATTCATAATCTTCAGTATCTCCGTTATTTATGGACCAATTTGAATGTTTAAGATCTCATTTTAAAGATATGTTTTAGGCCTAAAAAGTGGTCCTAACAACATTTACTCAAAGTCAATGGTTTCTCAGATATTTCCATATTTATAGTATTAAACCTCACATGAACTTTTTTTTGGATGTTCCACAAGAAATAAAACCTATGAAAATGAAGTTTGAGCTATTGGTAATTTATTTTAAGTTGTGAAATTTGATTGTATACTAGGACTGACCTTTTAAAATTACTAACCTTGAGATAACATAATTATATCGCGTTCTTTAATAGGTCAGTAATTGTGATCAACATCATCTTCGCTGAAATCATCTTCACTGTTAAGTCTGGTACAGTGTGAGAATCATTATCACAGAGTTCATCGTTTCCTCCACACTCACACATATCTGTACAAGGTAGGTTGTTTGCTAAACATTTACACGGTGGACTGCATCTGTTCTTCATACACGAACATCTTATCAACTGCAGAATGGAATCTGAAGCACATGGCATTTCACAGAGAACGGGAGCTATTTGTCTATCCTCCATGTTCCATCCATGGCCAATGGGTGATGGAATTGTTGGCCGTGATTTGTCAGCTTGGTTCCAGATCATGACCTGGTAGTTGACTCTCTTCATTGTAGGTACGAAAGCACTTCTTATAGGCGGTAACTTTTCCCAGCTCGTCTGTTTCTTAGAAAACATAGACCAGAGCAACTCTTCAAGTTTAGTTATACTGGTTCTGGGCTGATAGACTTGGCAAATGAATGTCTTTAGTCGCTGTACTGACAAAGTACCTGTGCAATCAGATCCAGACAAGGCGTGAAATGCAGGCAATGCAGAAGCCTTCAAGGAGCCTAGTGATAGGAATATCTCTGCAATTGAAATAATGTCTTTAGAAGTAGGCACAAAGTAAGACTCAGGGGGGAGTTTTGGATACCTTTTTATAGCAAGAATCAAAACATCTGTGTCCTGTGCAAATATATAGTTTTGTAGCTCCTCTTTCTGTGGCATTGATGGCATGAAGAATGATCTTCGTGTCTGCCTCTTCTTGTGTACTACAAAGACAGTCCAAAGAACAATGTGAGGCCGCCACTTCTGTACGCCACGCCACTACAAAGTCTTTTTTGGTCATTTGTGCATGCTGAAGCATTTTTTGAGCTAGGTAAGCAGTTAATTCATCTTTGGTACTAATGTGTGAAAGTAGCTTCTTTATAGTAACATTAGCTATGTTTGTGCTATCCATGATTTTATAGTGGGTTGGCGCACTCCCCTGGAGCCTCTTTTGCTGGTCATACTCTTGATTGAGTTTTCTTTGTATGTGTCAAACACTAAGTGTATTTCATTATACTCCCAGTATTTCTTTTGAATTTTTTGGTGAATGCTTCAGCCAGATCTTTGCATGTCTGAATGCCTTTTGACTTATCGAACGCTTGTAGCTCTGCCATGCCATCAACAATTGCAACAGAGAAGGTCCTTTCATGTGGAGTATTGGTAATTGCTGTTGTTGGACTTGTTTGTTTGCTGTTTGGGCTGCTGCTTTGCGGTAGTGGTGGTGGTAGTGGGATCGACTTCAAGATTTCGATCAGTTTGCTTTTTTGCTGGCAAAGGTGCATAGTTCCATCATCCAGTGATCGTGGTACAGCAGAGAATTCATAGAGCCCTAATGTCTCACGTAAATCTACTTGACGCTGTGATCTACTTACAACAAGTAGCCGGGCAAATAGTGATCTGTCTGCTCTTAACTCTGTAACAGTACCAGCCACATTCACTTTTAATTTCTCCTTGGCGCTTGAACACAGATTTAGCTTGTTTTTCTTGATAGGATCCCATAAATTCATGGTGCTAGATTCAGAGATGAGTCCCTGTGTTTTGAACTCATCATGCAATCTAATACTAAGAGCATGGAGCTGACCAACATCTTTTGTAATACTTTCACTAAAAACTGCCTTGGTTGAAATGTTAACAAGTTCAGGTCCATCATATGAAAATGGATTTCCAATCCGTTTAAGTTCAATTCGCAATTTGTTTATTGCAATATCCTCCCTGTTTACTGCTTCTTTAGAGTCGTAATGATGTTTGTGTGATGCTGCTTGCTCTGGTATCCCTGCTATGCTTGATGTCTCTTCAGATATATGGTCAAGTACTGGCGTTGTTAAAAAATAGCGTGCAAGTGCCCTAGGGTGTTGTGTTATGCCCACTAAACCTCCACTAACCTTCAAAGCTTTGTTTTGATGTTCAAGTGCTTCATCAGCTCGAAGAGCACAGAATGGAATATTACTTTTCCTCACAACCCAGTTTCCTTTTTCAAACTCTTCCCATAGTGCAGGACCAGATTCCCTCAAAGCACTCATTTCTGCAAGATAGTATGCCATCATCCCAGAGTAATTATGTAAATTTAATGCAAAGATGAAATGTGTGCATTCCAGTCACCACTTCTTATAGACCTTATTACTTGCAACAAAGATTCCACCATTGCCATGTATACCCGCATCATTTTAAATGTTGGGTTAGACTGTCCTTGAACATTGTCAAATTCCTTCATTTTTTCAGAGAACTTACATTTCTCGATGGTTGCCAGCAGGTCTTGAATAAAGCAGCTTTTGATACATTTGGTTTGTAATTCTTCAACGTTATTAAGAATTTCTGCACATGGATTCTTCTTGAAGAACACTTCCAGGTAGCAGTCATACCGCCCATTTCTGTGAGCTAATACCAGTGGGAGGAGCCGTTTTCTTAAACGTATAACACTAGTGATCTGTACTATAAATATCTTTAAAATGAGACCTTAAAAATTCAAATTGGTCCATAAATATCGGAGATATTGAAGATTTTTTGAATTTCGTTGGCGGCCATCTTGATGACGTCATCAATACTACACGCCAAAGCACCATAGAGTGACACCATGGAAATTATTCATCTATAGGTAGTTTCTGATGAAACAAAACTAGTCCCGCCTTTTCATCACTAAACCTGCCACGGAGTATGATTTTTCTACATATGCTCCTGGACTAATTAGAAGTTCGCTGCGAGAAGCGAATGTCCCTTAATTTCATTTCCTTAAAGTACAAACAAGACAATCGACGGTTTAGACCGTTTAACAGTTCCCTCAGACTATTACCCATATCTCCGTTTTCCATTTGTTATAGAATTTATTATAATTAATTATTGTTGTCTTGCATCTAACCCTCATCCCTAAATTTTATTAGATTATGCATGCACATTGAATGTGACATGATTTGAACCCTTGTGAGTACTTCTTTATTCATTTACTTAATTCTTCCTCAAATGCACCCAATTCCTTAATATTTACTCTATATTGGATAAGTATATATATTTAATTAATAGTTTCACTCACTCTTGTACCATGGCTGTAAACCCTTCATTACTGTATCTCTCTAGTTCGTTTCCTCTAATTTCTCCCAATAATGACTTATACTGTACGTACGAATTAAATAGCTATGGCGTATTAATTATGAATTAACGTATGGCATAATTGGATAAACTATGACGTCATAAAGTAACTTAATTCCCTTCACATTTTCCATACCTTGAATACTGAATCATGTCTTTAGTATGTGGATATCTTTAGTATTCAATGTATGGTAAATTCTTTAACATAATAATAAAAACTTTACATTCTATAAGTCATTACTTATATGTTATGTCCGTCTATATTACGCACACAACCTATTGTGTGACGTACCGATATGCATTCGTACATGTCCGCTGATGATCATGATTACGTACGTGGCTGCATTACATGTAAATACGTTCACATGTACGTAGTCACATATAAAAAACTTTACTTTTTCTTTTAATTATGTAACCTCTCGCAAGATACTCGTTAATGCTGAATGAATGTTCGAATTCCGATGACGTCGCCAAAAGCGAGCTTTTGAATCCGAAATCTCTTGCTTCTGTTACAAATTCATAACATTAAGATGTTATGTTATATTATTATAATATACTGTATTGTTTCCATGCCAGGCCACTAGTTCGTTATCTGCTTACGTCACATAGTTATCCACGTTCTCATTACTTGTACTTATTATTTCTACCCAGTGGTGGGCACCGTTAACCAAAAAGTTAACTTCGATAACGATAATCCGTTAACCCCAATTTTTAACTCCGATAACGATAATCCGACAATTTTACTACAAAGTTAACGGAAGTTAACGATAATCCGTTAACGATAACTATTTCTTTACTAACACTTAAAAAAATCAAGGAAAAAAGCTTTAAAACCCATAGAAAATGTTTATTTATGCAAAATCCAACAATAAATAGGTATTTAACTGTATTTTTATCAAGTTTTGCAACTTTTTTGCTTAATAACTTTTTTTTTATTTTTAATAAAAAATGTACTGATTACATGTTTTGAAACCCTTGTAACCACTAACCATTAACTAAATTTTAATTTACCAGAGAATTATTATGGCGGGAACTGAAAGGTAAAATTAAATTTTAGGCACATTTATTAAAGACTATGACACAATGTGCTGGTTGCCCTTCAGAAAGACCAACTTCTCAAAGTTAGGCCCAACTGCCAGTCTTGACCTCTTGGGCCTCAGGATGTCCTTGCCGAGAGAGAAGAGCCGTTCCACTGCGGCAGAGGACGGAATTGGCAGACTGAAGTTATGGCGGTTTGAATTCATTCGCGGAGCGGTGATCTTCCGTGAATGACTCCTCGCAGTTAACGTGTTAACGGACTTTAACAGACTAAATATCGAGTTATCGGAAGTTAACTGGTCCGATAACGATAAATGGAAATTAACTTCCGTTAATAGTCCGTTAAAAAAAGTTAACTTCGTTAATTAACTGTTATCGGATTAACGCTTTAGTGCCCAACACTGTTTCTACCTAACTGTCACTCAAATTCTATATTACTTATGTGTTACGTTGTCATAAATGTCCGTGTACTTCCAATGGAAAGTCCATCGTATTTTTCCTCCGCTTTCCTCATCGCTGGCTATTTATGCTTTCAAACTCTGATAACCATCAATTTTCTAATAATATCTGACATAATTTGGCGTAATCATTGTTAACTATAAATATACAACATTGTTGTTAATCCCCTTTAAATTATAGCACAACGATAACTCTCCTTCATTATATAAATTGTATCACCTATTTATGAGATATGTCAATTAACAATTTGCTAAAATTGTAATTAAATTAACTGTAATAATTTAATATGATGTAATTAATCTACTTAATGTACTCGGTGCATTAGGGCATATCATACTCTGGGTTCAGGGTTGAAATTTTGGAAAAACAAAGTGGCTAATATGGATTCCTATGTAAAAATTAATTCCAAGATGGGTTTATTATTTGCAACTTTTCCAAAAAATCTCATTTTCATGGTCAAAATCGCGATTTTCTGATTTGAAGGCTGCCTAACGCAGCCTCAGGGCACCTAAACCAAAGCGCGCAGCTGTTCTGCAAATGATTTAGTCTAAAAGCTGCTTTTCTGACCTCATCCTTGCTTTCTTGCGTGTTTCAACACCTCTGGGTGCTGAAAAAATGTTTAGATTTCACGTAAAACTTAGGAATTTTAAGTTTTTCTTCAAAGAATAGGCGCGGCTCACCAGCTCTACTCTGATCGAGTAGCGGGAGACTTGCCACCTCCACCTGTAGGTTTACACGCCTGTTCTTCCTGGATCCCTGAAAAGCGTGGCCTCATAAGATCTTATATTATGATCTTATGAGGACTTTCAGCTCTTATGAGCATTAACGATGGCTTCAGCCTCTTCTTCAGCCACTCGAACTGAACACTGGGAGCATTTCTCGATGGTCTATCCTGGCTCTCATCCACCCATCTTTCCTCTCGTGACCGTACACAGCCTTCCTGTACAGCTCTCTCGCAGGACTGAGTATGAACAGAGAAAGCGTCCACTTTGAGTGGAATTTTCCTGAGATCCTGGAGCTCAGTCAAGGTCATCCTGCAGGTGAAAATAGGCTCGTAAGTATTCTCTGATTCCCAGTTGATGAGATCCTCAGGTGAAGTGGCTTGCAGATTGACTTTGGGATTTTTATGGGGCCTCACTGTCGTATCACCAAAGTCTCTTCCTTCTCTGATCTTCTCTATCTGGCTCACAGCAAAAGCTCTCTGATGCTCATCCTCACTGCACAGGAATGAAACCAGGATGTTCTCAGGATGTGCGTGGTAAGCGCTTCTTATCACTGCAGCAGAGATGATGTTCCTGACCTCTGTAGTCTGGTTCCTCAGCAGCCTCAGGAGGAGCTCGTTCACATGGAGCTGACAGATCATCCAGTGGCACTTGCGACCCAGCATCTTCTCCAATAGGGCTATGGCGCCTCCAGACCACCCCGTGTTGGTGTTGGTAGAGTCTCCTCCAATCATTACAAGGCTCTCTTCAGCTCCGTGATCCAGAAGCCACTCATGGAGGCCCTGCGCGATCTTATGAGCAGGCTTTTCTCCTTCCTCAGGTTCCTCGGGAGTGAAATGGAAGAGGTACTTTCCTTGAGGCTCTCACGTGATAGTGTAATGCTCCTCGATCACTTTGCCAGGATGAAATCTCCCTGTCACTTCGTTATATTTCCACATCTTTGCGTTCCTGTCCTGCTTGCCATCAAAGAATATCCCAGAGATCTTCTCCTCGGAGCACCGACAATTCAGCGCAGGACAATTCAGCGCCGACAATTCAGCGCCGACAATTCAGCGCAAAGACAATTCAGCGCAAGACAACTCAGCGCCGACAATTCAGCGCAAGTCAGTACAGTTAAAAGTTTAGCTAAAAATAATAAAAATAAATCGCAATAAATAAAAAAGAGAAAAATTTGTATATTTATATATATGCTAAATTGGGTCTGTATCGAAGGAGTGACATTTCAAAGGAGTGACATAACAAAGGAGTGACATAAATACCGTAACGAAGGAGTGACATAACGAAGGAGTGACAAATCGGAGATAAAATTCAAAGGAGTATAATTATTAAAATTTTATTTAAAAAAACAAAATTTGTTAGAATTGTTAAAATTAAGATTTTACTTCAAAAACTAGAAACCTAACCTAACCTAACCTAACCTAACAGTTGCAAGCCTCTCGTCCCTCTGGATTTGTTCTTCTTCTTTGTTGGTATTTTCGCGCTGAATTGTCTTGCGCTGAATTGTCTTGCGCTGAATTGTCTTGCGCTGAATTGTCTTTGCGCTGAATTGTCGGCGCTGAATTGTCCTGCGCTGAATTGTCGGGTCACGCTTCTCTTCTCCTCTGACCTCTGCGTGAGAGCTTCAACTGATGAGGCCATTACTTCCTCCTTGGCCCTCCAGACTTTCATGCCATCTATGGCCAAGTAAGCCTTGTCTTTGGAAAGATGACCAGCCTTGATGAGGTCGTTCAGGAAGCCAGTGGCAACTGCAGCTGCCGGGACATTTGCCACCCTGTACCTCAAAGCTGCTGAAGCTGTCCCCTGGATCTTCATGTAGTTTCGTGTAGCAGTAGTTGGAGTTTCGGCAGGTACTTCATCGGGAACGTCCATAGGAGCTTCAGTAGCCTCAGCATTGCCAGAGGCTTCTTTTGCAGCTTCTTCCAAGTTTGGCTCTTCGTCCTCCTCAGTCTTTCATGAGAAGCTCCTCATTAGTAGCCTCCTCTTTCTTCTTCCTCTTCACAGCAGAAGCTTCTTCAGCCTCCTTCCTCTTCGCTGCTTTGATCTGTCTCCTGCTAGCTTCGAAGTCTACAGAAGACATCTGGATTCCTGAAGCTTCGGAAGTCTTCACTCTCTGGTAGTACAGCCACTGAAGGTCCAGTTTAGGAATCTTCACCTCCAAAGGACAGTTACAGTTCACATGGGCCTTGAGGGAGCATCCTGAGCATCCACTCCCCTCTGAGCCGCACAAAAAGATCTGATGCTTGCAAACGCAGACTTCACAGAGTTTATCCAGATCAGCCATCCTCTTCTCCTGGGTAGCAGACTTAACTCTCCCGTTCACAACGTCTGTCATCTTCCATTTTAACAAGATCTTATATGAGAGCGATTTTTCCGTGATTGTCACAGGCGGGGAGAACTTTACATTCGACTTCCTCCACTGCGTCATCAATTGAATATTTGGTATTTCAACATAGAACAGAAAACCGCAATTTTGAACATGATAACGCGATTTTTGGGAAAAGTTGCAGAAAAGAAACCCCTCTTAGAATTAAATTTTACATAAAAGTACATATTATCCAGAGTGAAATTTGGACTCGGAAAAGTATGATATGCCCTATCGGTGCATGTCGGCACCCCGACATTATGTCGCCATCCAAAAAATGTATACTTTACAAAATTAGTATTTCTGTTAATTTTTTTTTTCTAAATTTCGTTGCATGCTTAAATTATGCTTAACGTAAAGAATTCTTTAGATCTCCAGTTAAAGTGGGAACTTAACCTTCAACTGCACTTCCCCAAAATTTAGACTTATTTATTTCTTATATTGTAAATTAAATCATTCCTGCCTGAGCCATTGTCGAAAGAGGTCGAACCTCTACCCCTGTAGATTCCTGCCTGAGACTTCGACCAAGGAGGTCGAACTTCCTCACTTTAAATTCCTGCCTCTATCTTCCTTTGATTAAGACATATAATTCCCACTTAATCATTGACCGAGGTCAAACCTCTCCCCTTTAAATTTCTGACTATCAGCGGTTATCTAAGAGGCTATAAACTCATTTCCCTCCTTCAGTGCCTCGTTGTGTAATAAATATTATATGAGTGAACGAAGACTCCCATTGAGAACTGTAGTGTTTCCCTTCACTTCTTCGGAAAAAAACTTGATAGAAACTGTTTTACTCGGATGCTCTTCGGCTAAGGCCGAGCTTAACCAACAAGGACCACCTTCGTTGGATTGTCCAAAGTGCGTTCATCATAAAAGCGTGACGTGGCAGACACGCGCGCGAGAGTAGTATGGTGGAAAAAATGCAGTGGCCGTAAAGTTCATATTAAAAATGGAGAGTTGGGGTAATGGGTGGGGTGGGCCCCCAAGGCCACTGACACAGGGGAGCTGGGGTCAGTTCCCCAAAGCCAAGGCCCCAAAGGGGGTAGGGGTCAGTTCCGCAAAGCCAAGGCTCCAAAGAGGGGGTAGGGGATAGTTCCCAAAAGGGCAAAAAAGGAGGATAGTAGAAGTAGTAGGAAGAAATAAAGAAAGGCAGAATGTCCCCCTTAAAGGAAGAGAGGGAGTGGGAGAAGGGAGAGAGAGAGAGAGAAGCTAACTGCGCAGTTCCATATATATACACGAATATGTAATATACAGGGTGTTCGGAAAGTCACTAGGCACTTACATAATCGAGATCGTCCACTCACGCTTGATGACCTGAAAACTGCAATAACTGCGTACATAAGGTCCATTTCAAAAGAAGAACAGACAAAGGTGTTTCAAAATAAAATAAGACGGGTCCAGGCCTGTATTGCTGTTAAAGGACATCACTTTCAACACCTTTTATAAGTTCTGATGGTCCCATCCATAACCTCTATCATATATGCAATGTTATACTATTGTATGCTATTAAATAAATATAAGTGCACAGTGACTTTCCGAACACCCTGTGTATATATATATATATATATATATATATATATATATATATATGTGTGGGTGGTGTGTGTGTGTGTGTGTGTGTGTGTGTTTTTAATTTCTGCTGTATGTATTGAGAGGAGAGGGGGAAAGAACCGAAAGCTGGCATATCTTGATGCATAATGAATGCTTCCCTAGCCGTCCTGGACGGCTTTTGGATCACTGACAGTTGGCTTAGGTTGGCTGGGTGGCGAAATGACTGGGTATCTAAGCACGAATGGCTGTATCCCAAAAACATATTATTTATATATATATATATATATATATATATATATATATATATATATATATATATATATTAGTGTGCAGGGTGAGTCAGACGATCCGGATAGGTGGAGGAGGGACGGGTGGGGGAATGAATCATACGGGTTGCATCATGAATGCTGCCATACGTTAGTAATACGGATTCGTGTACGGGGTTGTTCCAACATGAAAGAATCGAGGCGCATTAGCAAATTATCTGAATTTTTAAAACTGTATCCTTTTATACTGGGTAGATGATTAGAGAATTTTTCCATCTACAATACATGAAGTAATATTGGTTTCAATGTTTTATCGCACACACACTCCCTGGAATGCGCACCAAACATCTTCTACAACGTTCAGGGATAATTGTATTCACCATTGTATTTTCTCAAGTAATAGCTATGCACATATAAAATTTATTAACACTCTGGCGATCTATTTGAGAGAAACGTGTCCATACTTGTCCTTTTTGCTGGATAAACAATACTCGTCACTAAACTCTACTAAAAATTTCATAAACATTTAGCTACAATTTCGCTGTACACCTCATCATAATATACATGGATGTAATGATAGAAATATTTTAAGCTATCCATAATCACAAGATTTCCGTTTTACGTCGCCGTGTACGCGTACTCGGTATGGTGTAACAATGTAATACCTGTTGTCACACCATTTATCACCAAGATTCACAACCCAGATCTTCTGTTTCTCTTCTGGAAGCGTTGATTCTTTCACTTCACGCTGGATGTATTCTTTAACGCAACTTAATCCTACAACATATTCCATTACATCGTTTGCATTACGAAAGACTGCGATGCTCTCATCAGAATGTCCATAGAGTATTTGGACGTCTTGCCCCTGTAGCTTTGCACGATTTAATGTAACCTTAAGAGTTTCAAAGGACGGATAATTAATTCGAAATTCTTTGAATATTCGCGACAATAACTGAAGACTTTGTTGAACACCACTTGAGGAATGTAGAACACACAATATCCGCCGCAAACATTGTGAGGAATATTTAACAGACAAAAGGGCACGTCTGCAAACCTGGTCTGCTTGCTCACAACTGTACATCGAGGAAAGGGCAAAGAATGAATCGCCACTGGTCTTAGTCGGCGGAGCTACGTAACACGCTTTCTTATTGGTGTGCGCCGCACAATGGGTGGTGGTGGGTCGACTTTTGCTCAAACACATTCATTCATTTAAAGAAATAATAAAACGTTCAAATTTAATATAAATCTATTTAAACTACACATGATAAATAAACAAATAATGTTAAATAAACTATGAAACAAATTATAAAAACAACAATTATATATATATATATATATATATATATATATATATATATATATATATATGTGTGTGTGTGTGTATGTATATGTATATATATATGTGTGTATATGTATATATATGTGTGTATGTATGTATATGTATATATATGTATATATATGTGTATATGTATATATACAATTTAGGGCGGGTCATACTATGCATTTTTTTTTAAATCAATGGAGAGGGGTGTTCAAATGACATATTTTGGTGTATAGAACACAATTCTGAAGAAAATATTTAATTCTGATAACCCTAACCTACATCATTTTGCAGTTGATTATTATTAAATTGTTGATTATTTTACTATTGTAGTTACCCCAGAATATGTCTTCTCACGTTTTCTATCATGGCTGCTCACGTTATCTCTCATAGAGCATTGTTCTAACTAATTCATATAAACACATATAATGTAATTCATATAATAATAATAATATTTAAATACTCAAATAAAAAGGTGTGCCATTCCACTTAATTGTAATTATCATACAGTTTGGTATATGAAATATTTTGACGGTTTTCTGGCGCGCATAAGGCCATTTTCTGAGCCACCTTTCTCAGAGGTGACCCTGAGCCAGCAGCTTCGGCAAAGGTACAGAAAAACTATGATGAGATTCAAAACATTGCCCTTGCTAGTGTAAGGTATGGCATAGGGCTGAGGCCAACTGCAGCGATAGCAACAGCAGCTCTGATTGACGCAGGAATCATCACAGAAGACAATACAAGTAAAGTGATTGATAAGAGCAAGGTCAAGAGAGCACAGGAGAAGTTGATGAGAGAGCTGGGGGAACAGTTCGAGAAGAAGTGCAGGGAGGAGGGGGGGATCTCTTGCATCCTCTTTGATGGGCGGATTGACCTGACCAATGTGATGATGGAAGCTGAGGGCAGTGACCAATCTTTTCCCGCAAAGATCAAGGAAGAACACTATAGTGTTATTAGTGAGCCTGGCAGCTACTATCTGTTCCACTTTACCCCAGAGAAAGCAACTAAAGAGGAGCCACATGCGGAGAAGATTGCTAAGATCCTGTTTGCCTGGCTGAAAGAGAGGGGTTATGATAAGACCTTGTTGGCCATTGGAGGAGACTCAACAAATGTCAACACTGGTGTGAAAGCTGGAGTAATGCGGAAGCTGTGTTGACCTTGATGGCCCTACTCTGTCAGACAAAAAATTATCAGGGCCAATAGGAAAGCTCCTTGATTCTGCTACAGACTTTGATATCAATCCAAACTTCACCCGAATCTCTGTTGGCCCTCCACTGATCAAGCTTCCTGACAAGGTCATTCAAGATCTCTCAACTGATCAATACTATGGCTATAAAATTGTCTGTGCAGTCAGGGATGGAGTACTTCCTGCAGGGCTGGCTCTGTTAGAGATAGGACCAGTAAACCACAGCCGCTGGCTCACCACAGCGAACAGACTTCTCAGGCTCTGGGTGTCAAAGCACGGACTTAAAGGAAAGAACCTGAAGATTCTGCAATTCATTGTGGAATTCATCATTGGAGTGTATTACCCATGTTGGTTCAACGTGAAGGTCAAGCACTCCTGGATCGAAGGGCCTAGGCACATCCTCTTTCAGCTGGACTGCCTCAAGTCCCAGAGAAAGGAGGTGCTGGATATTGTGATGCCAACTGTGAGAAGATCTGCTTGGTATGCCCACAGTGAAGTCATCCTCCAAACACTACTCTGCTCTGAGGATCAGAAGGAGAGGATTGAAGGGGTGGAGAGAATCCTGGCCATCAGGGGAGAGGGGGACCCGGACACTCAGCTGGGGGACTCCTCTGTTAGGAGCAGAAGGACACCTGACATCAATTGTGATGCTTCCAGCATCGGTGACTTGATCAGCTGGTCAGAAGGTGTGTCAGAGCCACCTCTCACCTGCTCTCTAAGCACCTCAGAGGTGAAAAACTTCATCAACACCCCCATGGAGGTGCGCAACTGGCCTTGCCACACACAAAGCATTGAGAGGGTTGTTAAAATGGTGACTGAGGCTTCTGCTAAGTACTTCTCACAGGAAAAGAGGGGTGGAGGGATCAGGGCTCAGGAGACCAGCAGGAAGCTGATGTCCAAGTCTGAGTCAAAGCAGGATTTGTGCAACCTGGCAAAGTTCAAGATGTCAGGAAAATGATCTTTGTAATTATATCCAGTGATATACATGCAGTTCACCTATTAATAAATATATGTAAAGTTGATTTGGCCTTGTCAATATAAATGATTTACCTTATATCTTTTAATATATTATAAAGGGGTTCAAAAGGGTAAAATTGGCAATTTAGAAATACAAAATGATGTAGGTTAGAGTTATCCTATCCAAAAAAGAAGCTCATATTTGAATTCCCCATGTAAAAACACATAATTTAGACACCCCTGATGGTAGGATTTCCTTCAGATTCATGTTGTCTCCTGAGTACGACCCGCCCTAAATTATACATATATATGTATAATCCATACATACATATATACGTATATGTACATATACATACATATATACTTATATGTACATATACATACATATATACTTATATGTACATATACATACATATATACGTATATGTACATATACATACATATATACGTATATGTACATATACATACATATATACGTATATATACATATACATACATATATACGTATATATACATATACCTACATATATACGTATATATACATATACATACATATATACGTATATATACTGTACATATACCTACATATATACGTATATATACATATACATACACATATACGTATATATACATATACATATATACATAGGCGGTAGAAGCAATAAAGGAAAATCCAAAATACTTCTATAGCTATGCAAAAAGGAAAACAAAAACGCGCGCCGCTGTTGGGCCCTTAAGGACGGGAAATAATGAACTAACCGACGGTCCAAAAGAAATATCTGATACAGTGAGAGCTCAATATGAATCAGTTTTCATTACCCCAAAAAGTGACAAAGCGATGCCTGACATAAATGCATTCTTTGAAGAGGAATTGCAAGGAGAGTATATAACAGACTTTGATTTTACACCAGAAGATGTAGCGAGAACTATAGGACAAATGAAACTACATTCAGCTGCAGGTCCGGACAATTGGAACGCATTATTGATTAAAAACTGTAAAAATGAAATAGCTACGTCTTTATACTGGATATGGAGAAGATCCCTAGACACTGGGGAAATACCGAGCATCTTGAAAAGAGCAAACATTGTCCCTATATATAAAGGAGGGGACAGATCTCAAGCAAAGAACTATAGACCAGTGTCATTGACGTCCCACCTCACCAAAGTATTTGAAAGAAGTTAGAGAGAAAATTTATGACTTCCTGGAGACACGGGAAAGATTCAACGAAAATCAGCATGGATTCCGATCAGGTAGATCATGCCTATCACAACTAATTGAACACTACAACAATATCCTAGATGCATTGGAAGGCAATGACAACTACGATGTTATATACACAGATTTTGCTAAAGCTTTCGATAAATGTGACCATGGTATAATATCACATAAAATTAAAGACATGGGAATAACAGGCAAAGTGGGAAAATGGATTTACAACTTCCTTAGTGATCGTCTGCAGGTCGTCAAAATTCAAGGTATATCATCATCAGAATCGGAAGTAGGCAGCTCAGTACCACAAGGGACAGTACTGGCCCCACTCCTGTTCATTATCATGCTAAAAGACATAGACAGCGGAGTAAACAGCAATAGTATAGTAACATCCTTTGCAGACGATACAAAGATCAGCAGAAAAATCAGCGATGTACATGACGGGGAGGCCTTGCAGAGGGACACGAACAAAATATACAAATGGTCAGAAGACAACAACATGTCATTCAACGCCGAGAAATTTCAGCTCTTGAGATATGGTAGAAAAGAAGAACTTAAACAGACTGCATATTATGCTCCAGATATACAGGAAATTCAGAGAAGCATGAAAGCGATTGATCTCGGGATAATAATGACAGATGATGCGAAATTCGAAACACAAAATCAGATAGCGATAAATAAGCAAAAAGAGTCGCCGGACAGGTTCTAAGAACGTTCAAGAGAAGGGACAGGACAGTAATGATTCCCCTGCTAAAAACACTGATTATACCAAAACTTGAATACTGCTCAGTTTTGACGTCCCCATATAAAAAGGAAGAAACTAATAAACTAGAAGAAACGCAAAGGCATTACACAGCCAAGATTGATGGCTGCAAAGAACTCAACTACTGGGAAAGACTACGTAAACTAAATCTTACTCACTGGAAAGAAGAAGAGAGAGGTACATCATAATCTACATATGGAAAATGATCGAAAAACTGGTACCAAACCTAAAACTAAACCCAATTACCATTCAAACAACACTGGAAAATAGGAAGGCAGAATCTGTAGTGTTCCCAAATTAAAGGCCGACAAGGGACCTCAACCCTGAAGGAAAATAGCTTGGTTGTTAGGGGGCCAAGACTTTTCAACCAGCTTCCTAAGGACCTCAGAAACGTAACGGGGGTCAAAGTTGAAGTCTTCAAGAAAAGACTGGATGCCTGGCTCAGGACAGTACCAGATGAGCCGGGCGTGCTTGGCTATGTACGGTGGAGAGCGCAAGAAAGCAACTCGCTCCTCCACCAGGCCAGACCTAGAGGCGGGGCCACCAGCTTGACCTCCGTGTGAAGAGAGACCAACGCACGAAACAACATAAGGTTCATATATATATACGTATATATACATATAAATACATATATATGTATATATACATATACATATACATATACGTATATATACATATACATATACGTATATATACATATACATATACGTATATATACATATACATTGTATATGTATATATACGTATATATGTATGTATATGTATTAGTGATGGATCGAGTGGTCGGTTTTTCACAACCGCGGTTGCGGTTGTGTTTGCGGTTGTCGAATTTTTTCCAACCGCGGTTGCGGTTGCGGTTATCATATACTAGGAAAAATGCGTAATTATTAACTGGATTTAGCCACTATAGTGCGATTTAGCCACACTTGGTACATAATATATACTAAATAGTATTTATTTAGTAAATACCTTATGTTGAACACAAGTTTTGCAATACACCGCTACCGCTATTTGTGTGTTGCAAAACTTGTGTTCAACATAAGGTATTTACTAAATAAATACTATTTAAATGAAGTATATTCTAAACTTATATAGCTATTATGAAAGAATAGGTCAAATTAATTAAAACCATATTTTGCACTAAGTGTGTTACCAGGATGAGGGACGAGGACCCATCGCACTGTTCATCCCACCTACCACTTTCCCCAGCCTCCACCCATTGGAAAGTTATGGATTATTATTCATTTGAAAAACTGATGTCAAACTTAATGACAGGCAGTGTGAATTTCAAGAATAATATTTTTGCTGCATTTTCACCTTTCAAGCGGCAACGCCTCTCATCGTACAACGTTCCCGCTCCACTGAAGAGCTGCTCGCTTGGAATGCTACTTGAAGGGCAAGCAAGATATGTTCTTGCAATACAGCCAAGTTCTTTGTATTTTAGTTCGTTATCTTTCCACCACTGAAGAGGATCATCGTCGGGAGCAATTCTTTTTTCTTTGTGATAGTTGTCTAGAAGAACTCGCATCTTCTTGTTGATCTCGCATCTTCTTGTTAACTCGCATCTTCTTGTTAACTCGCATCTTCTTGTTAACCTAAAATTAAAATTAACTAAGCTTTTACAACCGCAACCGCACTTATGGAACGGCGGTTGCGGTTACGGTTGCGGTTGTGAATTTTTGTGCGGTTGTAGTGCGATTGCGGTTGCGGTTATTCGATCCATCACTAATATGTATATATACGTATATATGTATGTATATGTACATATACGTATATATGTATGTATATAAACGTATATACGTATATATGTATGTATATAAACGAATATACGTATGTATATGTATATATACGTATATATGTATATATATACATATATATGTATATATATATATATGTATGTATACGTATATATGTATATATATGTATGTATACGTATATATGTATGTATGTGTGTATACGTGTATATGTATGTATGTGTATGTATACGTGTATGTGTATGTGTATGTATGTGTATGTATACGTGTATATGTATGTACGTGTATATGTATGTATGTGTATGTATACGTGTATATGTACGTATGTGTATGTATATGTGTATATATATGTATGTGTATCTATACGTGTATATGTATGTATGTGTATGTATACGTGTATATGTATGTATGTGTATATATACATGTATATGTATGTGTATATATATACACACATGTATATGTATGTATATATATACATGTATATGTATGTGTATATATATATATATATACATGTATATGTATGTATGTATACGTGTATGTATACGTTTATATGTATGTATGTGTATGTATACGTGTATATGTATGTATGTGTATGTATATGTATGTATGTGTATGTATACGTGTATATGAATGTATGTGTATGTATACGTGTATATGTATGTATGTATGTATGTGTATCTATACGTGTATATGTATGTGTATGTATATGTGTATATGTATGTATGTGTATGTATACGTGTATATGTATGTATATGTAGGTATACGTGTATATGTATGTATGTGTATGTATACGTACATATGTATGTATGTGTATATATACGTGTATATGTATGTATGTGTATACATACGTGTATCTGTATGTATATGTATATATACGTGTATATGTATGTATATGTATATATACGTGTATATATATGTATATGTAGATGTATATGTATGTATATGTACATGTATATGTATGTATATGTATATGTATGTATATGTACATGTATATGTATGTATATGTACATGTATATGTATGTATATGTATGTATATATACATGTATATGTGTGTGTGTATATATACATGTATATGTGTGTATATATACATGTATATGTGTGTGTATATATACATGTATATGTATGTATATATAGATGTATATGTATGTATATATAGATCTATATGTATATATATATACACATGTATATGTATGTATATATACATGTATGTGTATGTATATATACATGTATATGTATGTATATATACATGTATGTGTATGTATATATACATGTATATGTATGTATATATACATGTGTATATATACTTGCACCCGCACTTTAGCCTCTTCCGCACCCGCACTTCCGCATACCTCTAACTTTTCGCACTTCCGCACAACCGCAACCGCACCCTATTTACATATATAAAGTTTTATCGCAAGGAAATATATAAGTTTCCATGAATATATTAATACTTTTATAAACTTTTATTTAATATTTAATTGTGAAAATAGTTTTAATACAATAAAGTCATTTTTTTGTTATGAGAAGTCAGAAAATTACTGGTGTGCGGACCAATCAGCACACCTTCCGCACCCACACCTCCGCACCTTTTTACCGAGGTGACCGCACACCGCACCTCCGCACACCATATATACATGTATATGTGTGTGTATATATACACATGTATATGGATGTGTATATACATGTGTATGTATGTATATATACATGTATATGTATGTATATATACACATGTTATATATATATGTTCGCCTCACTTTTCATTATTTCGTTATCTCTCCTCCTCGTGTGCAGAAACGTTCCTTAATACTTATGTCGTTTCTATTCATGTATATATAGTATATGTATGTATATATATATTATATATATTATATATATATATATATATATATATGCATATGTATGTATATATACATGTATATGTATGGATATATACATGTATATGTGTATATACATGTGTATGTATATGTATGTATATATACATGTATATGTATGTATATACACATGTATATGTATGTATATATACATGTATATGTGTAGGTATATATACATGTATATGTATGTATATATACACATGTATATGTATGGATATATACATGTATATATATATATATATATATACATGTGTATATATATGTATATGTATGTGTATATATACATGTATATGTATGGATATATACATGTATATGTACACACACATATACATGTATATGTATATATACATGTGTATATATATATATATATGTATATGTATGTATATATATATATGTATATATATATATCTATATATATATATATATATATATATGTATGTATATATATATATATATGTATGTATGTATGTATATGTATATATATATATATGTATATACATTTAACTGCAATGACCGCGCAGTATATTAACGTATAGAAACGACGTAAGTATAGAGGAGTGTTCTGCACACGAGGAAGAGAAATAACAAACAAATGAAAAATAAGGCACCCGCCCGAGAATCGAACCCAGGATCTTCCAATTGCCGGTCAGACGTGCGAACCACCACACCACGGAGCCACGATAGTCAGAAGTTGTAATTCTCCTACACAGGGCAGAAACCAATGCCTTGAGAGGGCACCCTCGCAAATCGTGAATATGTACATTTAACTGCAATGACCGCGCAGCATATTAACGTATAGAAACGACGTAAGTATAGAGGAGTGTTCTGCAAACGAGGAAGAGAAATAACAAACAAATGAAAAATAAGGCACCCGCCCGGGAATCGAACCCAGGATCTTCCAATTGCCGGTCAGACGTGCTAACCACTACACCACGGAGCCACGATAGTCAGAAGTTGTAATTCTCTTACAGAGGGCAGAAACCAATGCCTTGAGAGGGCACCCTCGCAAATCGTGAATATGTACATTTAACTGCAATGAACGCGCAGTATATTAACGTATAGAAACGACGTAAGTATAGAGGAGTGTTCTGCACACGAGGAAGAGAAATAACAAACAAATGAAAAATAAGGCACCCGCCCGGGAATCGAACCCAGGATCTTCCAATTGCCGGTCAGACGTGCTAACCACTACACCACGGAGCCACGATAGTCAGAAGTTGTAATTCTCCTACACAGGGCAGAAACCAATGCCTTGAGAGGGCACTCTCGCAAATCGTGAATATGTACATTTAACTGCAATGACCGCGCAGAACACTCCTCTATACTTACGTCGTTTCTATACGTTAATATACTGCGCGGTCATTGCAGTTAAATGTACATATTCACGATTTGCGAGGGTGCCCTCTCAAGGCATTGGTTTCTGCCCTGTGTAGGAGAATTACAACTTCTGACTATCGTGGCTCCGTGGTGTAGTGGTTAGCACGTCTGACCGGCAATTGGAAGATCCTGGGTTCGATTCCCTGGCGGGTGCCTTATTTTTCATTTGTTTGTTATTTCTCTTCCTCGTGTGCAGAACACTCCTCTATACTTACGTCGTTTCTATACGTTAATATACTGCGCGGTCATTGCAGTTAAATGTACATAGTCACGATTTGCGAGGGTGCCCTCTCAAGGCATTGGTTTCTGCCCTGTGTAGGAGAATTACAACTTCTGACTATCGTGGCTCCGTGGTGTAGTGGTTAGCACGTCTGACCGGCAATTGGAAGATCCTGGGTTTGATTCCCGGGCGGGTGCCTTATTTTTCATTTGTTTGTTATTTCTCTTCCTCGTGTGCAGAACACTCCTCTATACTTACGTCGTTTCTATACATATATGTATATGTATATGTATATATATATGTGTATATATATGTGTATATATATGTATATGTATGTATGTATATATATATATATATATATATATATATATATATATATATGTATATGTACGTATATATACATGTATATGTATGTATATATACACATGTATTGTATATATATTATATATATATACACATGTATATGTATGTATATATACACATGTATATGTATATATATATATACACATGTATATGTATGTATATATACACATGTATATGTATGTGTATATGTTAACCCCTCCGTCTATGGCCCTGGGGTGGTTCGGTTCGACGGGGGTTCTAGTTAGGAGGCAGCAACGGATATTTCTTCTATAACATTCTAATTCTTTTCCGCCGGTCAAATGGTGGGTCGCCACTAGTTAAACTCTTGGCTACAGACTCGCCAGATTGTTATGCCAATATCTTCTATGGTGCTTGGGTTGTCTCTTTCTTAATTTGGGCAAAGGGTCGCCAGCTGTTAATTCTTCTCTTTTTATAATACTCTGATACTTTCTCTGATACTAAAATTATCGACTTTTCTTTTATAACTTATCGACTTAACTGACTAAGTTCTTCTGAAGATAGCCCAACTCGAGGGGAAAAATAAAAAGTTTTTCTTACGGTAATTTACTTCTTAAAAATTTACAGGTAGTGGTCTGAATTTACAGGGGTAGAGGTTCGACCTCTTTCGACCATGGCTCAGGCCGGAATCTAAAAAGTTAAGGAGGCAAGGGGCCTCTTCCCCCTCCTCGCAGCGAGGCTGCTATCAAGGGAGTCGTAGCAGTGACCAAAGCAGAGAGCGGTAATGAAGTGCAGTTCATTTTACAAATACATGTATAATATAAGCCTAAATGTTGGGGGAAGGCAGTTGAAGGTTAAGTTCCCCCCTTTTAAACACATGATCAGATGTTTGAAAAGTTCCAAATAAAAAAAATAAAAAAAATAAAAATAAAAACTAATTTGTATTTTTCGCCGAGTCTACATTTATGAAGGCGATATAATTTCATAGTAGTACATAAGTACAATTTGAGTACATGACTGAGTACGTATTAATTTTGGTTCATTACAATTACGATTACAATTACCAATTAATTCATATTCACTTATTGTTTAATTACACTTCCATTTAAAGTATATTCTTACATTATATATTAAATCATTACATTTAATTACAGTTTCAATGAAGTACATTACGTTGTTTACCATTCTTACAGTGTTTTTGTATATTTATATATGGTTATAATATATGGTTATTATATATGGTTATTATATATGGTTATTATGTATGGTTATTATATATGGTTATTAGTACAACACAAGTACATGAGACATGACACACATCATATAACATAACGCATGATAATGTTATAAATTCGAATCAGAGCGAAAGGAGATTTTTATCTTTGAAGCGTTCACTTATGCTCTAGTTCGCGGAATTTGATAACTTAATCTCAGCGTTTTCGAGTTCATCTCGGGAGGTGATATAATTAAAAATAAAAATGAAAAAAAATAATACGAGAACGTATTTGTGCGTTTTGAAACGAATGCATGAAGTTTTGTATTTCATAGATTGACACGAGTAAAAATGAATATTTAATGAAATTTATATAGGATAATGATCAAGATAAGATATGAACGTATGGGGGCGGGGGATATGGTCGAATAATAGTTATATTTATACTACATAACATATAAATAATGACTTCTATAGAGTGTACAGTTTTTAGTATGATGTTAAAGAATTTTCATACATTGAATACTAGATTGATGAAGATTGATGAAGGGAAATTAATGACGGGAAAATGTGACGTCATAGTTATTGAATTTGTACGTATAGTACAAATCATTATTAGGAAAGATAAATTAGAGAAATACAGTAATGAATAAAGAAGTACAAATCGACATTCTATCCAAAACTCGCTTAGGCGATTTTGGTTTCTTATGTAAAAATGAACATTCAAACATAAAAACTATACGAACATAAGTACTGCATGGAGATAATGAATCCATATAATGATGGTATAGGAATTGTTCATTGTTCATTTTTACAGTGCTCCCCCTTTTAAAATGATATTAACACAATAATAATACAATTAATACAATACAATTGAGAAAATAACATCTAACGAATTCAAATTAGATGACGAATTTTTTTTTTTTTTTTTTTACAATACAAATTTTATACAGAACGATTTCGGGTAGTTGAGTACAATGCAGAGTAATCAAATTTTTAACATGACACTCGCTCAGAGGCTATTATAAAATATAAAAATTCAAAGATTAAAACTTTAATTTTATGCAAACAGAATAAAAGGATTAATACGTTAATTTAGACAAACAATTAAGTTAGACAAAGAATGATAGTTAAATTAATTTTTAACAGAATTTTTTTTTTTTCCGTGGGAAGAATTATATACATAATGAATAGTAGATAAAAGGGAAAAATGTAAATCGTACAATCTGTAAACTAATTGTTATTGACTAGTGTAGGTAAAAATCGAATTACGTAGTGGATGATGTATAGACCTGTGGTCTAGTGTGTATTTATGTGTACTAGGTACAAAGTGTGTATCTTACAATTTCGAGGGACAGATTAGCTGAGAGGATTGTTCAATTAACTGAATAAATGCATGAGCAAGATATATTAGAAAGCAAAAATGATTAAGACTAAATAGCATAGTTAGCACTTACGCGCAATGAAATAGTGTATTGTGATATCCAATGATTTTAGCATAATGTTTGTATATATAGTATATATAGTGTGCATACATGCATTTTTATGTGTAGGGATTTGGAAGGTTTTTGAATGAACAAAGTTTAAAAATAATGTATAATAATTTAAGATGGGTTTAGGGTTATAAAATCTTTTAAGTTTAAGTCAATTATTGTTAAAATCTAATTACAGGTAGTATTAATGATGGTGTATGCATATGAGTTTCATGTAAAAGTGACTTGAGGTACGGAAAGAAAATGATGAATCCATATAATGATGGATAGGAATTGTTCATTGTTCATTTTTACAATGAACACAACTTAACATAAATTGAGGTTATGTTCCATAATACCAAAGAGGAATTAACCATGGTTGAACCATTGCTCTGGTTGACACTGGGTTCAACTGGGGTTGGGGTGTTAAAATAAAATAAAATAAAAAAAAGTTTGGAGTACTACATTCGGGGGAATTGAGTGATTAAGCAGGGGGTATAAGTCTGAAATTGACAATTACATCTTTTCGCGAGCACTTTGCTCTTTTTTTTTTTTTTTTTTTTTTTAAAAAGGTTGCTTGTCACACTACTTAGAACAAAAATTAAAAGAGTTGAAACAAAACGGAGGGACGGCATGTTCCTCAGCATAGTAATTTAAAAGGAGTCATTGGGACAAGATCGATTAATTAATTATTACACAACTATTATTATCACATATACATTACAATGATTATCAAAGTCATTACAAACAATTGTAAAAACTGTTTTGGTTACAAACAATAAAATACATAACTATATATTTATATACGCAACAATGGCATGAAAAGAAAAGACAAATCGGTCAATTTCCTTCTTACAAACAAGAAAAAAGGTTAAACTAAAGACGCAAACCGGTCAATTCAGGTTGAATTTAATTATCTTTTACAACAACAAAAAAGGTTGAATTAAATTCTCTTAAACAACAAAAAAAAAGGTTGAATTAAATTCTTAAATTACATTTTCTTAAATTAAATTCTCTTAAATTACAAAGAAAAAGTTGAATTCAATTGATTGCATTGAAATGACTTGGGACTTGAAAACTAACTTGGGACTTGAAAACTAACTTGGGATTTGAAAACTCGACTTGGGATTCGAAAACTCGACTTGGGACTCGAAAACTCGACTTGGGACTCGAAAACTCGACTTGGGACTCGAAAACTCAACTTGGGACTCGAAAACTGACTTGGGACTCGAAAATTGACTTGGGACTTGAGACTTGAAATTGAAACTGTAACTTGAACTCTTATCAAGTATCTTGAAACTAACTTGAACTCTATCAAGTATCTTGAAACTAACTTGAACTCTATCAAGTATCTTGAAACTAACTTGAACTCTATCAAGTATCTTGAAACTGTCTAACTTGAACTCCATCAAGTATCTTGAAACTAAACTGACTAAAATTGACTGCACTTGAACTCTATCAAGTGGAGTCTACTGAAAACGAAACTGACTTGCACTTGAACTGCTATCAAGTGAAGATTAACTGAAAACGGAAAATGACTGCACTTGATCTCTATCAAGTGGAGACTATTAACCTCTGGGGTTTGGTTGACCCTCTTGGTGCAACCGACTTACTTGAAATGCAATCAAGTAGCTTGAAACTGAAAACTGAAACTGGAACTTGAAACTGTTTTCAAGTATCTCTATAACTCTATAAACTCTTTCTTAATTTGCAAGTCAATTCAATTCAATAATTTGAAAAAAATTGTAAACAAAAATAAAAAATGTAAATAACATTTCACTCCGGTACTATTATGTTTGGTACATAAAATAAAATTATTCTATACTGAACATAATAGTGAAAATAACTCTGAAATTAACTCTCTGAAATTAACTCTCTGAAATTAACTCCTCTTACATTTAACTTCTCTTACATTTAACTTCTCTTACATTTAACTTCTCTTACATTTAACTTCTCTTACATTTAACTTCTCCTACATTTAACTTCTCTTACATTTAACTTCTCTTACTTTTAACTTCTCTTACTTTTAACTTATCTTACTTTTAACTTCTCTTACTTTTAACTTCTCTTACTTTTAACTTCTCTTACTTTTAACTTCTGTGAAAATTACTGTTTCACTAAAAAAAAATGTATCACTGGTGTCTGAAGTGTTCACTGTGTTTTGTGTTAATTCTGGCTCAATACTAAATATTAACTGTTAATAATACTGACTTTTCAAATGTTTACAAATTACTTAAAAAAAAAAAACTGTACTTAACAAAATTTCTACGGGGAAATCCTTCAGACGTGTCCTGAAGACGTGTCTTGCTGGCTACTTCTTCTTGGATGAAAACTAGGCGTGGAGAACTTGGAGTCGTGACACACCGGTTCAAGGGTGGATGTTACGAACTAGAAGTCGTGACACGCCGGTCAAATGGTTTTATCCTGATGCAGGGTAATTTCTATCCTGGCCAAAGAGTGACCACTTGTTAAAATCCTCTTCTTAAAATATTCTTCTAATCCTGGGGCAGGGTCGCCAGACTGTTTGACCCTTCCGTCTATGGCCCTGGGGTGGTTCGGATCGACGGGGGTTCTAGTTAGGAGGCAGCAACGGATATTTCTTCTATAACATTCTAATTCTTTTCCGCCGGTCAAATGGTGGGTCGCCACTTGTTAAACTCTTGGCTACAGACTCGCCAGACTGTCATGCCAATATCTTCTATGGTGCTTGGGTTGTCTCTTTCTTAATTTTGGCAAAGGGTCGCCAGTTGTTAATTCTTCTCTTTTTATAATACTCTGATACTTTCTCTGATACTAAAATTATCGACTTTTCTTTTATAACTTATCGACTTAACTGACTAAGTTCTTCTGAAGATAGCCCAACTCGAGGGGAAAAATAAAAAGTTTGTCTTACTGTAATTTACTTCTTAAAAATTTACAGGTAGTGGTCTGAATTTACCTCTTTCGACCATGGCTCAGGCCGGAATCTAAAAAGTTAAGGAGGCAAGGGGCCTCTGCCCCCTCCTCGCAGCGAGGCTGCTAACAAGGGAGTCGTAGCAGTGACCAAAGCAGAGAGCCGTAATGAAGTGCAGTTCTTTTTACAAATACATGTATAATATAAGCCTAAATGTTGGGGGAAGGAAGTTGAAGGTTAAGTTCCCCCCTTTTAAACACATGATCAGATGTTTGAAAAATTCCAAATAAAAATAATAAAAAAAATAAAAATAACAAACTAATTTGTATTTTTCGCCGAGTCTACATTTATGAAGGCGATATAATTTCATAGTAGTACATAAGTACAATTTGAGTACATGACTGAGTACGTATTAATTTTGGTTCATTACAATTACGATTACAATTACCAATTAATTCATATTCACGTATTGTTTAATTACACTTCCATTTAAAGTACATTCTTACATTATATATTAAATCATTACATTTAATTACAGTTTCAATGAAGTACATTACGTTGTTTACCATTCTTACAGTGTTTTTATATATTTATATATGGTTATAATATATGGTTATAATATATGGTTATTATATATGGTTATTATATATGGTTATTATATATGGTTATTAGTACAACACAAGTGCATGAGACATGACACACATAATATAACATAACGCATGATAATGTTATAAATTCGAATCAGAGCGAAAGGAGATTTTTTATCTTTGAAGCGTTCACTTATGCTATAGTTCGCGGAATTTGATAACTTAACCTCAGCGTTTTCGAGTTCATCTCGGGAGGTGATATAATTAAAAATAAAAATGAAAAAAATAATACGAGAACGTATTTGTGCGTTTTCGAACGAATGCATGAAGTTTTGCATTTCATAGATTGACACGAGTAAAAATGAATATTTAATAAAATTTATATAGGATAATGATCAAGATAAGATATGGACGTATGGGGGCGGGGGATATGGTCGAATAATAGTTATATTTATAATACATAACATATAAATAATGACTTCTATAGAGTGTACAGTTTTTAGTATGATGTTAAAGAATTTTCATACATTGAATACTAGATTGAGGAAGATTGATGAAGGGAAATTAATGACGGGAAAATGTGACGTCATAGTTATTGAATTTGTACGTATAGTACAAACCATTATTAGGAAAGATAAATTAGAGAAATACAGTAATGAATAAAGAAGTACAAATCGACATTCTATCCAAAACTCGCTTAGGCGATTTTGGTTTCTTATGTAAAAATGAACATTCAAACATAAAAACTATACGAACATAAGTACTGCATGAAGATAATGAATCCATATAATGATGGTATAGGAATTGTTCATTGTTCATTTTTACATATATATACATGTATATGTATATGTATGTATATATATACACATGTATATGTATGTGTATATATACATGTATATGTATGTGTATATATACATGTATATGTATGTGTGTATATATATGTATATGTATGTGTGTATATATATATATACATGTATATGTATGTATATATGTATATATACATGTTTATGTATGTATATATATACACACATGTATATGTATGTGTATATATATACATGTATATGTGTATATATATACATGTATATGTATATATATATATAAATGTATATGTATATATATATATATACACATGTATATGTATGTATGTGTATATACATGTATATGTGTGTATGTGTATATACACATGTATGTGTGTATGTGTATATACATGTGTATGTATGTATGTGTATACACATGTACATGTATGTGTATATACATGTACATGTATATATGTGTATATACAATATACATGTATATGTATGTATGTGTATATACATGTATATGTATGTATGTGTATACACATGTATATGTATGTATGTGTATACACATGTATATGTATGTATGTGTATACACATGTATATGTAGGTATGTATGTACACATGTATATGTAGGTATATATATATATATATACACACGCACATGTATATGTAGGTATATATACATATACACATGTATATGTAGGTATATATATATACACACACACATGCATATGTAGGTGTATATATATATATATATATATGCACATGTATATGTAGGTATATATATACACATGTATGTGTAGGTATATATATACACATGTATATGTAGGTATATATACATATATATATACACATGTATATGTAGGTGTATATATATATACACATGTATATGTAGGTGTATATATATATATATATATATATATATATATATAATATACACATGTATATGTAGGTGTATATATATACACACACATGTATATGTAGGTATATATATACACATGTATATGTAGGTATATATATATATATATATACACATGTATATGTAGGTATATATATATATACACATAAGTAGGTGTGTGTGTATATATATATATACACACACATGTATATGTAGGTATATATATACACACATGTATATGTAGGTATATATACACACATGTATATGCAGGTATATATATACACACATGTGTATGTAGGTATATATATATATACACATGTATATGTAGGTATATATATACACATGTATATGTAGGTGTATATATATATATATACACATGTATATGTAGGTATATATATAAACATGTATATGTAGGTATATATATAGACATGTATATGTATGTGGGATGAATTTCACAATAAAACACGTGAAATGAATGAATGCTGCAAACCGACAAGGAAAATGAAAAACGATTCCAAGGCCTTTCGTGTATTCAGAGCTGCACGTCGTCAGGGAATGAAGATAAAAGGCGAGATGCCCATAAATATATACAACGTACAGGAAAAACAAACCAATTAGCACATACTTAACAAGGGTTAATGAGAGCCAAAAGAAATTTTAACATGATATTGTCAATTTTATACATTCCCGCACTTATTGAAATTGTTTTTAAAATGAATAAATGCACATTCTAGAATGTTTCTTTCTATTATATCTCTGTTTTTAGCAAGCGCTTTAGAACTATCCCACTTGATGCTATGTATATATACATGTATATGTATGTATATATACATGTATATGTATGTATATATATACATGTATATATATACACATGTATATGTATGTATATATAAACATGTATATGTATGTATATATATACACATGTATATGTATGTATATATATACATGTATATGTTATAATGTTATAATGTTTCAGACCAACAAAGACCCTAGGATCCACTCATGGCTGGTCTACCTAACTGTGTTCGTAATTGTGTATTGTGTATGTCCTCCGTGGTGGCGGAGGGGACCTACAATTTTACGTGGGTTCCGAACCACAAGAACATAAGAAATTTATGTAAAAACTGCCTGTACATTGTCAATGACCAATTTTTTAAAAACTAAATAATTATCAATTTAAAACTAATTAATTATCGATTTAAAACTAATTAATTATCGATTTAAAACTAAAGATAGAATCTCTGCATCCAGAGGATCAAGTCATAATAGACTACTATCCACAAATATGTTACACTCTATATCTATTTATAAACGACATGCAAATATATCAGATCCAAAGAATCCAGTCAATTTCATTACGTTATCCATCAATACTAGTACCTTGCCCAATGAAAAATAAGTCACGGTCCATATCGATTGCGGACCAAGTCAAAATTTACAACCATATACATTACAATATACATACTTCGGAGGAAAAGTGTAGGTGTGGCTGTAAAGACTGTACAGTAATGTAGAAATGTGTGTGCACCCATTTTGGGTCTCCCATTTAAAGGTGTTTGTAAGGCAAGTGAAGATCATGAGTTTTTCAATACCTCACAGTACTATGGGGGGCACCGCTCGGCAGAGGAATCTCTTTAAATGGGGTGTGTAAGGGCAGAGAGTATCCCCTAACCCAAGATGCTGCCTCCCTATATCCCACAACACTTGTAAAACTGTTTTCTTAAATTTGTTCTACATCTTGGCTTAAATAATTTCATACTATGACCTCTAGTCTGGTTATTTTGATCTTTAATGAAAAAAGAATCAAAATCTATCTTATCCACCCGTAATTTTACTACCTTAAACTATACCCAATCTATCAACATATGCGTCTAATCGATTTTTAAACATGTTTATAGACGTGCTACTAATTAGTTCTACCGGCAAACTAATCCAGCTATTTATTATTCTATGCGTAAAAAAGTTTTTCGCAACTGTTGTCTCGAACCTTCTACTTGTCAACTTGCACCCGTTATTTCTAGTCCTATTATATTGAGATATTTCGAAAAAGCTATCTCTATCTACGTTATCGAACCCATTCATAATTTTGAAAACCTGGATTAGATCACCACTTAGCCACCTAGTCTCGAGTGTTGTTAATTTTAACTCATTAAGCCTATCCTCGTACGACTTTGACCTTAGCGACGGAATCATCTTAGTTGCTCGTCTTTGAACTCTTTCGATTTTGTCTATATCTTTGCGCATATGCGGATTCCAAAATTGGACCGCGTACTCCAAATGGGGTCTAACTAATGATTTATAAAGAGGAACTATAATATCGCGCGATTTGTACTAAAAATTTCGAGCTATAAAACCTAACACTTTGTTCGCCTTATTGACCGCTGCTGTACTTTGTTTCGCTACTTTTAAATCACCAGTGACTATAACTCCTAAATCTTTTTCCTGCTCTACGCTTGTTAAATCTTTCCCTGACATACTATACGCAAAATTACCGTTACGCGAACCTATATGCAAAATTTTGCACTTATCAACGTTAAATCTTATTTGCCATGTGACTGACCAATCAACGATTTTATTCAGATCTTCCTGGATTTTACCTCTATCTTCGTCATTAATCACCCTATCACCCAGCTTCGTGTCATCCGCAAATTTTGAAACTGTACTGACTAGGCCGACATCTAAATCGTTAATATATATAAGAAAAAGCAAGGGGCCCAATACAGAACCCTGAGGAACGCCACTCGCTACATTAGTCCAACACGACTCCGCTCCATCAACGACCACCCTCTGTTTCCTACCTCGCAACCTCGCCTTAGTTTTTTCAATGAGTCTTTTGTGCGGCACGGTGTCAAACGCTTTTTGAAAATCTAAATACACTACATCAATCACCCGATGTCTATCGTAAACGTTAACCACGCTTTGGAAAAATTCTAAAAGATTAGTTAAGGAAGATTTGTTTCGCCTAAAACCGTGCTGCGTATTTCTAACTAGTTTATGTACTTCTAAGTGTTCGACTATACGATCCCTATTTATTGATTCCAGTAGCTTACCTACAACAGACGTTAAACTGATTGGCCTATAATTTCCCGCCGCACCTTTATCGCCTTTCTTAAAGATAGGTGTTACGTTTGCTAACTTGAAATTATCTGGTACGGACCCCTCAGAAATAGACGCATTAAAAAGCTTTGTTAGCGGCAGCACAATGCTATCTTTTAATTCTTTTAGTTGTATGTGATATATGGAATCCGGCCCCGGTGATTTACGTGTTTGTTTTCATTTTTTCAATATAGCGCATTACCTCCCCTTCACTAACCACGATATTATCCAAAATATTACCATTATCAAAAGGTATTATGTCTATGACAGTAGGGATATTCGTTACATCTTCTATAGTAAAAACTGACGTAAAAAATTCGTTTAGGAAGGTAGCCATTTCCTTGTTTTCAGTAACTAGATCTCCGTTTACATTTTTCAAAGGCCCCAAGACACTTTTTACTGGATTTCTATTATTTACGTATTGAAAGAATCGCTTGGGGTTTTCTTTACCGTCACGAGCTATGGAGATTTTGGACTTTTTTATTACACTTTTCGCTTCACGCCTTAGAGATATGTAGTTGCTTCGTAACCACAAATTGTCTTTATCCCACTTATGTAGCCTATAAGCCCTATCTCTACTCTTTATAATGTCTCCTACTCTAGAAGTAAACCACAAGGGCTTGTTTACTTTCGCACGCTTAATTTTGTACGGTACACATTCCTCATTTATAGTCCTAAATACTGTTTCGAACGATTCCCACATTAGTTTTGCGTTGGAGTTCCCCATTACGTTTTCCCAATTGACGTGTGACAATTTATTTCGAAATTTACAAAAGTCTGCGTGCTGGAAGTTAGGAATTTTAGTCGAGTTAGTTGGTTTCGAGTGACTTACTGAGAGGACAAACTCTACCATATTGTGATCGCTATTGCTTAACGGTTCTATTACTTGAAGATCAGTAATTAGCCTATCATCCGTAGTTATTACTAAATCTAAAATACTGTCCAACCTCGTAGGTTCCCCAACCTTTTGAATAAGAAAGCTATCCTCGAGAAAATTAACTAAACGATTACCTTCCGCGTCTCCCTGCATTGTATCGTAATTCACGTTGGCGCAATTAAAGTCACCCATAACTAAAGCCTGCTCACTACCGATTATTCTCTTTAGTTCACGATATAACGCTTCGTCCGTATCAGCTGTTTGATTAGGGGGCCTATATATAACCGCAACAAGAAGTTTGAAATCGTTCAATTTAAGTTCTGCTATAGTCGAATCTATCGGTTCTGGAATTGTGTGCTTTACTTCTATAACGTTCGCAATATTATCTTTGATATACAACATAACACCGCCTCCTCGCCTACCTATTCTGTTTTTAACAAAAAGTCTATAACCTTTAATTTGATACTCCCCTACAAAGTCACGTGTTTCAGTGCTAAGCCACGATTCATTTATCGCAATTAATCATAGTCTTTACAAGCAATTAAAGAAAAAAATTCGTTTATTTTATTTCGTAGGCTACGAGCATTTAAGGATAGAACCTTCAAATTGTTTGTAATTGCGACACCTTCGCGAGCGCAGGGGAAATTTGTGGAATTTACGCTGGGACCGTTCGAGTTACGGCAGCCTGAAAAGAAGAGACAGTATTATGAAATAGTCTTCCTAAACGCGCAGCTCCAACGTCATTAAGATGAAGTCCATCTCGAGGAACAAGTCCCTCCTGCCGTAGAAACTGTTCCAAAAATTCGCAAAATGCACTCCTTCCTGTTGGCAAAGAGACTTTAGGTTATTGTTAATATAGGTCGCCTTGCTGTAGAAATCGTTACGTTGGATAATTCGAGGAAGTATACCTGTTAAAACAATCTTATTAGTTTTCTCCTTTAGTCGCTCTAGTAAGTCCCTGTACCTAGCCAGCAGTTCTTCCGATCTAGAATTTAAAACGTTATTAGTACCGACATGAATAACATACGTTGTGTCCTCGGCGGTACCGTCTGTAAAATGGTCAACACTATTAGTTATATCCTCCACCCTTGCACCAGGGTAGCAGTAACGGCGCCTACGACGAGGGTTTCTCCCACAGAATTCCTCGAGCTGCCCTCGAACAATGGAATCGCCAACGAGTCGTATTTCCGGTTCATCAGCATCTTCGAAACCTAAAACAGAAAACTTATTGCTTGTTATTACTGGTAGACAAGTCTTAGGTTTTCTCAATGGGGCTCCATTACGCACTCGAACGAAGGGTTGGGAACTAGGGGAAGAGAGAGGGCTATTAATACTATTTATATTATTAGTAGAAACTGAGGCAGGAGGGGTCGTAACTGGAGTCTCAAGGGATTCTAATTTTGCCGTCAGGAGCATCACGCTTTCTTCAAGCCTCACCTGGCCTCCCTCTCACGTTCTAACTCGTTCCTCAGGACTTCCATGCTTGAGCACCACCTGCAAACTAACTGTTCATTATTATTAGCCATTGTAAACGCGTAAGCGGCAAATTTCCCTTCACAGCGACTGCAAGTACTTGACGGGGGTGCCATGCTTTTAATTAGTTAAAAAACAAAAAAAAAAAACGAGCGTTTGGAAATTAATAAATTACAACGTAGGTCTACCGCGTGCTTATTGTGCCGTCACCTGCGAAAACCCGCAAAATGTTCTTGAAACGCAGAAACAGGTTCTTGTACACAATTTTATGCTAAATGAATATATAATTAAGCTACCGACGAAAGATGTTAAAGAAAAAGTATTAAATGAAACTTATCTGTCCGCTGTTTACCGACTTAATCCTTTTTTCCCACGGTAGGTGACCCTTTGGAGGTCAGGTAGTGTGTGAAGGAAAATGAACCTTAAGAAACCTCGTTTCTGATAGATTTGAAAAACAACAAAGGCAAACCAAGGGAATTTCAACCTTATGAAACCTCGTGTAGTAATAGATTCGGGAACAAACAAGGCATAGCCTTGGTTTAGTCAAGTAATATAGTAATGAATAAATTCAATAAATGAAATATATTCGTTAATGAATGATTAGTAACACGAAGTAATTTAGTTAAGAATGCACCAAACACTTTTTTTTTTTTAAAGACACTTGAACGAAAACCACTTATTCACTTGGTAACACTGGACACTCGATAAAACACGTCTATCCACATGCATATGTATATATATATATATATACATGTATATGTATGTATATATATACATGTATATGTATGTATATATATACATGTATATGTATGTGTATATATATACCCATGTATATGTATGTATATATATACATGTATACGTATGTATATATATATATATACACATGTATATGTATGTGTATATATATATACACATGAATATGTATGTATATATATACATGTATATGTATGTGTGTATATATACACATGTATATGTATGTATATATACACACATGTATATGTATGTGTATATATATACACACATGTATATGTATGTCTATATATACATGTATATGTATGTATGTGTGTGAGTATTTATATATATATTATAATGTTTCAGACCAACAAAGACCCTAGGATCCACTCATGGCTGGTCTACCTAACTGCTTTCGTAATTGTGTATTGTGCATGTCCTCCGTGGTGGCGGAGGGGACCTATAATTTTTCGTGGGTTCCGAACCACAAGAACATAAGAACAATTTAAAACTAATTAATTACACTGCCCAACACCAATTTTGCTGATTTAATTCTAACACCTGTTTTTAGGTAACTTTGGTGTGCTGATTTCAAAAATTACCTTAGTTTTTGCCTATCACGTCAGGTTTTCGAGCAATCAAATACGGAGATATCGCATTTTGGCAGGGTTATGCCCAATTTTTTTTTTTTCAAAAAATAAGTTTTTACATACTCAGAATCAGCATGGAAAAGTAAACAATTGTGCAGGGAGTGAACTTTAATATACAATGGTAATATTGACACATCAAGTGATTAAAAGTGTTTAAATAAGCAAAAATGAATCCATGATCATGACGTCACGCTCACACCTGGGGAAATCACAGATACCCAAGATTTTAATATGTTGTACATGACCTTTAGATTTAATGCATAGATTTGCTTATTCCACAGTTAAAATTTTAACAGCAAAACAGCTGTTAACAGGTCTCAAAAATCATCAATTTTGATAAGTGCCCTTCATGGATCACCGAAAATAGGCATATTGCATTGCACATTGCACGAAAACCTGATGTGATGGACAAAATCTAAGGTGATGTTTGAAATCAGCACATCAATATTATCCAGAAACAGGTGTCAGAATTAAATCACCAGCAACAAATTGTTTTTTGTTGGGCAGTGTTATCAATTAAAAACTAGATAGAATCTCTCGATCTAGAGGATCAAGTCATAATACACTACTCTCCACAAACATGTTACACTATATCTATTTATAACCGACATGCAAATATATCTGATCCAAAGAATCCAGTCAAATTCATTATGGTATCCATCAATACCAGTACGTTGCCAACCAAAAATAAGTCACGGTCCATATCAATTGCGGACCAAGTCACAATTTACAACCATATACATTACAATATATACACTTAGGAGGAAAAGTGTAGGTGTGGCTGTAAAGACTGTACAGTAATGTAGAAATGTGTGTGCACCCATTTTGGGTCTCCCATTTAAAGGTGTTTGTGGGGCAAGTGAAGATCAGGTGTTTTTCAACAGCTCACACTACTATGGGGGGCACCGCTCGGCAGAGGAATCTCTTGAAATAGGGTATGTAAGGACAGAGAGTATCCCCTAACCCAAGATGCTGCCTCCCTATATCCCACAACACTTGTGTTGAGCTGTGGGATCTATCACCACAAAGCCTTAATTTTACTACCTTTAAACTATACCCAATCTATCAACATATGCGTCTAATCGATTTTTAAACATGTTTATAGGCGTGCTACTAATTACTTCTACCGGCAAACTGTTCCAGCTATTTACTATTCTGTGCGTAAAAAAGTTTTTCGCAACTGTTGTCTCGAACCTTCTACTTGTCAACTTACACCCGTTATTTCGAGTCCTATTATATTGAGATATTCCTAAAAAGCTATCTCTATCTACGTTATCGAACCCATTCATAATTTTGAAAACCTGGATTAGATCACCCCTTAGCCTCCGAGTCTCGAGTGTAGTCAATTTTAACTCCTTAAGCTTATCCTCGTATACATATATATATGTGTATATATATATATATATATGTGTGTATATATGTATATATATATATATATATATATATACATATATATATATATATATATATATATATATATATATATATATATATATGTATGCGCCTCGGTGGTGTAGTGGTTAGCGTCGCTGACAACGAATCCATCGGCCCCGGGTTCGAGACCCGGCGCGCAGCACAACCCAGCTGTTCATCCTTCCACACAATAAAGAAAGTGGTTGGTAGATAAATGGGTACCCTAGGTGGCCTAGTGGTTAAGACGCTGGGCTGCTGATGGGGCGTGGTTCAGATTCCACGTTAAACTGTAGGTCTAAAGTGGAGTGAAAAGCTTGACCTTCGTCAGAATGAAAATTCGGGCGGAAGCTAACCAAAGGTGTGTGTGTGTGTATATTAGGGTGGCCCACTTTTCAATTTTTTTTGAAAAGTATAGGTGATCGTGGTTTTTCCCATTATTTGGCACTATACTAGCACATTGGTACCATTTTTACAAAAATTGATCAATATTTAGGGGTCTCGCATCGACCTTGAAATTACTAGTTTTTTTTTAAAATGAGTACTTTTTAACTTTTTACTGAATCAAGATAAATCATTAAGTAGGGATGTTTTCTGAATCCTCTTAATGAGAGAAGTCGTTTGGTGTGCCTGCCAATGTCATACGACTATCGGTTTAAAGGTTGTGCCTGTATACAGGTAATACCAATGTGCTAGTTTAGTGCCAAATAATGGGAAAAACCACGATCACCTCTACTTTTCAAAAAAATGAGTCACCATACCCGGGCGGAATGTATAATGTATATAGGTAATTAGAAAATGCACTATGCCTGTGCCAGGTACCTAACCTATTTCTTTTTTTGCAGATCATAACATTTTGAAATTCTGTCTGAGTTCCTCATCCTTTGTCATGGACAAATCGATGGCAACCATAACTGGAAGAACTCTTGAAGCTACAAATAGAGAGTCATCAAAAGGAAAGGCGAAAATAACATCGCTACCTTCTCTAAGATCGGCCTCGGAAATTTTTTTAGTTGGCCAACCGTCGTCCTCCATCAGTGGTAGCAAATTGCCAACAACACGGCAGGTTTTGCAATACTTCTTCAGTTTTATCCAGTACACTGCTAACAGGAAAGACGCATTCAAAGAAACCGTGAACAACGTCTTAAAGTTTTGGAATATGGCCTGCATTAAAACAATCACAAAGCTCAACTGCGAACGGAAGCTAGAGGCATTGTGGAAAGGGTGGCACTTACTCCAAAAGAGCAGAAAACGAGAAACTGACGCCGGAGGAAAACGGCAGAAGTTTTCAGACAGTGTGGACAAGCTGTGGGATATCGGAGCATCTGACGCTGTCGAAGATATAAAGAAGAATCGACTGCTGTCCGACAAGGACAAGAAAGAAGACATTGACTTCTACCTCGATCAACGTTGTCCTCGGGTGGCAACGATGAGCAACGTCCTAGAGCTTATCGTGGGGGCAGTAGCCGTCCCCCCGCTCGGAAGGACTACGACACCAACTGATCCTTTGTTTCAGCAGTTGAAGAGAAGGTTAGTTCATTTTTTGTGCAAGGTAAAGTTAGGACACACATGATATTCCACTAGTTTATAAAACAGCAAGCCAAACCGGAACTTCAGAGTTTTCTCACACAATTTTCTTGTTTATTATTTTTGAAGATGGGACGAGCTCGATCTCTCGACCTACTGCAAGCTGCAGGTCGAGAATCTGGTGGAGAGTACGTGGCTAATAGAACTCCGGGACGCGGCGGTCAGCTTCCTGAGCACAGCTTCTGGTTTCGTCAGAGACGATTACCGGGAAGTGGCAGAGATCACGCTCCTGGTACTCGGGACACAACCACGCCGTGGCATTCACCTCATGCGCCCAGGAGCCTACCACCACGCAAGATGGATGGCTAAAGTTAGTATTTTCAAACAAAAATAATCTAGAGATAAGTTTAAATGTTATTCAAAGATAAACATTTCATTATAACGCAAACAAAGTAATTGGTAACAATAAACCTGTCTTACTTACAATGGTGCCTATTCTGTTTCAGGTCATCTACTACACAAAACTGCTGATGTTCAGTAGGCAGCTGGAGCTCGACGCCGAGCTGGTCGACAAACTGCACAGGATCGTGGTGTTCATCGCTCTTCTGTACGTACCAGCTTGGTTGGCGGCCCCTGTAGCAGCTGATGCGCCGTTGAATGACCTGGTACTATACCAGCGTTTTCTGAGGTATAGGGCAGTGGACCGCGAGGTGGCAGAAGCGTCACTGGCAGTGATGAGGCGGCACTTCTGGTATCTGAGGCCTCAGACCGTCATCTTCGCTCTATGCAACAACAAGGTGGATGGCACTGTGAAGCAACAGATGGCAGAGAAGCTGTCCCACCTCCCTGTACCCAAAGACTTCACATACGAGAACGTCTCAGTCGACGAGATGACGCTACTCCCCGACCTGATCGACTAGTCCTCCTGGTTCTTATTTGCAGGTCTGAAGATGTATGGGTCTTCGTGGCTCACCCTGCCAACTGATAAGTGGGACGAGAACGAGGACTTTTGTCGTCTGAAGGATGTGATCTCTAATCTCCAGGTCACCAATGACGTCGCTGAAAGAGGAGTCCAACTGATACAAGACTATGCGAACACGGTCACAAAGGACGAGGCACAGCTGCAGGATCTTCTGCAAGTGGTGGAAAAGAACCGGAAAGAGCTCGGCGACTTCAAGAAGTCATCACTCGCCACGATAACATAGCACAGAGGGACAACGTTGCAGCCAGTGACGTGTGATAGTGGTCAATACAATGCAAAAGTGATTGTTTAAGGTATTGTTTCTTTCTTCCTTATTTGTCTGCTATTTGCTGATTTTTTTGAAAAGTATAGGTGATCGTGGTTTTTCCCATTATTTGGCACTATACTAGCACATTGGTATTACCTGTATACAGGCACAACTTTTAAACCGTTAGTCGTATGACATTGGAAGGCACACCAAACGACTTCTCTCATCAAGAGGATTCAGAAAACATCCCTACTTAATGATTTATCTTGATTCAGTAAAAAGTTAAAAAGTACGCATTTCAAAAAAAAAACTCGTAATTTCAAGGTCGATGCGAGACCCCTAAATATTGATCAATTTTTGTAAAAATGGTACCAATGTGCTAGTATAGTGCCAAATAATGGGAAAACTACGATAACCTATACTTTTAAAAAAAAATTGAAAAGTGGGCCACCCTAGTGTGTATATATATATATATATATATATATATATATATATATATATATATATATATATATATATACTACTTTTATTCACCCGCTACAGTAGCCAAAGGGAACAGTGTCAGAGGTACCCTGTGACTGGTAGCGCTTCCTGTAAGTGTTACAACACGCTTTCGTGCCTCTAAGTTCCTTCACTTCCCCCAACTTCTGTGCACGAAAGTTATGAGTCCCTACAACCAAGTGAAGTGGTGGTTGGACACCCTCGTTTCCATCATCATCACCATCTAAACTCACCAGTTCTTTGAGCGAGTTAAAGCTGATAATCTGACGGTTCGCGCGATTCAGATTGATACCTTACCTTTAGCTTTCACGACATATGTGTTCTTCCCCCACCCTGACACGTACCCCGTAAGTTTTTGGTCCTGTTGAGACAAAAGAATCGGCGTATGCATTATCACCATATTCGTCCTTCACCTCGTCAGTCAGTTATCCGAGAATTTCACCAATTGGGGGCATATACAGTATACATGCCTTCTTTTGCTATGAATATCACACTGTCTGTATTTGCGTACAGAACTCGTCGTCCAAGAGAATGCAACAGATGTCATAGCTTCATGCGTGCGTAAGCTGTTCTAAAGCTGGTTATGGAGATGTTTGTAACACGCGATGTATCCGTTGACATCTCTGTTCTATTGTACCTTATTATGTACATATTACCGTCATTTGTGACTTCCATGATTTCTTTATCATTGGCGTTGTCATAGTACCACACCTCATCATAACTGGTGGCTAGATGAACGTTCCCCATGTCTGTATTGTGTGCGAATTTTCCCCACAAACTATTGTGTGCTAATTTTGCACTAAAGCGCTTGCCTAGACTTCGCGCAACTTGTTCCTGATGAAGCTGAATCCCTTTATGGTCGCGGTAACGTTGTATATACTCCGATTTTTCATTTTCGGTCTCGACTCCTCGCGGGTATCCTGTGTCTTCTAACTTGTCCTTCAAAAAAGTATTTATATATGGGGTAAAGAGATTGTGGAGTTTCTGGAAACTCCATACCTCATAAATCTTTAATATTCTGTAACCGTGACGAACGACTAGATCCAATTCGGGGCTGGTGAAGACTCCACGAATCTTTCTCTGGTTGTGTGTGTGATTACAAAAGCCGGTGTTCTCCTGTGCACACTTCATGCAGAGGGGGGATCATAAACGTTTGTTATATATGACAACGGGCAAGATAGGCATTCATAAATCGGTCGGGGGAAGTACATCACCAAAGGAGAGACCAAAATAGTTCTTGTTCAAGTTAGCCGAGAAGGCTTCGATGGTGGGTATGTCAAGACCCACAAGTTTTTCAGGAGTGCCTACAAGGTATAGATTATTCTTCATTACGTAAGGGTATAAAGAACAGAAATCATAGTAGTGGAGTTTCACACCCTCCGCAGGTGGGAAGTATAGCTTGAAGGGGTTTGTGCGACCTCCAAACAAACCATCCCAGCATTTGAGAGGTTCTACTACTGTTACAACCATGCGACCTACTATTTCTATAGTTGAGCGGTACCCATGTTTTTGCTATTAAAAATTCGCTCGGAGAAGCGAATGTCCCTCAATTTCATTCCCTTAAGGTACAAACAAGACAATTTACGGTTTAGATCGTTTAACATTTCCATCAGAATATTTCCCATACAGAATTGATTACAATCAATTGTTGTTATCTCGCATCTAACCCTCATCCCTAAATTTTGTTAGATAATGCATGTACTTTGAATGTGGCAGGATTTGAACCCTTGTTTGTACTTTACTCATTTACTTAATTAATACAATCCCCAAATGTACGTAGTTTACTAAGTACTATTCTGTATATATTTAGTTACTGTTTCACTCACTCTTGTACCAGGGCCGTAAACTCATTTACTACCATGTCCTCCTAACTCATTTCCTTTTATTTCTTCTCATAATGACTTAAATATCTGAATTAAGGAACTAAACGTGTTAATTATGAATTTACGTGTATTGAATAATTTGATAAACTATGACGTCATAAAGTAAATTAATTCCCTTTACATTTTCTATGCCTTGAATACTAAATCATAGAAGTAGGCGAGAGTTTAGGATGTAATGATCATCAAATTCTTAGGTTTAAGTTATCGATAGAAAACACTAAGGATAGTAACGTAATAGAAGTCCCTGATTTTCGTAGGGCTAAATTTGATAGTTTTGCGGATAGGATGAGAGTAGTGGACTGGGATAACTTATTTATGGGTAATGACACAAATTTGCATTGGGTGGCGTTTAAAGAAAGTTTTAGGAATATTGAAAGGGAGTTTATTCCTCGTAGGTCCAAGCGCGCTAGAAATTATGGTAGGCCCAAGTGGTGGACTAGGGAAATAGGCGAGTTCATAAACGAGTGTAATAGAGCGTATAGACTTAATAAGCGCAATGACACGGCAGCTAACTTTAATAGATATATCGAGCTTAGACGTCAGGTTGAAAGATCAGTTAGGAATGCCAAGCATAATTTAGAGATACTTATAGCTGCGGATAGCAAACATAATCCAAAAAAAGTTTTTTGAATACGTCAATAATCGTAAGCCGATAAAAGAAACATAGGCCCTCTAGTGGATATTAATGGCGCTTTGGCTTCTGACGCTCAGGCGATGGCGGGTATTTTCAATAACTTTTTTGCGACAGTTTTTACCGTAGAAGACGTAAATAATGTCCACGACGTGGACGATATCATTCCATTTAGTAGCGAGACTATTTTAGATGAAATAACTGTTTACGAGGCTGAGATTGCGCATTATATCGATAGGCTAAAAGTTAGCAAGGCTCCAGGCCCTGACGCTTTTTATCCCAGACATTTGAAAGATTTGAAAGACGTTATCGTAGGCCCCTTAACGAAGATTTTTAATCAGTCACTCGAAATGGGGATTATTCCTGAAGACTTCAAATTAGCTAACGTCACGCCTATTTTTAAAAAATGCGACCGCACGGTACCTAGTAATTATAGGCCCATTAGCTTAACGTCAATTGTAGGTAAACTTTTGGAATCCGTAATTAGGGATCGTATCATCGATCACTTAGAAAGTAGCGATTTAATTAATAGTAGTCAGCATGGGTTTCGACGCCATAGATCTTGTTTAACTAATTTGTTAGAACTTTATAACGAAATAGTGCGCGAATACGATAGGCATAGAGCGGCTGACGTTATTTATTTAGATTTTAAAAAGGCGTCCGATACAGTTCCGCATAGGAGATTAATTGCGAAGGTCAAAGCGCACGGTGTACGCGGTCAGGTAGCTAACTGGTTAGAAGAATGGCTTCGTGCTAGGAGGCAGAGGGTGGTAGTTAATGGTAGTGAATCGGGGTGGTTGGATGTAGGTAGCGGTGTCCCACAGGGTTCAGTGTTAGGCCCATTGCTATTCGTAATTTACATTAACGACATAGATGTAAGATTGACTAGTAACGTGTCAAAATTCGCGGACGATACTAAAATAGGTGGTAAGGTTGTTAACGAGGACGATAGAAATAGGCTCCAAGACGATGTAAATAGGATTATGGAGTGGACGGATAAGTGGCAGATGCAATTTAACGTAGACAAATGTAAAGTTTTGCATGTAGGTTCTCGTAACAATAATTACACGTACACGATGGATGATAGGGAGTTGGCGAGCGTTGACGAGGAAGTAGATTTAGGCGTACGCGTATCTAAGGATTTAAAGGTTAGGAACCAGTGCCTGGAGTCTTGCGCAAAAGCTAATAGGATGTCAGGCTTCATAGCGCGTAATTTCGAATTTAAATCGAAGGATATTATATTGCCCCTTTACAAGCCCCTAGTCAGGCCTCATTTAGAATATGCCGTTCAGTTTTGGTGCGCGTACTTGCGTGAGGATATTGATAGGTTAGAAAGGGTTCAGCGTCGTGCCACGAAACTAATCCGTCATTGCGCAACAAGCCTTATGAAGATAGGATTAAAGAGTTAGACCTGTATTCACTCGAAACTAGGAGATTAAGGGGGGAGCTTATTGAAGTTTTCAAACTCGTTAATAACATCGATAACGTAAATTTTGACAAATTGTTCACTTTCCATAATAGTAATAATCGTAATAACGGATTTAAGTTGCGTGGCAGACGTTTCATTACTAATATCGCTAAAATCTTCTTTACGTTTAAAGTAATTGATAAATGGAATAATCTTCCCGCGCCCGTCGTGAACTCTACCAGCGTTAATGTGTTTAAGAACCGTCTTGACAGACATTTTAAAAATATTAACGTTGTTTAAAATAAAAAAAAAAACAATTAGCAACAGGAGCTCTGGTGGTGGTGGTCGAGGATGAGTCTGTTGACGATAAATGCCAGCTTGTGACATGCCAGCGTGTGATGCCAGCAATAAAATTATTAAAAAAAAAAAAAAATTAGACTAACACGAACGTAGATGTAGCTCGTAGCGTAAAGTAATTCACTTTTTGTTTAACTTTACCTACTTTTCTTCTTATCCTCTCCTTACTTTGCATGTCTGTAACTCTCTTTTCTTGCATGTTTGTAGTTTGCATGGTATGACAGTGAGTTAAGACTGTGCTTGCATGGCTTGTAAGCATTCTTATTTTACTTCTTTTCATCTTTCACCCCTCTCCTATTCTCTCCGACTATTTTTCTGACTTGTTGGCAGTGGCCGGCGGATGGTGATGGTGAGTCTTTTTTTCTCTTTTTCTGAATGAATGTTAACCCACGAGTGATAGGTGTTCCTCCTTACTTAACCCCTTATTCTCTTCTCTTCTCTTAACCCCCTACTCTTTCCTTTCTCTCGGGCTAACCTTAGAGTGGATCTTAGGGTCTTTGTTAGCCTTAGCTTCTGTAGATCTTTAGTATCTGGAAATCTTTAGTATTCAATGTATGGTAAATTCTTTAACATAATAATAAAAAAATTACACTCTAAGTCATTATTTATATGTTGTATCCTGTCTGGTGTTATGCAATATATTCATTCATATCCTAATGTCTTTGCTTGGATTGATGATGTTAAATTAGTATCTGCTTGTGGTTATTAATTAGTGCCGCCTTTAACCATAGCGTGAATTATTCACTGAATGATCTTAAATTATTCTTGACTTAATTTCTCTGGAACCATATAAATTCACTCATTTCATTCATTTATTCTTGACCTACTTATGTCCTATCAACATATCAGTCCATGTTTACTCGTGTCCGTCTATATTACGCACACAACCTATTGTGTGGCGTACCAGTGTGTACTTTATGCATTCGTATATATCCGCTGATCATGATTACGTACATAGATACCCTACATATAAATACGTCCACGTGTATGCAGTCACTTATTTAAAAAATTTACTTTTTCTTTCAATTATTTAACTTCTCGCAAGATACTCGTTAATGCTGACACAAGTGTTCGAATTCCGACGACATCGCCAAAAGCGAGCTTCTGAGTCCGAAACCTTCTCTCTTGCTTGCTCCTGATTCAAAACATTGTGTTATATTATATATATGTGCTCGTGTACTGTATGTTATATTCCTAATCCAGCTTTCTCAATACGTCCCTGACTACCAAATTAAATCCTAGAATAATGGTCACCACAATTGTCTATAAATATAAACACTAAAAAAGTATAATTAATTGTGTTTAACTGTAATTAACTAATTGACTGTACTTTAATGAAACTGTAATTAACTATAATAAGTTAATGTGAATTAATTGGTAATTATAATCATAGTTATAGTAAAACAAAATTATAATGTACTTAGTGATTTACTTGTGTTGTACTCAATGTATGACTCCGACATTATGTCGCCACTTAGGAATGTATATACGTCGAAATTATTATTTTTTATTTATTTATTTTTGCATTTTATTTTGGAATTTTTCAAAATTCTGATATCTGCTTAAATTATGCTTAACGTTAAGAATTCTTTAGATCTCCAGTTAAAGCGGGAACTCAACCATCAACTGCACTCCCCCGAAATTTAGACTTATTTATTTCTTGTACTGTAAATTAAAGCATTGCTGCCTTAGCCCTTGCCTGATGAGGTCAAACCGCCTCACTTTAAATTGCTGCCTCTACCTTCATTTGATTAAGACCTCATATAATTCCTGCCTCAACCCTTGCACGAGGAGGTCAAACCTCGTCCCTTTCAATTTCTGCCTAAGCTGTTGTTGCAAGAGGTCGAACCACTACCCCTGTAAATTCCTGACCATCAACGGTTATTGTAAGAGGCTATAAAGTCATTTCCTTCCTTCAGTGCCTCGTTCTGTATATACTATGTGTAATAAAAAATCATTTGAGTGAACGAAGACTCCCATTGAGAACTGTAGTGTTTCCATTCACTCCTTCGAAAAATTTAGTAGAAAACTTTTCAATTCTTGTTACTTGGATGCTCTACGGCTAAGGCCGAGCTTAACCAAAAAGGACCACCTTCGTTGGATCGTCCAAAGTGCATTCATCGAAAAAAAGTCGCAAGGTGGAAGTGGCCCGTGCGCGCGAGACACTACCATTGAATGACGGATGGTATCTATTTCTTCACGGCAGCGCTCATCGGTATCTATCTGTGCATCATATTCTTGCTGCCATAACACCTTGTTGTGAAGTGGGAACTTATAAGCTGATCACGAGTGCGGGTCCATGGAAAGCTATCAGCGGGAGATCTGCCGTGTATATCTCCTGCAACGGCACATTCAGGACGCGGACACCCATGCTACCAACATCCGTTAAACGAGTACACTGTCTTCTCGCCAGTGTGGGGGTTCTACCTTAATTCGTCGACCTAAATAATGCGACCATTGACCTTAACAACCACCTCTCCCGTATTTCGTGCATGCTTTATGTAAGGGGTTCCAAAAAACCTTAGCCCCCCCATTTGCAGCTTATATGTTTACTTATATCGAAATAGTTTTTAGTGATTATAAAAATATATAAAATTCTTTATTTATTGCAGGTATTAAAATTACTCTAGCTGATAAAGTCATAATATAATGGCTTCTCAATTAATTGGTGATTCGGAGAGGCAACGTGTGATAGATCGCATACGAGCAATAACATTTCGGGAAGCTCGTGATGCTGGAGTCACCTTTATAACACGTTCATGGGTTGCCAAAAAGTTGCGAAGAAGTGAGGACTTCGTCAAAAGAAATTGGAATAAAACTTTGGATGAATGTGAAATGGATACAACCAAATCTGGGCGCCCAAATTTGCCACTCTCTCTTTCTAGAGAGATCGAAGTGTTGAGAGGAAAGATCGTTAGTGGTAAGATCATTCGACTGTACCGTCATAGGCAAGGTTTAAAACCTTGGCATGAACTTCCAAAGCCAAGAAAAACTCAACTTAACATCGATGACAGAATGTGGTTTGCCCATTATCTTGAAGATTGGGATGTGGATGATTTCATGCATTTAGCTGTCTCCGATGAATTTTTTGCTTACGTAACACGTCGGCCTAACTACCAAATTGATCGAGTGTGGGCCACAACACCAGATGAAATCGATGACAATGAACATTATCGCGAATTATTAAAAAGTCCAGACTGTGTTGGTGTGTTTGTTTTGTTCACTGCAAAGAAGCTCATGTGGGTGTTGAAGCCAAATGGTCAGAGTTGGGATGGACAGTATTTTCGTGATATTATTCTATCCCAGCATGTCATTCCTTTTCTAAGAAACCCAAACAATATTATGGATGTCGATCAGGTCACACTTCTGCACGATAAGACCCCCTGCTTTAAGGCATTAGCCACTCAACAGTTCTTGCGGAACCATGAGATCGATTTCTTTGGAAATGAAGAATGGCCAGGAAATTCTCCTGACCTGAACGTCTGTGAACACATTGGATCAGTTATAAAGGACAAGGTTGAATGTCTCTTGTTTCAAGAACCTGCAGCAAATCGATTTTCGAAGGATACAATGACGCAAAACATTGAAACTGTTTTAGCAAATTTGCGTAACGATCAAGATCTATTCACGTCACTTTTGGCAAGCTACCCAAAGCGAATTCAGGCTGTCTTGGAAGCCAATGGCGGAAACACAAAGTTTTAATTGTTTCTCATTAAATGCAAGATTAAATTCTCTTTCGTAAGGTATGTTTAGTTTTACTGTACCTCTAATGGTTTAGGCCATGGGCGGGGGGCTAAGGTTTATTGGAGCCCCGTATATATATATATATATATATATATATATATATATATATATATATATATATATATATATATATATATATATATATATATATATAGCTGTGCCTAGCGGCGCTAATTAGCGACGCTAGTTAATTATTAGCGCATCCATTAGCAGCGCTATTTTTAAAAATAGTTAGCAAAGCAGATAGCGCCGCTACATTTTTAGGCAATGTTAGGCGCTAACCGCTAAGTATACAAAATTGCTTTTGATTTAAAATACCCAAAGAACTGCATAGATAAGTCCTTAAAAATGGCAAAGAAAACATTCTACGAAGTAAAGGATAAGATTCCTTATAACACAAAAAATGTTTTAGTGTTACCATTCAGAGAAAATTTCCTTGATCTGCCGAATCTGCTGAGGACTTTTAACGTAAATATTGCGTTCAAAAATTTAGATGTAATTAAGAATTCATTGATTAAGAACTCCCCGTTAAGTGAACATGGTTGTGTATATAAAATCCCTTGCACAATATGTAATAAATTTTACATTGGCCAAACTGGTAAGACCCTTGAGTTACGTATTAAACAGCATCAATACAGTATAAGAAGTGGCCAGGAATCTAACGCCATTTTCATTCACGTAAGAGATACTAATCATCCCATTGATTGGAAAAATGCTTCCAAATTAAGGTTTAGTAAATCTATTGTTAGCAGAAATATACTGGAATCAAGTGTGATCAAGAATAATGCGGATTTGGTCCTTAATATTAGTCCTGGGTTGTATAAATTAGATTCGTGCATTGTCAGAAAGCTGGCGAAGGGCCTACTGTTTTCTTGACTGCATTCTTGCCCCCTTAATGGTTTGCCCTGGTTAAATAAATAAATATTATTGTAAGAACTGTTAACATTCTTATGTGTCTATTTTAATTGTAATATTTTTTTCGTGTATAATCTTTGGTTGCTGGGGGGATTTATTGTACTTTTCAACTGGGTTGCTTTTGGGAAAACAACTTTTCCAGACTGTTTGTAGAAAAATTTTGTAATATTCTGTAAGACGATGGCACCATTCCCTTTGTTTTCATTAATTTCTGGCCATTTAATTTCCTGCTTTAATTAAATATTAGTGTTAATAACCATTATAATAATTTTTGTTTTCTGTACTGGTGTTTTGTATAATTTCATCTATATAGTCTTTTTATATTTAGTAATTTAGCAGCCTACAGATTATGTTATCTATTTGTTATCTACGTTATCTATTTGTTTTTCATTAAATTCTTGCCAATTAATTGCCTGCTTTAATTAAATATTAGTGTTAATAACCATTATAATAATTTTTGTTCTCTGTATTGTTTTTTTTTTTTTTTTTTTTTGTCTAATTTCATCTATATACATATTTAGTAATTTAGCAGCCTACAGATTATGTTATCAATTGAAAAAATCTTTAGAGGGCTTTAAGGCCTTTAATTTGAGGTGCCGATTGTGAATTTTTTGCTTGTCTATTTAACTCATTTACTTTGTAATCTCTGTCTATTTTCTGTTCCTCCTTGATAATGTGAATATATCACGAAAGCGCTCGGACTTTGTGTTTCCTTTTCCCTGTGGTTGTTTGCTTATTATATATATATATATATATATATATATATATATAATTTTATTATGCAAGAACTTTCAAGACATAACGACGATATAAACTATAATAAATTATGACCTTGGTACGGTAGTAACGGTACTTACCAAATCTGGATGATGGGGTGGACACTGAATACGGTATATATTTAACTATTTATATACGACAGCGCGATTTTTATCGATATTTCAGATCGACCCTACGATTCTTAGTGGAATATTCATCTATTACTGAATCGTAGAATGATGGGTCAGATTTCGTTTGGACTAATAACTTATTTTCGATGCTCATAAGGGCTAAGTATGACAGCCTTTCTTCGTCCATTGTACTTCTTAGATACGTTTTAATTCTCCTCAAAGTCGAAAATGATCTTTCTACTGATGAAGTTGTAGAGGGAATGGTTAGTACTAGCTCTACGAGTTTTTGAAGTTCAGACATGCTTTCACTCAAGTTGTTCAGGCTCAAGAATTTTGCAATATGGCAGGGATATTTTCCTTGAAATTCTTCAGATGAGTACAGGACACTTAGTTCATTTTTCCGTCTTATAAAATAAAAAGAGCCACTGTGTAACTCCGCAAAGGTTTTAAGAATTTCATCAGGGAATGCTTGGCTAAATTTTGGAAAATTTTCGGGATTCAGAAGTTCCAAAAATTTCGACTGTGACAGATTTCCAAACCCAGCAGTAAGTTGCATGCAAACCGTATCTATGATTTCTAAATAAAGTCTTTTCATTTCCAAATCTGGCTGATCAGTCTGTGCTAGCCTTATTCGCTTTGGTTCTGCATCAGCAGTCAGTGGCATGCGATATTTCGCCTTTGCCACACAATCATTAAAGCCACTCCGCATTTTCTGAATTACATCTAAAGTTTCATTCACTCTTCCACTACAGTAAGCAATGTCATAGTATTTATTTTGCAGAATACTGTACAGTACGTCTGTTTGCGAAAATATGCTTCCAAAAATTTCCAACATGAATGAAAACTCAAATGCACCACAGCGATGCTGTTTGATTGTTTCAGCCATAAGGATTGAACGCTTATCCCACTTTTCATTGTCATTCGTAATTTGCTCAAATAGTTCAAGAAGGTTAGCTTTATGTTCTTTAACTACGTTCACTAAACGAAAATGATATGTTCATCTAGTTAGTGCCATCTTTGGCATGCGGCGATGCACGATTTCATTCAAAGCATCCGTTCTTTTAGTGGATTTGTGAAAAAACGAAATTACGACTATTTCATCAAGTGTTCCGAAAAACTTCTTGCACTTACTTAGTTTTGAGAAACTGTGAAACAAAACTAAATTTAAATTATGAGCGTAGCAGTGAACAAATAACGCCTGTGGAACATGTTCTCTTATTTTAGCCTGGATACCATTTAGATCAGATGCAACAACTGATGCCCCATCATATGTTTGGGCAACTAACTTCGCCTTGCAATTAAAATTATTCAAAAACTCAAGAACCATTGTCTCCAAAGCTGCCGCTGTTCTGTCATTACTGACGTCCTTGAAAGTAATGAAACGTTCATACACATTTCCTTTGAAAACGTATCTCAGTACAAATAATAACTGCTATCTCATTGCAACATCTGATGGTTCGTCGACCATTATTGCTACAAATTTAGTAGAGGCTAATTCTCTCTTAATTTCCTTCAGCATCAATTAAATCATTTTGAGTGCGGTTTGACAAACCACTAAACACAGTACAGGTTTTTAAATGAAATTCCAAACATTCGTCATACGAGCTTAATGATTTTAGATATTCTCTGTAGTTACCCTGGTTAGGAGACTTTTCCGCCTCGTCGTGTGCTCTAAACGGTAGCCCTTGCTTACCTAAAAATCAAGTTGCATCATTGAGTCGTTTCATTACTTCTTGGTAATGCTTGATGGTTTCATTGTGTTGAGAAATTGCTTGTGCTTTTTGCTCGTCTAGTATTGTATTAATAAGACGGTGGCCAAAACTAGTGAAAGACAAAGTTGCTTTTATATGTCCTCGCGAGCTTTCATGCTTTTTCATTGCGTGAGATAGATTTTCCAAATCTTTATATCCAGTTTTACTCCATACACTCTTATCAATAGCAAAAAGCAGACAAGGCCAGCAAAATAAAACATTTTTTTCCTTGCAACCTGCCAACCGGCTCACTTTACTGTAAGATGGAGAGTGAAATCTTCTGGTGAATTTGGCTTTGATTTGCATTAAATTTGGTAAATCAGGAGTAGGCCTATCTGCATTCTTGAATGTAAGTTTCTCTTCATACGATTTGGATGAAAATGTAGTTTCGTTAATTTTACAAATTAAACATTCACTTTCTTGTTCATTCATGACTGCACCTAAAATGGTACTAATTTAACATAAACTAAATGCAAAATTTCAAATGATTTGAATAACACAACCACTTTCCATCACCCACTATATAAAACTACGCTGAAACACTCCAGCGTATCCCAGGACATTTTTCGGCCAATTGTAAGGCAGTATTTGTTAAGCCCCGCCCAGCACTTAAGGATCATATTCCTATGCAAGTACATCCTATGCTCAGAGCGTACCTTGTAAGAAAGCACATGAGAAAACAAGGAAGTTTCACTTAATTTTACTTTGTATTGCTTAAGTATACTGAATAAATTATAAAATTTATTGGTATTTATAACAGCATTTTATCAATATTTAAAAAAATTTAAATTTTTAAATTTAATAAAAAAAATTGACTACGCACTGCGTACCCAGTGTGCACGCCTATTATATATATGCACTAAAATCACAGAATAACACGTGATCTTATTAATAAGCAAACAACCACAAGGAAAAGGAAAAGGAAACACGAAGTCCGAGCGCTTTCGTGATATATTCACATCTTGAAGATGTGAATATATCACGAAAGCGCTCGGACTTCGTGTTTCCTTTTCCTTTTCCTTGTGGTTGTTTGCGTATATATATATATATATATATATATAATTAGTGGTGGACCGGATGTCAGTTTTTCAACATATGCGGATGCGGATATTTAGTTAATCTATCAATATAATATAGAATTATGAATATATGACATAATTTTTCAAATTTCGTGATATTACTATTATGGCAGGCAATGCATAAGAATTAAAATTAATATTAATGTTTTCATTATGATAAAAATAATAACTTTCTCAAGAGTTTCAGCCACAGTGGAGTACGCGCAGCGGCACAGGCAGTGTTTGTTGATTTAATGGTATTTATATTTTGAGGTTTATATATTTGTTTGTTCATTAATAACACTGGATTGCATCAATTTTGCTGTCAAGGGTTTTGTAAGTGATTCTTATAGAGTCTTTCCTGCTGATTTCGAATCTGCAATCCGTTTTTCTCAATCAGCTCAGGTTATCCGGCTATGGCCTCATAAGTAAAATAGAATTTTTCGTGATTTTGTCAAAGCGGAATTAGAACAGTAACATCTATCATCACTTGTTTCACTTGTATAATATCTTTTTTTACTTTTCAGGCATATAGATAAAATATTTCATAATGAATAGAGCGTGTAAAAATGATCCCAATAGATTCTGCTACATATGTGGGACGGTTACCATGCCAAATAACCAGTCCCAAATCACTAAATTTGTGAAGACAATGTATAGAGCATACTTTGGAATTAAGCTAGGGGACCAGGACAAAAATTTCGCCCCTCATATGTGCTGCAAGACGTGCATTGAAAATTTGAGAAGATGGAGCAAAGGCAGAGCGAAATCTTTGCCTTTTGGAATTCCCATGATTTGGAGAGAAGGAAAGGATCACGTGACAGATTGCTATTTCTGCATGACAAACCTCCAAGGTGGGCTTATAAATTTATTTTTCTTAAATATTTTGAAATCCTCGTATGAAACTTGACATAATATTCACCATAATGTAATATTCACCATATATAGCATAATATTCACCATAATGGTAATCATACATTTACATATACATATTGTTATAGAAAATACATTTACACATACATATTGTTATACAAGTTACATTTACATATACAATGATTGTATATTTTCTTTCTTTTTCATTCATATTGTCCCCGAAGGGACAATATGAATGAAAAAGAAAGAAAATATACAGACTCCATCGACCTATTTCATATCTTACAGACCGCAACCTTCCCTCACGAGCCGCCACTGTCTGAATGCTTCTTCTATTTCATATGCAAGTTTTATATCCATGTTTCGGTGTTTCTATTTTCAGGAGTTAACAAGAAGAATAAACACATTGTTGTATACCCTGACATTCCTTCTGCTATGAGAACTGTACCCCATGGTCCTGGAATTCCAATACCCGACCCACCTCAAATCCTGGACTTCGATGATTCTGATGATGAATCAATGACCAATGCCAATGACCAGTCCCAGTCGTATATACCTCAAAATACCGCTTCAAATGAGCTGAGGCCTCTCAACCAGGCCAAACTTAATGATCTTACCAGGGATTTAGGACTTTCCAAATTAGCTGCCGAGATCTTGGGCTCACGACTTCGAGAGGACAACTTGCTGGCTCCGGGAACAACATTCTCCTGGTATAGGAAACGAGAGGAAGAATTCCGCAAGTTTTTTGCAGTGCACGAAAATACCTCTTCCTTAGTGTACTGCTGCAATGTTGAGGGGCTAATCGAATCCTTGGGCCTGCCATATAACGCATCAGAATGGAGGCTATTTATAGACTCGTCTAAACGAAGTTTGAAAGCAGTACTTCTCAACATTGGGAATAGGGTTGCATCAGTCCCTGTAGCACATTCCGTACAACTTACTGAGAACTACGATAACATGAAAATTTTACTGGATGCTCTCGTATACGACCAACGTAACTGGAGGATCTGTGGAGATTTGAAGGTAATACTAATATCATAAGTAAACTATTGCTATTGACTATGTTGTTTTTCCAAAGGTTATTTCAGAGCGTATAAGAACACTTAACTTCCCCAAAGAAGTGATACAGTCCAATGCATAGATTTTTTTATCTGATAGAACAAATTCTCTAAATTCTTTAAATATTTTCATTTTTTTTCAGATTGTGGCATTTGTATTGGGAATGCAAGGGGGATACACGAAATACCCATGTTTCCTCTGCAAATGGGATAGCCGAGCGGATGAGAAGCACTATGCACAGCGTGAATGGGCATCCAGAGAGAATTTTGAACCTGGGTCGCATAATGTCGTTTCAGTGCCCCTTGTACCACCAACAAAAATTTTGCTCCCACCACTTCATATTAAGCTGGGCTTGATGAAAAATTTCATCAAATCAATGAATAAGGAGGGTTCAGCATTCCGATATCTCGAGAGTAAATTTCCTCATATATCTGATGCTAAACTAAATGCTGGGGTTTTTGATGGTCCTCAAATTCGAACTTTGATCAAGGATACTCAGTTCGAAAACGCAATGACTCCAACTGAGAAGAATGCCTGGCAGGCATTCAAATCAGTTGTCACTGATTTTCTTGGCAAGCGTAGAAGTCCAGAATACGAGTCCGTTGTCGAAAACTTGATGGAAGCTTTCAAAGCTCATGGGTCGCGCATGTCCATAAAAATGCACTTTTGTGGTCCCACTTGGACTATTTTCCTGAAAATTGCGGGGATTATAGTGAGGAACAGGGTGAACGATTTCACCAAGATATTAAAATAATGGAAGAGAGGTACCAGGGAAACTGGGATATCAATATGCTGGCGGACTATTGCTGGTGTTTGAAGCGAGACGTGCCCGAAGAAAAACACAGACGGAAAGCCAAAAAAACTTCCTTCCTTCCTCAATAAACTTTTTTCCATATTCATTGTATGGATAAAAGTATTTATTCACACAATGTTTTCATTTTTCACGAGTGTTCTTATAATATTACTCGTATCTACAGTGTTTAAGCTAAAAAAATCAATAAATTTGGGGATAAAATTGGACTTATAATAAATGGCCAATAGAGAAAAAACCTGACCTGATTGAGGAAAACCAATGTTATTTTCGAATTCAGCATGGTCGAATTATATAATATGAGTTGAAAAAACCCTCACAGCAGACAAACAAATTTCATATGCATACCAGTGTAATTAATACTTTACATGAAATGTGCATGACTAGGCCTTATAAGCTACTTTATAAGCTAATTTAATTGTAAATTGCATAATTTATTAGAGGTAATATCCGCATAACATCCGCAGTCAGAAGTGCGGATGCGGATGTTAAAAATGATGCGGATGCGGATATCCGGTCCACCATTAAATATATATAGAAACTTTGATTGCATTTACACAATATAATATCACTCAAACCCGCAAGAAAAAAATTATAAAACAGTGTTTAAAAAGGCTAATTAATTTCGGCCGGTCACAACCAAGTCCTTTTCAAAGCCATAAACTAGTTAAAATATCTACAAAAGTTATAAAACTTCCGTCCCGCGGAAGAGCTGAAGTTAAAATGACTGTGTTAAGGCATAATCACGGACAGAGAGATGGTGGCTGTCGTACATCTGGCAGTTGGCAAAGGCAAAAAAATTGCCCAGATTTCAAACATTCAAGATGAGAAATCTTAATAAAAATCAATCCTGTACATCTGGCAGCCGGTCACCACCCGAAATTGCCCTAAAATATTTTAAAATGTTAAAAATAAAGCTATCCAAATAAAGCTATAGTGTAGGACAGCTTAATATTTGAAATGGTGTTTTCTCCTAAATATATGAGGCATTTTATATTTTGTATTTTTCCTTTGAATTAATTTAACAAAGCAATGCTGGATATTGTACTGATTTTCAAAGCTGAATGAAATAAAAAAGGTGTATTGAAAACTTTAAGAAAATTTACTTACTTATGATCCAGAGCCAGAAGAGAATTTTCTTTGACAGTTCTTCTTTAATCATTTCATCCAGTAATAAACTTCAAGAATTTTTATCTTTATAAATTATTAGTTAAATTTCCTAATTTAAATTTTTAAATTATAATATTTATATATAAAATAAGTGAGAGTAAACATGTGTCCAAAAATTCTTTTGCAATACAGAAATTACAAAATCATCCTCGGCTCATGAGAGAAAATAAGCAAAATACTGGGACTAAAAACTCTGGTCTTGCTACAATGCTCAACATGCACAGTTCCATGCCAGTTATTTTTCTATTTTCAATTACTCTTTTGTAGCCTTTACTTATTATAGCCGTATTTTTCCTGAATGGAAGAAATACCTCCCTTCTCAACGATCCATCGTGGTGGGAAAACGTTAGAAAAATGAATTACCTAATCAACCAACCAGCCAACTCTCGCCAGCTGAGAGACCGCGACGCAACGACATCCGATTTTTATACGATTAAAGAGAAAAGTAAAAATTAATTGTGGAGCAAATTGTATTTACGGTGGATCGAATCATTATTCTTCCCCTAACAGCAAGTGGCGCTCTGTCTCGTTAATGAATGATGTACTTAATCTAAAATCCATTTTTAAAGACCATATCGAATTTCAATCAGTCTCTAAGTGTCCACTCCCACTATTTTTCTCGTTCTCCATAAATTTCTGGGTAAGTTTCTCTTTTATATATTTATTTGTACTTTGTTGATATGTTGTTTGCATTTTATTTCGTCATTTAGTTTAGCTACATTGTAAATTAAAAATAATTATCATACTTTGTATTTTGGTATGAAGGTGCGCAGACAAACTGATACTTAATTCAAATATATTACATTTAAACAGTATGCTTAACTATGAATACTTCTGAAATTAATAAAGTATTTTTAAAATAAATCGTTAAAGTTTGTGCGTTTGTACAGAGATACAGAGTTACAGGCTAACAAAGACCTTGAGATCCATTCTAGGATAGCACAAGAAAGTAGTGAAAAAATATAAAAAGCAAATAAAAATAAAGAATACTGAAAACTTATACCATACTTACACGCTTTAGACGTATAAAGCTTTCACACAGGAATAGTGGTACAGTGGAGCACCGTTTATCCGAACTCCGAAAAACTGGAAACTCGCATTATCCAGAAATATTGACAACCGCTCACCCATATTCGATTAATCGAAAAAGATTCTATCAGTCGGAATTGTGAAAGAGAATACCTTTAACTTTACTTGTACAAAACTGGTAGTTCTTTATAGACATATTTGCTCTAACACAAACACCAGCGTAGCCAGTGGGAGAGGGCCACTGGGGCCATGGCCACCCCCAGCAATCCCATATAATTTAATATAACTATTCGTATATAAATAATTAGAATAAATAGAAATAAATATAACTAGTGCAAGGTGTCTACAAGGTCATAAAATCATAAAAAGTAATAAAATGTCATAAAACTGAAAGGGAAGAAAACTGAAAACTGCATGATTGATCCGGGAGAAAAATTATTTTTCTTCCGGATCTTCCTGACGGGAGCGTGCTTTCGCGGGCGGCGCCGCCAAATAACCTTTCCCATTAATCGACCCTATATCTGCTGGCCCTGGTCGCCCCCAACGATAAAAAAATCCTGGCTACGCCCATGATTACACAGAAACTTCGATATTGTCTTTGACTCTTCGTATATGTGATTTATTACTCAAAGAACTGGTGATAATTTGATCCCAGATAATTAAATTCCTGTACGTCCTCCGTTATTTCATCTCTCATTTTGAAACTAATATTAGAGGGCTGATTAGAGTTTTTGGGCTGGAAATGCATGCCCTTAGCTTTTGTAACATTACAAGAATACTACGGTTCTGCAAACATAATTCGCAGGCTTTTAGAAGACACACCAAGCCTTTAACAGTAGGAAGTGTTAAAGTAGTATTAGAGCTATAGATTAAAATACTTATCTTCATGTCATCTATACAACAACCAACTCATGAATCATTAACTGAAGCAATTAAACCATTAATATGTACATTAAACATCGAAGGAGAGAGCGAGGAACCTTGCCTCACTCCGCAGGAGGAACCAATACACTAGTACAATACATTAATCTATCTAACCATAAAAGGTTGGTAGGCATATACACTGTATACAGTATATATACTGTATATATAACTGTTTTTCAACACTTTATACATGAACCTTTGTCTACAAAAAGTCAGTATTCTTCTCGCTCTTTCAGGCGGCTCTCCCACAACTTTAATTCTTTCCCGTTTTTATTTTCCATTCTAACAAATCAGTTACCCTCTTTTCTCCTGATAAAACTCAAACTCCACGCTAATCTTTACCTTCAACTCAACCCTGGACGATTCCTGTGCTGTTACTCCAACCCCTGCCTCTGACTTATGTGAGAAATTAGTCTCTTCTAAAGATGTTTTTGAAAGTTTCTGAATCTATCCTTAATAGGGAGATGCTTAAACACCTTTCTTCTCACAATCTCATATTGCCGGTATGGTTTCCGCAAGCCGCTCTACTGGGGATCTTCTTGTATATCTTTCTAGCTCTTGGTCATCCTCCTTTCGGAATTTCGGTGAAAACCTTTGCTATTGCGTTAGGCATATTAAAAGTTTTAGTCGGAGTCAGACACAAATTCCTAATTTCCAAATTACCCTCTCTCGGTTTCTATCCTTCTATCTCCGTCTTCAACCTTGATTTCCTTTCTAGCCAAGCTATAATGGCGGATGTAGGCGCATCTTATTCTTCTAAAATTGTTAATAGTGATGTTTCTCAGGAACTTTGTCCTGTCACCGAGTCTTTTCCTTTAATTTATTAATGTTCAATTAAGTTGAACTTCCTGTCCTATGCACTTTTATGCCGATGATTCCACCCTTCACATCCCCAACAGCTTCTCAAAGCGTCCGTCTGCCCTTGGCCCCTCCTTCCTGCATAAAAAACAGTCACTTCATGCTTCGCGTGGGGACGACTATGGTGTACTGTACCTGTTCTCTGATCTTTCTACCATTTATTATTGGGGCAGAGAAAACCTTGTGGCTTTCAATGCCTCAAAACGCTGTTTCTGCATCTGTTTACTTGTCACAATTTTCACAAGCCTATCCCCTTATATTTAACAATACACAACTCAGTCCTTCCTCTTCACTTAACATTCTTCGTGTTACGTCACATCGTGACCTTTCCTGGAAATTTACTTATGCGCTCTTTCCAAAGTAGTTTCTAAGAGGATAGGTGTGTTGTACCGGTTTCGTGGTTTCTTCTCTCCACTCAGTTGCTGTCTCTGTGCAAGAGATTTGTCCAATCTCTGTTTGGTATATGCTTCTCATGTGTATGATGGCTCAACCTCACAGTTCTACTTGAATGGTCGGACTCAAAGGCTTTTCGTCTCGTCACTTGCTATTCCCCATCAGAATTTCATCAGAATTATTATAAGAAATAGCCCACGATACACGATATCAAGCGCTAACTGGGGCTAGGGCCTAGGGCCTTCCTGTTCTAGCCTAGCGTCATTCCTGTCCTTGTATAGTTGCTTTGAAAAGTATCGTATACACTGCAGTGATATCACTGGAATTTATTTATTATTAACAAATTATTTGTAGGTATAAAATCCTTAAAGACTTTTCTCCCACCCTGTGTATATATATATATATATATATATATAATATGTTAAACACAGACCGTGCATGGAACAAGGAAATCTTCTGGGAAATTACATCCACTATAGTTCGAATAAGTAATGATAAATGACAAATACTATAGTTTTTTCTTTTTCATGATGGAAAGCCCAACGTGGGCACCGGGTTACTCGCAAAGAGGCCCCAAAATATAGCTTCCCTCACCAGCTATCTGCAAAGCAGATAGGATCCAGATTTGGGACAGGATCTAGGGTTTACAGCTTACACCTAGCCTACTACATTCAGAACCTCAATATACGCAAGAAACTCGTTGCATTCACGTCGGATTGAATACATTGGGCTTTCCATCATGAAAAAGAAAAAACTATGTATTTGTCATTTATCATTACTTATTCGAACTATAGTGGATGTAATTTCCCAGAAGAGTTTCTTGTTCCATGCGCGGTCTGTTTTTAACATATAGGTTCTCAGGGGACCATTCTGAGTTTGTGTATATTAAACGAACGTGTTGTGTGCCTTAAAAAGTGGACGCTCAATGTCCCGGTTGAGGTTTAAGTTTTGTTTTTTGGCTAAAAATACAATAGTTACCCCTTTTTCTTCGATGTATTCAATCCGACGTGAATGTAACGAGTTTCTTGCGTATATTAAGGTTCTGAATGTAGTAGGCTAGGTATAAGCTGTAAACCCTAGATCCTGTCCCAAAGCTGGATCCTATCTGCTTTGCAGATAGCTGGTGAAGGAAGCTATAGTTTGGGGCCTCTTTGCGAGTAACCCGGTGCCCACGTTGGGCTTTCCATCATGAAAAAGAAAAACTATAGTATTTGTCATTTATCATTACTTATTCGAACTATAGTGGATGTAATTTCCCAGAAGAGTTCCTTGTTCCATGCACGGTCTGTGTTTAACATATAAGTTTCTCAGGGGACCATTCTGAGTTTGTGTGTATATAATATATATATATATATATATATATATATATATATATATATATATATATATATATAAATTTTCATTTTCAAATGAATGCAAATTTGTATTAGAAAAGTTCGCTTTTAAATTTGTTCCAAGAATCCTGTAAATATCAGTACGTTCGTATGAGAGGGATCTCTTTAATGCTTGAAGTCTGAAATTAGGTTTGTCGAAGTAAATATTATCATGTGTTGGTTTCCATGAAAGGGTTACTTGGTTGTTTGATATTCAAAATTAACACAGGAGCTCCCTTATAGAATATTTTATTAATAATTTGGTCAGATATTGAGCTTGTTTGAAATCGTTGAGCTAGAGAGCGTTTTAGGGATTTGAACACAGGATTCGTGTGCTGTGGGTTGGTTTTGACTCGTGATATGATTCTGACTTTTTTTATGCAATATGTTTAATGGATAAATAATATAATGACGTAAGTATTTCACAAAAGTGGTATGTTGTACAAAATGTAAAGGTGTACAAGGGTGTAGTATAGACTTAATAGTACTGTAAATATTTTGAACTATGGTGTTTTAGTTTATGGAGGGTACAAGTGAACATTGACGATTTATTTAATGTGTATTGGATGTGCATTTTGAAAGTTAGTTAAGAGAAATTGTAAGAAATATAAATGAATTGTGAAAAAGATTAAATTTTTAATGTTTTGTCATTACCCAAAAGTTAATCATATGTAGTCAGATCATTTTCAAATATGTTTGTTTTGGGGCTTCTACAAGATCCGGAACAGAAAAGGTGTTGTGAAGGAGGGGACGTACAGTTTTACGTGGACGGCGAGCCACGGCTCCCTACATCATCTAGACACGGAGGAGAGTCATCATCCAGTTACTACCCAGACCCAGACAATCGTATGGTTAATTTGTGGAATGGATTGCCAGCCATTGTAGTTCAGAGTAATTTGGTCGAGTCCTTAAAAAGAGACTAGATACTTTTCTTGCCTTAAACCCATTGTAGAAGCACTTGTTAGCGCATAAAAATACTGTAGAATATAGCCTTTGTGGCTGCTGCTCCTGCCCAAACTGTTGTTTGCAGGAAACAATTTGTATTAGTAGTACTACCGCAAAAAGGCCCAGTGCAATTACAATGCAACATTGCATGCAATATTGTAACACTGCATGCAACATGATGCAAGTGTTTTTGAACCTCCCCTTCAGTCCCCCCTATGCCCCCCAAAAAATTATATATATATCTGTGAACTTTAGGGGGTAACCTAACCTGGCTGCTCAGGCCCACGCATGTGGGTGTGTAAATGTGGTTAGTTTAAACACCAGAAGAAGTAGAGAGGTCCTTTCACTGCGACGTCTCGATGCATTTTGAATTCTTCAGCGTCACGGCCATTTGGCTTACAAGACAGCCGGTCGTATTTGCCGTACACAGTTATTTACATACATATAAAAGGCGAATTACCATCGCTTTACATCACACACACACACACACACACTGTAGCGTTATATATATATATATATATATATATATATATATATATATATATGCCCTTCATTTTCATTAATGTTTTTTAAAAGGTATAAATAAAACACAACTGCAGCGTTCTGCCTATTTAATATAAGGGGTTCCAAAAAACCTTAGCCCCCCCATTTGCAGCTTACATGTTTACTTATATCGAAATAGTTTTTAGTGATTATAAAAATATATAAAATTATTATTTATTGCAGGTATTAAAATTACTCTAGCTGATAAAGTCATAATATAATGGCTTCTCAATTAATTGGTGATTCGGAGAGGCAACGTGTGATAGATCGCATACGAGCAATAACATTTCGGGAAGCTCGTGATGCTGGAACCACCTTTATAACACGTTCATGGGTTGCCAAAAAGTTGCGAAGAAGTGAGGACTTCGTCAAAAGAAATTGGAATAAAACTTTGGATGAATGTGAAATGGATACAACCAAATCTGGGCGCCCAAATTTGTCACTCTCTCAGGAAACAAAGGACATCATTGAAAGCGGTACGCGCAAGCGGAAAAGCAGCTGGGCTAAACTTTCTAGAGAGATCGAAGTGTTGAGAGGAAAGATCGTTAGTGGTGAGATCATTCGACTGTACCGTCATAGGCAAGGTTAAAGCCTTGGCATGAACTTCCAAAGCCAAGAAAAACTCAACTTAACATCGATGACAGAATGTGGTTTGCCCGTTTTCTTGAAGATTGGGATGTGGATGATTTCATGCATTTAGCTATCTCCGATAAATTTTTTGTTTACGTAACACGTCGGCCTAACTACCAAATTGATCGAGTGTGGGCCACAACACCAGATGAAATCGATGACAATGAATATTATCGCGAATTATTAAAAAGTCCAGACTGTGTTGGTGTGTTTGTTTTGTTCACTGCAAAGAAGCTCATGTGGGTGGTGAAGCCAAATGGTCAGAGTTGGGATGGACAGTATTTTCGATATTATTCTATCAATATCCCAAACAATATTATGGATGTCGATCAGGTCACACTTCTGCACGATAAGGCCCCCTGCTTTAAGGCATTAGCCACTCAACAGTTCTTGCGGAACCATGAGATCGATTTCTTTGGAAATGAAGAATGGCCAGGAAATTCTCCTGACCTGAACGTCTGTGAACACATTAGATCAGTTATAAAGGACAAGGTTGAATGTCTCTTGTTTCAAGAACCTGCAGCAAATCGATTTTCGAAGGATACAATGACGCAACACATTGAAACTGTTTTAGAAAATTTGCGTAACGATCAAGATCTATTCATGTCACTTTTGGCAAGCTACCCAAAGCGAATTCAGGCTGTCTTGGAAGACAATGGCGGGAACACCAAGTTTTAGTTGTTTCTCATTAAATGCACGATTAAATTCTCTTTTGTAAGGTATGTTTAGTTTTACTGTACCTCTAATGGTTTAGGCCATGGGCGGGGGGCTAAGGTTTATTGGAGCCCCGTATATCGAAATACAAAATATGCATATACATAAGGGGCCAAACAGGGATAATACATACATTATTTATATATATTTACATCAAAAACAATACAGCCAGTAGAGGAGAATTGCATTAGACGCAAAAACAAGAATAATTGGTACCTACACAAGAAGTCTATACACAACAAAAAACACAACACATGTTTTATATATATATATATATATATATAAGCAGAAAGCAACAGACAAGGAAAGAAACATCCATCAAGTTGGAAAGGGACTATATTTTGTATATTGCAACGTTTCAAGCACAAACTATGCTCATCCTCAGGCAAAAATTCTAAAAAGTTAAAAACATAATATTAAAGACCATAATGACATTAACAAATTAAAATAGGGAAAAAATCCACAAGCATTAAAAACAAAGTCACACTAAAAAAATTCTAAAAAGTTACAATTAAAAACCATAATGACTATTATGAAACAAAAGCGAACAATTAACAAGCTTTAAAACAATAAAAGTGACACTAAAAACGAACAATGAATAACAGCTATAAAATACAAAATGTAAAACTCAAAAAACTAAAAAATTCACAGGCTATCTTTTAAAACACTAAAAAATTAAAAACCCACACTAAAAGGAACACACCTTAAGTCTAAGCAGCACAGATTCCGAGGCAAAACTAAAAAAACAGAAACATCTAAAACCAAGTAAAGGTTGGTTGTTCAAGATGTTCAGTTTAGACGGAGGGGAACGGATGAAATATCAGAGTTAAGCGAAGGGGAGTTTTTTAATATACAGGGATTCTAGAAGTCTTAACGTTTGCTCACACGGAGCGGAATCTAAAATGTTAAAATTAGCTAAAGTTATATCGACTTTGCATAGAACAACATGGCTGCGTATAGCTGAAGCTTCTTTAGTTTTCAAAGGTTTGTCAGTTCTATGGCTTATGCCCATATGGGCACAGAAACGCGACTCGAGGCTCCGCACAGTGCTACCAATATAGCTCCGATCACATCGGGGACACTTGAATTCATAAACGACAGCACTGCGCAGAGCATCCGATACACGGTCTTTAACATTAAAATATGAGCCAATAGAACGACGGTTGACAAATACTAGTTTAAAATCTATTTGACAATAAAATTTACTAAGAAGTGGCAGAAGGTTATTACGGCAATAGGAATTCAGATATCCCATTTCTGGGAGCACAAGATAATATACATTTTTAGGAACGTTAAAATTATACTTTTTAGGTTTGTAAATGTTAGCTAGAAATCTATTGATAGCGTTTTCTACAATCTGCAAAGGATAGCCATTATTCACAAAATATTTTTTAAAAAAACAAATTCATTATGCAGACATTGATAGTTGGAACATATAGACGATATGTTGACGATATTTTTGCAGTGTTTACTGATGCTAGCAGTGCTCATCAATTTTTTACATTTTTAAATAACTTGCATCCAAACATAAAGTTTACTCTGGAGGAAGAATCTGACTCCAAGCTGCCTTTCTTGGATTTACTGATTAGCAGAGAGAGTGATTCTATTATTACTTCAGTTTATCGTAAGAAGACGTTCACTGGTCTTGGTCTCAATTTTTTAAGTTATTGTGATTTTAAATACAAGCTGGCATCTGTAAACACCCTACTTAACCGAGCGTATAATTTATGTTCCAACTATCAATGTCTGCATAATGAATTTGTTTTTTTAAAAAAATATTTTGTGAATAATGGCTATCCTTTGCAGATTGTAGAAAACGCTATCAATAGATTTCTAGCTAACATTTACAAACCTAAAAAGTATAATTTTAACGTTCCTAAAAATGTATATTATCTTGTGCTCCCAGAAATGGGATATCTGAATTCCTATTGCCGTAATAACCTTCTGCCACTTCTTAGTAAATTTTATTGTCAAATAGATTTTAAACTAGTATTTGTCAACCGTCGTTCTATTGGCTCATATTTTAATGTTAAAGACCGTGTATCGGATGCTCTGCGCAGTGCTGTCGTTTATGAATTCAAGTGTCCCGATGTGATCGGAGCTATATTGGTAGCACTGTGCGGAGCCTCGAGTCGCGTTTCTGTGCCCATATGGGCATAAGCCATAGAACTGACAAACCTTTGAAAACTAAAGAAGCTTCAGCTATACGCAGCCATGTTGTTCTATGCAAAGTCGATATAACTTTAGCTAATTTTAACATTTTAGATTCCGCTCCGTGTGAGCAAACGTTAAGACTTCTAGAATCCCTGTATATTAAAAAAAACTCCCCTTCGCTTAACTCTGATATTTCATCCGTTCCCCTCCGTCTAAACTGAACATCTTGAACAACCAACCTTTACTTGGTTTTAGATGTTTCTGTTTTTTTAGTTTTGCCTCGGAATCTGTGCTGCTTAGACTTAAGGTGTGTTCCTTTTAGTGTGGGTTTTTATTTTTTAGTGTTTTAAAAGATAGCCTGTGAATTTTTTAGTTTTTTGAGTTTTACATTTTGTATTTTATAGCTGTTATTCATTGTTCGTTTTTAGTGTCACTTTTATTGTTTTAAAGCTTGTTAATTGTTCGCTTTTGTTTCATAATAGTCATTATGGTTTTTAATTGTAACTTTTTAGAATTTTTTTAGTGTGACTTTGTTTTTAATGCTTGTGGATTTTTTCCCTATTTTAATTTGTTAATGTCATTATGGTCTTTAATATTATGTTTTTAACTTTTTAGAATTTTTGCCTGAGGATGAGCATAGTTTGTGCTTGAAACGTTGCAATATACAAAATATAGTCCCTTTCCAACTTGATGGATGTTTCTTTCCTTGTCTGTTGCTTTCTGCTTAAATTGAAATTGAAGCTTGCCAGAAGCGGCCTTCACCAATATATATATATATAATACGCATCAAAACAAAAAATAATACAGCTAGTACAGAAGAAGATTTCTATATACATCAAAATACACGTTTAATATATACACACGCCAAAAATGTTAGTACATGCTTCAAGTTCTACCACGCTTAAATAAAATAGTAAACTCGCACGTAATTGAGTCCACACTTACATCCTCATTGCTCTGTACTACGCTATAAATGAGATGTAACATTAATTCACCGCTCAAAGTATGCGGGTATCTATATTCAATACAAAGGGCTTTCAACTCTCTTAACACTAGTTTTGTACCCACTTTACAATTGGGAGTCAAACTATAACGCTCTTTAAACGCGGATAGAATACATAAAATACATAAATCGTCATCAAATTTAAGTTTATAAACACTCCTTTCCAAACGGGTGTTTATTCTTTCAGCGCTGACCTTTTCAACTGTAAATTCTTCTTCACAACTCATACCGGCAATTGAAGTACGTTTCTAAATTGTGCTGACAACTGTGTCTTATATAAAGAAATAATTCTTCAGGGTGAACAGTGAAGGTGAGTTCAGCCCTGAACCGTTCTAGCCCTTTGTACCAAAGTTCATGATATTTCGAAGAGTCTGCACCTTCTAAATACACAGCCAGTTACAAACCATTCTTGCCTTGCTCGGCTCTACACTTGGTAAAATCATCGAGCAGGACAGTGTATGCGTATTCAAGAACCGTATCAAAATAACGCATATCAGCAACACGAGCGTCTAATATAGGTTTCAGTTTACGGAAACTGACGACTTCAAATAGTCTGTCAAGAATGAAACGACTTCGCGTAGGGATAACGGCGTTATTGTCAGCAGCATTCCTCCACATCACCCGTATATCAACGCAGGGTTGTTTTTTATCACGATTTAAGGATAGCGTGCAAATAATGGCGTATGAGGGTGCATCGCTAATCTGCTCTCTTTTTGTGCCTACACCTGCAGGTATTTTATAGCTGTCCTCGCCACACTTCTCAACCAACACGAAGATTCTATTCATCTCTTCAACACTTAAATAACATTGCGTCTAGCGGAGTTTGAATGTCTACATTTCGTTTCAAGTACATAATTAACACCACCGGTATTACGCCTGAATACACGCACAGACTTCAACACGGACACGTCGTACACTGCAGTGAGGATGCTGCTCAACGGAAGCTCCATCTTTTATTAGTTTTCTATTGATCCTGCGAGGTGAGAACGTCTAGTCGGGTCAAGCTCTGAGGCGACTATGAGCAGACGACGCGTTGTTTTTGGACTCGGAGGGTCCGGGCGGGTGGTTGGGGAGGCGGGAGGTGTGCGGTGGTGGGTATGAGTCACACGGGATTGCGTCATGAGCGATTCCAGAAGTTAGTGATTCGTGTACGAGATTGTTCCAACATGAAAGATTCGCTGCGCCCTGATGAATCATCCGAATATTTGTATCCCATTATACTGGGTAGGTTGGGTAGGTGTTTAGAGAATTTTTCCATTTGCGATGCATGAAGTAATATCAATTTTAATGTTTTATCACACCCACTCCCTGGAATACACACCATACATATGCGTTCAGGGGTATTCACCATTGTACTTTCTCGAACTATGCACATTTTATTAACTCTCCGGCGATCCATTTGAGAGAAACATGTGGCCATACTTGTCCTTTTTGCTGGACAAACTGTACTCGTCCCTAAACTCTACTAAAAACTCGCTCAAGTCTTTAGCTACAATTTCACTGCGCACCTCGTCATAATATACATGGACGTAATGGTAGAAATATTTTATACTGTCCATAATCATAAGATTTACATTCACCACCACAGTGTGCGCGTACTCGGTGTGATGTAAGATGGTGTAATATCTCCTGTCACACCAATCGTCAACAAGGTTCACAATCCAGATCCTTTGTTTCTCTTCTGCAAACGTGGATTCTTTCACTTCACGATATATGAGTTCCCTAGTGCAATTTATTCCTGCAGCATAATCCATTACATCTTCTGTACCGCGAAACTCCGCAATGCTCTCACCAGAATATCTATAGAGTATTTGGACGTAGTGCTCCTCACGCTTCGCACGATTTAATGTGGTCTTAAAGATTTCAAAGGAGGGATGACTAGAAATTCTTTGCGTATTCACCACATCTGTAGACTTTACCGAGTACCACTTCAGGAATGTAGATCATGCAATGTCATTGGACGCAATCGTTGTTTTTTCTTCTACGCGAGAATTATTTAACAGGTGAAACGACACGTCTGAGAACCAGGGCTTGCGGGGGTCAACTGAGTACGCAGGGAGGAGACATGTCCCGATTAGCAGCAGGAGTCACGTGACTTTTTATTGGGCAGCAACATGCAGTGGGTGGTGCTTCGAGTTTTTCTTGTACACACACACACACACACACACACACACACACACACACACACAAAAGGAGAAAATAAAACGCCAGCTGAAACATAATTAAATACATGTAATAAATAGAAAAATAAATAAACTGTAAAATTTCGTCAACAAGTAGATTAATATAGCAACGAATACTCACGCCTCGCGGTATCCAAAGGGAACAGTATCGTAGGTGCCAGGCACCTGGTATCGTTTCCTGTATGTGTTACGACACACTTTCGTCCCCCTAACTTCCTTCACGCCCCCCAACATCTGTGCGCGAAAGTTATGAGTTCCTACGGTCAGTTGGTGTGGTTGGTCACCCTCATCTTCTAAACTCACTAGCTCTTTCAGCGAATCAAAGTTAACGATCCACAGGTTCGCCTGGTTAAGAGTGGTCTTTAGCCTTCACGATATATTTCATTTCCTCCCCCACCCTCACCCGTATCCGGTAAGTTTTAGGGCGTGTTGAGACAAAAGAATCAGCGTAGGCGTTATCTCCATACTCATCCTTGATCTCGTCATTCAACTCTCCGAGGAATTCCCCAACAAGTGGCATGTATTCACCTTCCATCTCCAAAGTTTGATGCGGGCGTATGCTGTTGTGAAACTGGCTAAAGGTATGTTTGTAACACGTGATGTATCTGTAGCCAATTAGGTTCTGTTGTATTTTATTATATACGTATTACCCACATTCACGATCTCCTTGACCTCTTTATCAATGGCGTTGGCATAATCCCACACCTCGTTATAACTTTGGGCTAGGTGGACGTTCCCCTTGTCTGCATTCTGAGCAAATTTCCCCCAAAGACTATTTAAACACAACTTTGCACTAAAGCGCCTGCCATGGTTCTTAGCAATTTGGTCCCGTTCAAGTTGTATCCCTTTACGAACACGGTAGCGTTGAAGATACGCTGATTTTTCATTTTTTGTCTCAACTCCCCGCGGGTACCCTGATGCTTCTACCTTATCTTTCAAAAAAGTGTTTATATATAGTGTGAAAAGGTTGGGGAGCTTCTAAAACCTCCACGTAAACACAACTTTGCACTAAAGCGCCTGCCAAGGTTCTTAGCAATTTGGTCCCGTTCAAGTTGTATCCCTTTACGAACACGGTAGCGTTGAATATACGCTGATTTTTCATTTTCGGTCTCAATTCCTCGCGGGTACCCTGATGCTTCTACCTTATCCTTCAAAAAAGTGTTTATATATAGTGTGAAAAGGTTGGAGAGCTTCTAAAACCTCCACACCTCATATATCATTATTCTTCAATATTCTGTAACCGTGACGAACGGCTAGGTACAGCTCAAGACTTGTATATACGCCTCTGATCTTCTTGTGGTTTGTTGTGTGATTACAGGCCCCATTGTTCTCCCCTGCGCACTTCACGCACAGGGGAAACATGAGTTTGTGATCTATAACGAAGGGCAAGATTGGCATCCATAAATCGCGAGGGGGAAAATTAGCTGAGAACTCTTCGATGGTAGGCAGGGCGGGGCCCACCAGTTTTTCAGGTGCTCCTACGGGGTACGGATTGTTCTTCATCACGTAGGGGTATAAGGAACAGAAGTCGTAGTAATGGAGTTTCACGCCCTCCATAGATGGAAAGTATAGTTTGAAGGTGTTTGTACGCCCTCCAAACAAACTATCACCACATTTGAGAGGATCCAGCACCATTGAACGCTTGATGGTCTTTATTTCGTCGCGGTACTGACCATCTGTATCCATCCCTGCATCATATTCATGCTCCCACAAGACCTTGTGAATGAACGAGTGAACTGGGAGCTTATAAGCTGATCGCGGGTGTGGGTCCATGCGAGATTGTCGGCAGGAGATCTACCATGGATATCTCCCACGATTCCACACTCAGGACGTGGGCATCCATGCCACCAGCAACCGTTAAAGGAGTACGCAGTCTTCACACCAGTGGCACGGTCTTCGCTTAGTCCATCCACCCAAAAAACACGACCATTGATCTTAATGGCCACTTTCCCCGTGTTGCGGACATGTTTTATGTATACACCGGTCTGTTGTCGTAGATGTGTGAGTCCCGTAAAACACAATGAGGCGAGCGTGGTTGCGGCTTGTAGCGCGTCGCAGTTGAATCGGACTATGAACATCCTTCTAAAGGCCTGGAAACATACTCTAATGACACGTACGTCATTCAAGCAATAGCGCTCACATTTATCAGCTATATTGTAAGAATTATCTTCATTATAACTGCTGTAGTAGTGGTCAAAATCTTCACGCTCACTATCACTCATGTTGGCATAGTTAAAGTAATGCTTGGGTGGTGGTAGGCCTACGTAATTTAAAGTGTCGCTAACGAAGAAAGTGTAAGGGAAATACCCTTTTGAAACTTCGGTGGCTAACCCCATCACCTTGGGTAGTTTAGCTAATTTACAAGATGTGAATAACAAGGTGTCTTTAAACTGAACATTGCCTCTTATTTGCATCTATATAAGCTTGTTTCCTCTTTTCAAGGGATTCCCTGTAAATATCTCCGATGATTCGTGTTCAAGCAGTTCTTATAAAGGAATTGTGTATCAAATTTTGCAAGAATATACACACTAATTTTTTTGAACTTGTCCGCTAACTTGACAATATAGGACACAAAGAGTTTCACGGGGTTGTCGTGTGCGCTCGTTTTAAAAACATTTGTTCGTTTACCACATTTGCGACACTCATCACATTCGACGTTCATGCACTGGTCGAGAATAGTCTGGCTTACAAGTAGATGTGGGATAACCTCTTTGGTTTAAGCATCCGTATATGTCTCTATTTCATAGTACACAGTTATACAAGGTTTATTTTTAGGTTTGTTGTTTTTCATATAGCATACATCCCTTACACCATCAGCCTTATATATCTCATGGCATGTAGAACAACAAATTTCTTCACATTTATGAGTGAATTTTTCCCAATTGTCCATCATCATACTGCATTCGCAGATTCTCATTTTCCTGCACGTACAATTTGATTTATCGAATTCAAAACAGTTATTATTGAAAAATGTGCGTCTACACACATTACATTCCCTCTTCTCAGCTTCAACTCCACGACTTTCACATTTGGAGCTTTTACAGTGCTCACATACCATGTGGCAATCCTTACAATGTTTCACTATATCATCCGCAAACTCGAGACATCTCTTACACAAATCATGATGCCTTCCATATTTTCGACTTTTATCATGACTCGCGTAAAGAGCCCTTATATTGCGGATGTCCCTCACAGACCTAAAATAAGTAGAGGTTTTGTACGTTCTCTCACACTGCTTTTAAAAACATACACAGTCCTACGACGATCAACCATTCCAAATACAACTATACGAACATTCATTTCCTTCTCTACCCTTCTCAGCTCTTCAGGCCCCATATTACAATCAAACTCGAGCTTGCAGTCTGTGGCCAGTTTACGAACACGCTGCAAAACCGTCGGCAACTAAATTGTTTTCGGCACTGTACTTAGTACTGTAAACATATGAGCCAAGACTATTGCTACAAAGCTCCAACCAAGCTCGGTGTTTATATGCTGTCTGTAAATAGCCTGAGAATTGAAGTTAAGCGTATAAGGTGTGGAAGTATGTCCCGCAACACGGAAAACGTGGTCTATATCTGTCGTGAAGTTGTCCATGTTAAAGGGGATGCTGCTTTGAGACACTTGCATTATACGACCCAAAATGTAATCTTCATCTACAGCAGCCAAGCGCCTGTAGGGTATTACTACCCAAAAATCATCTATACCTCCGTCATCTGACTCGTACCCGAAAGACAGTCGCGTCATGGCTTCACATCCCTCACTGTTCTGAAGGGCAAACTCCACAATACGTTCAACTACGCGCCGCAGTACGTGTTCAACACCGTTCCTATACATGGTTCGCGGGTCGACCCTGACTACGTACCGGTTTCTAGTCAGTGCTGGGGTGGGGGTGGTTTTGCATACCAGGTCGAATGTTATGCTACTGTCTACAGAATGATGTGCTGCTGTAGAGGGCACGGACGGTATTGAATAGGAATAAGGGATCACAGTTTTATTTGTAGAAAGAACTACTGTGGGGGCTGTGTCGTAAGACGTAGAGGGCTGGGGCTCTATTACTGTGGGTCTAACAACTGACGCACTCCTGGCGCGCTTTATACCTGATGTGGAAGGCGAATCAGCAATATCGTTATGCACCCGCTTTCTCCTCGAATTATCGAGTAGGTCGCTGCTGGGAGTTCCGGAACGCTAGCGGGGGTAATGGGTAGCCTCAACAACAACTACATTCTCATCGGTATCATCTGCAATATCTATGATAGGGACATGTTGCTGGGACAGTATCTCATCCCCATCATCATTCACGGTTCTGAGGAAGAAGAAAAACAAGACTGTAGAATATAAGGAGCATCACTTAAAATTTTATATTTTGTAAATGTTCCACTTAAGAGTGTGACGTGTTAGAGATGGATTCTGTAGAAAAATTCAGGTTCACGAGTCCCTTCACATGCATTATATCCGGCCCTACAGGATGTGGAAAAACTGTGTTTATGCTTAAAATCATTAAAGATAATGGCGAGATGTTCTCAAATTTTGTGCATAAAGTCAAATGGTGCTATTCGACACACCAGCCCGTAGTCTATGAGTACCAAGATGATATTTTGTTCCACAAAGATGTTTATGATGTTAGTTCGATAAAGGGGAATGAGCACACGGCCATTGTAATTGATGATCTCATGCTAGAAATAGATAAAACGTTTGCCGAGACATTTATAGTGTTCTCCCATCTTAACATAAGCGTATGCTTCATCAATCAAAATCTATTTTTCAAAAATAGATACATGAACAATGTGTCGCTAAATACACAATATCTAGTCTTATTCGCGCAACGTAGAGATGTGTCACAATTTGGGGTATTAGCCAATCAAATGTTCCCGAATCAGCGTAAGGAGTTTTGGGAAGTTTATAAAGAAGCTACAAGCCAACGTTACGGATATTTGGTTTGTGACCTTCACCCGCGAAACACGTTTAGGGTGCTTCTAAGATCGAATATATTCCCAAACGAGGCTCAAATAGTGTATATTCCAGAATGACAAAGAGGTTAAAGAAATACCGTGAATTAATAAAAATCCATCATCGATTGCCATGGACACTGCAACAGATGTTTGTTAAAAATGCCGACTCCGACATTTTAAAATGCATCTGTGAAATCTGTCTTAACGTTATAAAATGTAATGTACCAATGAAACCCCCTCAGAAGGCTCGCCTACGTCGTTACAAGAACATAATACGTGCACTCATTCGTAAAAGTCAAACTGTGGGGAAGAAAAAGCAAATTACTCTACAAAGAGGGGGCTCATTCCTACCCATCTTATTTTCAGTTTTGGGGCCTTTACTGACTAGTTTAATATAATGAAGGAAGTAGTCATGATTCCACACGAGTGTATGCTTCACTACAAAGCTCAAAGAGTCCAGATACGGTTCTAGAACCCCATAAAAGCAGGCTTAAAAGAATGGGAAACAAATTGTTAGACCTATTAAAGAGTGAAAAGTCTCCTGATGAGAAAAGAATCTTATACCAAGAAGCTCTGCAGAAATTTGTTCATGAGTACGAAAATTATAAGAAGCCGGCCGAGGTCCCCGTAGTTATCAGGCACAGCGCTGATGACGTTGAGCGTGGAGGCATAAGACCTGGGGTCGAGGTTAGAGACGAACAGTCAAAGAACAACGGGGCGACCCCGCAACATATCGAGTATATATTAAAAAGCAGTCTCCCACACACTGCGGAATAAAGGCTTAAGTCTTTATAATCTATTGAGTGAGGATCCCATTATACAATGGACCGATACAGGTGAGGTTGTTGTTAAAGGATCAAAGGTACAGGGTTCGAACATCATTGACATCGTACACGATCTGGTGAGAAAGTGGGATACGCCCTCACCAACAGGATGGGAACATTAAAGCAAGACTACAGCAATTAAACGTCCCAAAAACAATGATAGGTAATCTGAACAGGTTAAAAGACTTGGAGGAAGCGACGCATTTACCACAGCTGAACACATCTTCGCCCCCAGCGGTGACATCTCTGAAGAGGAGGAAGAAGAGACCAAACAGCAACGGACATCTCTATCCGCGCGCCTCTAAAATACGCAAATGGTTAACATATTAAGAAAACGTTATTATGTATTTCTAACCCAGCCTCCTGCGGTGGCGTTAATAGACTGGACAGAGGCGTTTATAATGAGGCAGTAGGGAAAAAAGATGTTGAGAGGATTTTGCGGGAGCAGGATGCTTATACACTTCATAAGCCGGTGAGAAAAAGGTTTAAAACGGCCATGACAAAAGCAGCCTCGGTTGATTCTATTTGGCAGGCGGATTTAACAGACATGCAGAGATATTCATTGTATAATGGAGGCTACCGCTACATCCTATTCATAATAGATGTATTCTCTAAATATATGTGACTAATTCCACTGAAAAATAAATCCCCTGAAACAGTTGCTAAAGCCACCAAAGCGTTGATGTTGAAAGAAAACAGGATTCTTGGCTATTTTTGTACGGACATGGAGAAAGAACTTATTGGCCGAGCTTTTCAGAACATGTTCACAGAGTTTAATATCAGTTATTACACTAGCAAATCTATATATAAGGCATCTTCAGCTGAAAGAGTCCAGCGTATGGTACCATGAAGGAGCGCATGCACCGCTATTTCACACATAAAAACACATACAGATATATAGCTATTCTGGACTCGCCGGCTTCATCCTACAACCGTTCGCACCACCGAGCGATTGGTACAACACCTAGCGAAGTGAAGTGAGAAAAGATATTCCTAGAGCGCCACCGCGCTCTGTGCTTTTTAAAATCAATGATTATGTAAGGATGTTGCGTTCGGGGAATAAATTCGCGAAGGGATTTGAGCAAGGATGGACACGTGAGATTTTTAAAGTTAGGTCTATGAGATCTAAAGACGAGGTGGTGTTGTATTACGTTGAAGATTTGAATGGGGAAGAAATTGCAGGGGGGCTTTTATGGCGAGGAGCTGCAGAAAGCGTCATTTAATTTAGGAAAAAGTGTTTAAAATTGAAAACATTTTAGGAAGCAAAGGTTCAGGGAAGAGAAAAATGTACCTGGTAAAATGACTAGGGTACCCAGAAAGCTTCAACACCTATATGTTATGTTATGTTATAATGTTTCAGACCAATAAAGACCCACGGATCCACTCATGGCTGGTTTACCTAACTGTGTTCGTAATTGTGTAATGTGCATGTCCTCGCGTGGTGGCAGAGGGGACCTACAATTTTACGTGGGTTCCGAACCACAAGGAACATAAGAAATTTTTATAGTGGGCACACTAGAGGCCACGTCGGCCCATCGAGGCGGCTCCACTATGTAAAAACTGCCTGTACATTGGCAACAACCAATTTTTACAAAACTAAATAATTATCAATTTAAAACTAAAGATAGAATCTCTGGATCCAGAGGATCAAGTCATAATAGACTACTATCCACAAATATGTTACACTCTATATCTATTTATAACCGACATGCAAATATATCAGATCCAAAGAATCCAGTCAATTTCATTACGGTATTCATCAATACCAGTACGTTGCCAACCAAAAATAAGTCACGGTCCATATCAATTGCGGACCAAGTCACAATTTACAACCATATACATTACAATATATATACTTAGGAGGAAAAGTGTAGGTGTGGCTGTAAAGACTGTACAGTAATGTAGAAATGTGTGTGCACCCATTTTGGGTCTCCCATTTAAAGGTGTTTGTGGGGCAAGTGAAGATCATGAGTTTTTCAATACCTCACAGTACTATGGGGGGCACCGCTCGGCAGAGGAATTTCTTTAAATGGGGTGTGTAAGGACAGAGAGTATCCCCTAACCCAAGATGCTGCCTCCCTATATCCCACAACACTTGTAAAACTATATTTTCTTAAATTTGTTCTACATCTTGGCTTAAATAATTTCATACTATGACCTCTAGTCTGGTTATTGTGATCTTAATGAAAAAAGAATCAAAATCTATCTTATCCACCCTTAATTTTACTACCTTAAACTATACCCAATCTATCAACATATGCGTCTAATCGATTTTTAAACATGTTTATAGACGTGCTACTAATTACTTCTACCGGCAAACTATTCCATCTATTTACTATTCTATGCGCAAAAAAGTTTTTGGCAACTGCTGTCTCGAACCTTCTACTTGTCAACTTACACCCGCTATTTCTAGTCCTATTATATTGAGATATTTCGAAAAAGCTATCTCTATCTACGTTATCGAACCCATTCATAATTTTGAAAACCTGGATTAGATCACCCCTTAGCCTCCTGGTCTCGAATGTAGTCAATTTTAACTCTTTAAGCCTATCCTCGTACGACTTTGACCTAAGCGACGGAATCATCTTAGTTGCTCGTCTTTGAACTCTTTCGATTTTGTCTATACCTTTGCGCATATGCAGATTCCAAAATTGGATCGCGTACTCCAAATGGGGTCTAACTAATGATTTATAAAGAGGAACTATAATATCGCGCGATTTGTACTCAAAATTCCGAGCTATAAAACCTAACACTTTGTTCGCTTTATTGACCGCTGCTGTACTTTGTTTCGCTACTTTTAAATCACCAGTGACTATAACTCCTAAATCTTTTTTCTGCTCTACGCTTATTAACTCTTTCCCTGACATACTATACGCAAAATTACCGTTACGGGAACCTATATATAAAATTTTGCACTTATCGACGTTAAATCTCATTTACCATGTGACTAACCAATCAACGATTTTATTCAAATCATTCTGGATTTTACCTCTTGCTTCGTCATTAATCGCCCTACCACCCAGCTTCGTGTCATCCGCAAATTTTGAAACTGTACTGACTAGGCCGACATCTAAATCGTTAATATATATAAGAAAAAGCAAGGGGCCCAATACAGAACCCTGAGGAACGCCACTCGCTACATTAGTCCAAGACGACTCCGCTCCATCAACGACCACCCTCTGTTTCCTACCTCGCAACTTAAATAGTATACAGCATGGCGCCTAACCACTTCTACGTCACACTCCATTCCTCTTCTTTTCTGTCTGTACATCCTAACAATAACCTGGCCAGCTTTGTAACGTAACAGAACTGCATGGGCCCATTGAATTGGATCGTGAATCATATGAGGTTGGAATATGCGAATTTCAATTGGCCACCAAGTTTTTAAGTATCGACAAGAAAGAACCCATTTTTATGGTCCTTAGAAACCGTGATGAGTGTCAAAAAGCCGGAGTAGCTTGGGGCGATACCATGCGCGTCTCTCGGAGTGGGGAGGCACAGTACTACACTACAGAATTAACACTAGGACCTGGTTATTATGACACACCCAAGAATATTGTGAGAGACTTAAGTCGGAGTCTGAGAAGTTCAAATCTTACGGATGGTTTAGTACACGAAATCTTAAACAGAGATACCTCGGTACATACTTTGACCCTAAAGTCGAAGGCTAAGAGAAATATTAAAGACAAAGCACTGTTCAAAATTATAACCGAGTGCAGATATGGGGCAATCTTCCAAAGTGATATTTTTCATGAGTCACAGCATGACTTGTGCAGCTTATTTTATCAGCTGAAATTGGAGAAATTGAACGCAGGAGACCCTCCGCTGGACATGTGCTATATTTACAGCAATATCGTGGGACATCAGTTTGTTGGGGATACCCAGGCACAGCTGCTGCGCATCGCCCACATTCCCAATCATAAAGGAAAGAACTTGAGCATTACATACGACAAGCCTCATTATGTCAAATTCGCAACTAACCCACTAACCAGTATCTCAGTATATATAAGAATGATTGAGGGGAAAAAGTTTCCATTCGGTGAAGGGAGCTTCACTTCCGTTGCACTGTGATAGAATGACCCGAAGGCCGTTTACAGTTCTGAATGTATATGAGAAAAAAGCATTACTCACATTATATCACCATAGAGGTATACCGGCGGCGAAGCATATTCAGACAGGCATTTGTGTATGGATGAATCGGACCTTGAGACAAAACAATAAAAAGATAAAATTAGGCACAATCACAATAAAGCACATAATCACAAAATCAGTAATCACAAAATTTCACAAAACACCTACACAAATGTTAATACAGACGAATTAACCTCTATATATTTTACTCAGTGCACTTTTGAATAAGAATACTTCTTTATATTTAGAACAGGGAATATACGAAGTAGAATTACTTACAACTTGAGGTTGGGGTGATCGTCAGTCTGCATTCTTGGTTATAAGTTTCTACACAACAGCTGAAATGCTTCTCTGACACTAAAATGCTTCACATACGTCGCTGCTACTCTTTTTATAAGACATGGAGAAGACCCTCCTAGAATGGGGCATGCTGAAGAAAAGAATTCCCCCCCGCACTTTCAGAATGTAGATCATTCATTGGCTGAACGAGTTTTAGTGGGCGGCCCTTAAGTTTTTACCAAGCCGAGAGAGAGAGAGAGAGAGAGAGAGAGAGAGAGAGAGAGAGAGAGAGAGAGAGAGAGAGCATTTTATGTTAATTGACCCGCAAAAAGATGTTGGTTGGTATTACGGGTACCCTGGGAATTGTTTCCACCCGAATTGATCATTCTGCATAACCTAAAACTGTGGTATTCGGCTATATCGGAGATGTTGGCCTGAGCTAGGCTGTTCAATTTAACATAATTATTTAAAGTAAATGAACATCGTAAGCAGTCACCTTGGTAGAACACTATATATACAGTGTGTATATATATATATATATATATATATATATATATATATATATACACACACTGAAGAATCACTTTTTTATGAAAACGAAAGTTTATTGGCCGCCCATTAGGGCGGAGCGTTTTTACACTTTTTTCGATTTGCGTTTTGTAATAGCGCGGAAAAGTGCTCTTCTACGTCAAAAGTGAGTGTGTAAAATCTCAGAGATCTGCAGTAATATCTTCTGCCTCCGCACGCGCGTTGAAAATCCAAAAAATGCGCCAAAATACGCATTTTTTCAATATTTTCTTAGTTTTAATTTTCATCCTACCTTCTTGTAATAGCGAGGAAAAGCATCCTAAAGGTTTATTTTAGACTAGTTTTAAATATTTTTGTCCTGCGATAATTTCTTCTGCCTCCGCAAACGTTCCAAAATACAGGAAAATTTACATAAATAGCGTATTTTATAATGACGCTGTTAAGGTCAACTTCGGCCCTACACCACAATTTATTCGTTAATTATGTATTAAGTAATGCAATTAACAATTCTTTATATCATATTTTAGTAATTTAAGAAGTTTATATATTTGAACAATTAAATAATTTAGGTCCACCAATGCAGTTTACTTTGCATATGCTTGGTTTATTTTTGATGACTTATTATGTAATATGCATGCAGCTCCTCGCTTATTTCGTCAATATTGAATGTACTATATTGACAAAATAACCCAGAACTCATCACGTGGAGGTGGCTGCATTTCGAGTTTCTCCCTGCCCGACCCAACCACCCTACCATTATCGGACTTAGGCTCGTTACACACTGTAGTCACTTTTTGTTTCCATTCTTGACATTTTCTTTCTGGATTTTAATCTTGCTCTGATAAATCCATCCCTTGCCTCTGAACCGCATACTGCAGCTGAAGCCTCTGTTACCAGCTTTATATGCCGTTCAACCGCTTGGGTGTGGCAAGGAAAGCGTGGGATGAAATTCCTGATGAGATATAGTTCAGGATGTCGGAGCGTGATAGAACTTTTGTCAGAGGAGGCTCTGACAGCTCACAAGTTTGCCAGTTAATCATGTTGTAGTACTCACTACACTGAAAGTTCAACGTGGGCAGTTTAAACACTCTCACTGCGGCTGACTCAGAATCTCTTGCTTTAAGGATTCTCCTCCATCCTAATTCTCTGATATGTTTTGCTTCATCGTGAATCATACTAAGGAGAACATTCTCAGGATGAGAAAAATAGGAATTTCTCTGAATAACACGATCAACTATTTCTATACCGTAGGCACTCAACGACCTCGAGCGTTGTATCATTTGATAAAGATGTTTGGCTCCCTGTGTTGCTGAAGAATTTCTCTTGATTTGAAACCACATTGGAATATAAACTTTCATAATATAATCCACGATACACTTAAGGTTGTCTGAAGGTTCTTCATTTGAAACGTAGAGACGAAGTATGCGGTTAGCAGTTGTCACCCATCTGGAGTGTGCCATTTTGCCTGGTTTCCTTTGAGCTAGAGAGGGAGTACATTCACCTTTTGACACAGCATCATAGATTTCTGCCAAATATTTCTGATCTGTGCTCAGATCATCTCTGTCAACTACAATTTCTTCCGCTTCAACTGCTTCAAACTCAACAACAGGTCTCTTTTCACAATCAATTAACTCTTTTCCTATAGGCCCCGTAAAACTCTGAGGACCTGTTGTTTTACCATCAATGTCAGTCACTATGTGCCGCAAGGGAAGTTCATTAGTGGGAAGCAAGCAAATCAGCCACTGGAGTGCTCTCTGAAAGTGCTCTTCAATACTTCTTATCACTCCTCCTTTTGATCCTGTATTAACTGCTGTCCCGTCACATCCAATGGTTTTAACTTCTGAAGTAGCAATCTCATTTGAGCGAAAAAAATCCAAAATTGCAGAAGATATACTCTGTGCTGAGCCAGAAGCGGGAGTTACATGCCCAATATAATGCGAGTTTGGTTCTTGAAACAAAGTGACATGTTCTGTTATATTTTTTTGATAACCTTTACTGCCAACTTTTTCTTGCACTGCAGTTCTGCCCGTTCTTCCATCGAAATAGATACTCTCCATAGTTTCTTCTTCGTAATCTCTCTTTTGAATGATAGATCTCACTCTTTTTCTAGCTCTCCTTACTTTGCATCTGTCTATTACTGAACTTAAATCTTCTTCGTTTATAATTCCCACGTCTTCAAGAACAGCCGAAGCAATTATAGCAGCAGACCTGTCTGACACACCAGTTCTGTCACAAGCTATAGCCAATGATGAGATTGTTCCATGATGAGATTGTTCCATCGATTTGATTCTCTGTGTCGGTTCATAATCAGAATCCGCTCCTTCTGTTTCACTTGATGTTGATGACAGTGTTTCAGTTGCTTGTCCTTTACTGGTAGATGGTTTTGGTTCATACTGTTTCAGTCTCTGTTGTCTTCTAGCAATAGTTGCTAGATCTTTACGAGTTTGTGAAACATCAAGAGAGCCTATTGCCAATTTTCTTGTTGTTCTCTGATCTTTAAGGAAGTCTTGTTCAATTGCTGGAACCTTGAGATGGTTTTCACATGAACACTTATCAAAATTTTCACATTTGCAAGCACTGATGTCAAATAATTTGTTTTCTGCCTCATTTTGAAATGTTTGTAATTTAATTTTGAATGAGTCACTATCTTGTTTCCTTTTTATTGACTTTAGAAGGTTTTGACATTTTGCATGGTAATTTTTAATCATTTGAATGACACTGTTATGAGAAACAGTAGGAATAGAGGGTGTTTTCCACAAATCTTCGAGAGTTTTTGAGAGAACACCCGAAATTTCTGCAACTGTGGGCTCTTTCTTCGATGTCTTCAGATTCAACCTTATTTGATGAAAATATTTCATGACGTCCATATAGGTTGGAAGGCACCTCTTGTCTAGATCAGCTGGAGCCCCAAATATAGGGCAACTTGAAGTTCTTGTTGCTTGAGCTGGTAGTGACATTGTGAAAAACACAGTAATTAATATAAAAATTAAGAAATTACTCCTAAAACGTAAAATATTCTTGCATTCTGCAGAAGTTTTGTATATTACACAAACGTATTATTATGCACTAAAATATGCAGTATATGTCCACATATGCGTGTTGTCGTGTTCCAAAGATGTATTAACAGCAAGAGCAACACAATCCACATCTTACCCGAAACGTAGCTAGCACAACACTGCGGGGAAGTGAGAGCAAGAAGGCCTGGTAGAGTGTTGTGAGTCATGACTCATCAGTCATCACTCACTGACTCATTGCCGTATATGGCAATGACGAGCAACACACCATATCGGGCTGTGGGGAAGCTTCTAGAACGATGTGGGAGTACTACATGACGTACAAAGTGAATTTATTAGCGTATAGGCTGAATATGCAAAATACGTGATTTATGCGATTTTTCCCGTATTTTGGAACGTTTGCGGTGGCAGAAGATATTATCGCAGGACAAAAATATTTAAAGTTAGTCTAAAATAAACATTTAGGATGCTTTTTCTCGCTATTACAAGAAGGTAGGATGAAAATTAAAACTATAAGAAAATATTGAAAAAATGCGTATTTTGACGCATTTTTTGGATTTTCAACGCGCGTGCGGAGGCAGAAGATATTATTTCATATCTTTGAGATTTTACACACTCACTTTTGACGTGGAAGAGCCACTTTTCCGCGCTATTACAAAACGAAAATCGAAAAAAGTGTAAAAACGCTCCGCCCTACCGCCCATACTCCATATGGCAAATATTAATAATAATTGGACGTATGATAGAATCTTTAATGCTTGGTGAAAGGCGAAAAATAAACAAGTTACCGTAAAAGTAAAATCTAGTTTTATTACAATAAAAAATATTCATTTAATTTTATAAAATTAAAATATATTTTTGTGGGCCTGAACAGCCAGGTTAGTTTACCCCTTGGAGTTCACAGATATATATATATATATATATATGTAATTATTATTATTATTATTATTCTGGGTGGGTAAAGTGGGGTTCAAAACACTCATCATGTTGCATGCAATGTTCAATGTTGCATTGCAATTACACTCGGCCTTTTTGCGGTAGTACTACTGTATTATTAAAAACACACACACACACACACACACACACACACACACACACACACCACATATATATATATATATATATATAAGGGTTGGGTCGATTAATTTCCAAAATTAACTAGTTAAATTAAGTTAATTTGAGATTCTTACCAATTGAGTTAAGTTAATGCAAATTTAAAAAATTAACTAGTTAAGTTAATTTGAGATTCTTACCAATTAAGTTAAGTTAATTTTGAAAGTTAATCAATTAATTAATCAATTAACTTTTTCTTTGTTGAAAGGAGTCTGCAGACTCATCGTTATATATAACTAATCAAGGTAATGATAAACTTGCAATTATGTGGGATCACCCTGTATGTGTGGTTGTCAATGTCTGATAAATTAAATGTTTTTTTTTTTGCATATTATACAAGGCAAGACATAAGGATAATTTTTTTATAAACTTTTAATTTTTCTGTTTCTTATCTACAGATCTACAGAAGCTAAAGCTAACAAAGACCCTAAGATCCACTTTAAGGTTAGCCCGAGAGAAAGAAGAAAGTACGGGGTTCAAAGAAGAGAATAAGGGGTTAAGTAAGAAGCAAAACCTATCATTCGTGGGTTAACATTCATTCAGAAAAAGAGAGATAAAGACTCGCCATCATCATCATCCGCCGGCCACTGCTGACAGTTCGAAAAAATAATCGAAGATAATAGGAAAGGGGTGAAAGATGAAAAGAAGTAAAATAAGAACGCTTACAAACATTGCAAACACAGTCTTAATTCAAACACTGTCATACCATGCAAACTACAGACATGCAAGTAAAGACAAGATAAAAAAAGAACAAACAAAAAAGTATGAAGAGCATAACAAAAAATGAGTTAGTTTACGCTACGAGCTACATCTTAAGTTTGTGTGAGTCTAATTTTTTTTTAATATAACTTTATTGCTGGCATTTCACACGCTGGCATGTCACAAGCTGGCATCAATCGTCAACAGACTCAAACCTCGACCATTACCCCCAAGAGTTCCTGTTGCTAATTGTTTTATTATTTTAAACGACGTTAATATTTTTAAACATGTTAACGCTGTTAGAGTTCACAACGGACGCGGGAAGATTATTCCATTTATCAGTTACTTTAAACGTAAAAAGGTTTTTAGCGATGTTAGTAATGAAACGTCTGCCACGTAATTTAAATCCGTTATTACGAGTATTGCTATTATCGAAAATGAAAAATTTGTCAAAATTTACGCTATTCACTTTATTAACGATTTTGAAAACTTCAATAAGCTCCCCCCTTAATTTCCTAGTTTCGAGTGACTGCAAGTCTAACTCTTTAATCCTATCTTCGTAAGACTTGTTGCGTAGTGACGAAATTAGTTTCGTGGCGCGTCGCTGAACCCTTTCCAACCTATCAATATCCTCACGCAAATACGGGCACCAAAACTGAACGGCATATTCTAAATGAGGCCTGACTAGGGACTTGTAAAGGGCAATATAATATTCTTCGATTTAAATTCGAAATTACGCGCTATAAATCCTAACATCCTATTAGCTTTTGTGCAAGACTCTAGGCACTGGTTCCAACTTTTAAATCCTTAGATACGCGTACGCCTAAATCTACTTCCTCGTCAACGCTCGCTAACTGTCTATTGTCCATCGTCTACGTGTAATTGTTGTCACGAGAACCTATATGGGAAACTTTACATTTATCTACGTTAAATTGCATCTGCCACTTATCCGTCCACTCCATAATCCTATTTAAATCGTCTTGGAGCCCATTTCGATCGTCCACGTTAAGAACTTCACCACCTATTTTAGTATCGTCCGCGAATTTTGACACGTTACTGGTCAATCCTACATCTATGTCGTTAATGTAGATTACGAATAGTAATGGTCCTAACACTGAACCCTCAGGGACACCGCTACATACATCCAACTACCCCGATTCTCTACCATTAACAACGACCCTCTGTTTCCTAGCACGAAGCCATTCCTCTAACCAGTGAGCTACCTGACCGCGTATACCGTGCGCTTTAACCTTCATAATTAATCTTCTATGCGGAACTGTATCGAACGCTTTTTTAAAGTATAAATAAATAAGTCATCCGCTTTATGCCTATCGTATTCGCCCACTATTTCCTTATAAAACTCTAACAAATTAGTTAAACAAGATTTATGGCGTCGAAATTCATGCTGACTACTATTAATCAAATCGCGACTTTCTAAGTGATCGACGATACGATCCCTAACTACGGATTCCGAAAGTTTACCAACAATTGGCGTTAAGCTAATAGGCCGATAAATGCTAGCTACTGTGCGGTCGTCTTTTTTGAAAATGAGCGTAACGTTAACTAATTTGAAGTCTTCAGGAATAATCCCCGCTTCCAGTGACTTATTAAAAATTTTTGTTAAGGGGCCTACGATAACGTCTTTCAAATCTTTCAAATGTCTAGGATAAAGCGTATCATGGCCTGGAGCCTTGCTAACTTTTAGCTTATCGATATAATGCGCAATCTCACCCACGTAAACAGTTATTTCATTCAAAATAGTCTCGCTACTGAATGGAACGATATCGTCTACGTCGGGACATTATTTACGTCTTCTACGGTAAAAACTGTAGCAAAAAAAGTTGTTAAAAATACCCGCCCATCGGCTGAGCGTCAAAAGCCAAAGCGCCGTTAGCGTCCACAAGTGGGCCTATGTTATCCTTTATCGGCTTACGATTATTGACGTAGTCAAAAAACTTTCTCGGATTATATTTACTATCCGCAGCTACAGGTATCTCAAAATTACGCTTAACATTCCTAACAGATCTTTTAACCTGACGTCGAGGCTCGATATATCTATTAAAGTTAGCTACCGTGCCATTGCGCTTATTAAGTCTATACGCTCTGTTACGCTCGTTTATGAATTCACCAATTTCCCCTAGTCCACCAGTTGGGTCAACCATGATTACAAGCGCGCTTGGGCCAACGCGGAGTGAACTCCCTTTCGATATTCAAAAAAATTTCTTTAAACGCCTCCCAATGAAAATTTGCGTCATTACCCATAAATAAATTATCCCAGTCCATTACTCTGATCCTATCCGCAAAACTATCAAAATTAGCCCTATGAAAATCAGGGACTTCTATTACGTTACTATCCTTACTGTTTTCTATCAATAGCTTAAACCTAATAATTTGGTGATCACTACATCCCAAACTCTCACCTACTTCCAAACCTTCGACTATATTTTCGTCGTTCGTCATCACCACGTCTAAAATATTGTCACCGTGCGTTGGTTCAGTAACCATCTCTCATAAAAAATTATCTTCAATGAACTCAGTCTCAAACCCTCATCATTACCAGTAAAAGTCTCGTAATTAGCGTTAGGGCAGTTAAAGTCTCCGACAATTATACTACCCCGATTATTAATAAAGTATTGGTATCGAGGGGTTGAACGGGAGGTCTATAAAGAACAACGAAATTAAAGCTAATACTACACGCCCTAACTTCAACGCATTAATTGCTGCCGGAAAATCTATCTTAACCTCGATAGCACTAAGGGAATTACGAATGTACAACAAAACGCCGCCACCAATCCTATGTAACCTATCATTAGTAAAAAGTTTAAAACCCGCTATATCAAGTTCCCCAAAGTCCCGAGTTACAATATTTAACCACGTTTCGGTTATAGCAACTATATCGTAGTTCCCGGGACAAATTATCGCCTTAAATTTGTTCAATTTATTTCTAATACTAAGCGGATTACAATAAAAGACGTTTAAATTATTTTTTACCACGGATCGGCGTTTTAAACTATTTTTCACGTCGGGCCGACGTTTCCCGGACCCACAACGTTTTAAGAGAGCTTTGACCTACACCCCATCTTTTATAAAAAGGCTAGGATCACTAAATTGTGACCACAGCTTTACAAAGGGTACATTTTCTGAGCACAAATCTCTTCTAGTTTAGTATTCAAAAATATTGTTTTTGACGTAATCCTAAAATTTAAACCATGCCTAGGGGTAATACCGTAATACCTAAAACTAAATAGCTATCTGACCTTGCCTTCAGGAACCTAATTAACCCCCTGTATCTCTCCAAAAGGTCAGGTACTCTCTTATCGGGCCTTTCCGAGTCGTTGCCCCCTACCATCGTCACCAACATCGAGTGACGGGAGGCAACATCAATTCTATCTACTTCGTCTCTAATTCTATCAACCCCGGCCTCTGGTAGACAGACCGTCCTCCTCTTAGTTGGATTCCGTTCAACGAACTCCCTATCCATATGACGCACTAAGGAGTTCCCAATTAAAATCGTTTCCCCCTCGTTCACATCCCTATCCAACTGGGCGAAAGGATTCGAAACCTCAATAGGGGGGAGATTCCTATCACTTAACGTACGTGGCCTAGCAACACCCTTAACTACTTTAAGTCCGGAGGAACTGTAATTTACGTCCCCCTGTGGTGCCTAGTGTAGTTTACGTTCCCCTACATTATCATAGTGTAGTTTACGTTCCCTCACATTATTCTAGTGTAGTTTACGTTCCCCTACATTATCCTAGTGTAGTTTACGTTCCCCTACATTATCCTAGTGTAGTTTACGTTCCCCTACATTATCCTAGTGTAGTTTACGTTCCCATACATTATCCTAGTGTAGTTTACGTTCCCCTACATTATCCTAGTGTAGTTTACGTTCCCCTACATTATCCTAGTGTTGTTTGCGTTCCCCAACTTTGTCCGCGTATACGTAATCAAATAAACGTTAAAACTAACAAAAATATTACAACTTAACCTAACCAATCGTCAATATATATATATATATATATATATATATATATAAATTGACGATTAGTTAGGTTAAGTCGTAATATTTTCGTTAGTTTTAACGTTTTATTTGATAGATTCATTTAAAAAATATCTCCTAAAGATCCTAGTGTAGTTTACGTTCCCCAACTTTGATCTAGTGTAGTTTGCTCCCTAAATCCCTCACCGTCTACTAATCTCGGACCAACCTTAACCCCTTCCTCAACTCTGTCTAACCTTCCCGATAAGCTACCTATACGAGAAACTTGGTTCCTAACCTCACCCTTCAACTTACTAACGTCTTCGACTTTAGTATAGGTTCGGCCTTCGTCAACTGTAAGCCTACCCCTGCCCTCATCAAGCGTTGCAAGTCTTCCCGTCACCTCGCGTACACTACGTTTTAAATCAACTATCTCTTCGCTTAACTCACAAAAGAAACAAACAGATCTCTCGGTAATCGCCATAGGACCGCCGTTGTAATCTTTAAAATCCGTATAGCACCGATTAACCCCACACCGAGCACACGACGCTTTCTGCGACGGCATCGCGCAAGTTAAAGTAGTTAACGTTTATAACCGTCACAAGTTTAAGTTAAATTAAGCTAGCACGCTATGAAAACTTCTAAATCGCTAAAAACCACTAATATTCAGTTACTTAACTAAAACAATGTGAATATAAACGCAAGTATATAAAATTCAGAACTATCCAACAGTAAATTTATCGGTAATATCCAAAAGTAGAAACAATATCAGAGAGCCCAGGGAATACGTCGCCTCAGTAAGGAGTCTGGCTGACGAATTAAATTTGTTTATGGTCTCAACTTTTCTCAACAAGTCTCAACTTTCAGGCATATAATAGTTTTCTATTGTAAAAATGAAGGCAAAATGAATTTAATAACAAATTGTTTTCTAAACTGTAAGTTTTATATTGTACCTATTGACAGTGAACATAATCCAGATTCCTTACCAACAGTAGTCAAATTAGACACATAAAATATATACTTCACTTACAAATTAAACATGCTTGTTAACTTTACAGATGAGGTTCTCAAACCTTTCATCTCTTAGATTATTACATTTCACTTAGAAAGATAAAAAAAGTAATTTTAGAGGAAAATTAATTGAAAATTAATTGAAGTTAATAAATTAATTTTGAGCTATTTCAATTAAATTAAGTTAAACTTTTAAAAAATTTAACTAGTTAAGTTAAATTAATTAACTTAATCGGTTAATCGGCAAAAAGTTAATTAACTTAATTGACCCAACCCTGATATATATATATATATATATATATATATATAATGCAAACCACAAGGAAAAAGAAAAACTTACTCCAAGGCCTTTAGTGTATTCAGCATTACACCTCGTCATATACAGACGAGGTGTACTGCTGAATACACGAAAGGCCTTGCAATCAGTTTTTCTTTTCCCTTGTGGGTTTGCATCATTCATTTCACGTGTTTGAATGTAAAATTAATTTCCCCATATATATATATATATATATTATATATATATATATATATATATATACGCTCATTGTATTCTATTGTCAGTTCGTATTATTAATATTTGTCATATGGACTATGGTCTGCCAATAAACTTTTTCATTTTCTTATATATATACATACAGAACTGTACTCGTTGAGAGTTGGTTTAATACTGAGGATGTGCGGGGACTCCAGAATACGGAGGTCGGTTAGATGGTTGGTTGTGTTGATAATTTTGAAATTGGAGGGAAGTAGTGGGTCGTTGTGAAGGTGGCAGTGATCTCTTATTGCTGATTTATAGGGTTTATTTAAGAGTTGCGATGTTCTGGTAGAAACACCGCAATGCTCGTCCACTCTGGGTTGATGCTGGCTAATGGTGCTGCCAATATAGTTCGCTTTGCAGCGAACATAGTTGAAAGCGTAGATGATAGACGAAGCAAGGGGCTGAGGTGTTTTTTCTTTGTGGTTGAAGTATGATTTGATGCTATTATTGTTGGTGAAAACGAATTGAAAGTTAATTTTGGGGTAAAGAGGGGTGAGTTAGGAGGCAGAGTTTTGAAAGTATTTTGTTGCTGATATGATCGTAATAGGGAAATGAAAAGTATTGTACGTCTTTTTTAACGGTGGGAACTTTAAGTTACCAATTTGTTGGTAAATATTATTAAGAAAATTTCTGGTTTAAAATTGTAAACGATGTTTTGGGAAGGAGTTGTTAATGCCGAAATTATGAATGAATTCTATTTCGTTGTGAAGGGATAAGTACGAAGAGCAAAGATGATAGGCGCGGTGGATTAAAATTTTGATGCTGTTTATTTTATATGGCGAAGGGGTGTGGCTTAGGTAATTAGTACCTAGGCCTGAGTATGTGGGTTTTCGATATATGGAGGTGCTAAATTTGTTGTTTTGTTTTGTTATTGTTATATCTAGGAAGGGTAGGGTGTTAGTGGAATCGTCTTCTTTGGTGAACTTAATTTTTTTGTATTGGGAATTAAGATAGTTAAGAAAAACGGGGGCGCGTTGGCATTGTGCAAAAGGAGAAAGGTGTCGTCAACATATCTTTTATATAGGTGTGGTTTATAGTGGGTGGGGCAATGGAGTAGCCAGTTATTTTCATGGTGACTAAGGAAGATCTATAGATCTACAGATCTACAGAAGCTAAGGCTAACAAAGACCCTAAGATCCACTCTAAGGTTAGCCCGAGAGAAAGGAAAGAGTAGGGGGTTAAGAGAAGAGAAGAGAATAAGGGGTTAAGTAAGGAGGAACACCTATCACTCGTGGGTTAACATTCATTCAGAAAAAGAGAAAAAAGACTCACCATCATCATCCGCCGGCCACTGCCGACAAGTCAAAAAAATAGTCGGAGAAAATAGGAGAGGGGTGAAAGATGAAAAGAAGTAAAATAAGAACGCTTACAAACCATGCAAACACAGTCTTAACTCACTGTCATACCATGCAAACTACAAACATGCAAGAAAAGAGAGTTACAGACATGCAAAGTAAGGAGAGGATAAGAAAAAAAAATAGGTAAAATTAAACAAAAAGTGGGTTAGTTTACAATACGAGCTACATCTACGTTCGTGTTAGTCTAATTTTTTTTATATTTTTTTTTATTGCTGGCATCACACGCTGGCATGTCACAAGCTGGCATTAATCGTCAACAGACTCATCCTAGACCACCACCCCGAGAGCTCCTGTTGCTAATTGTTTTTTTTTTATTTTAAACAACGTTAATATTTTAAAATGTCTGTCAAGACGGTTCTTAAACACATTAACGCTGGTAGAGTTCACGACGGGCGCGGGAAGATTATTCCATTTATTAATTACTTTAAACGTAAAGAAGTTTTTAGCGATATTAGTAATGAAACGTCTGCCACGCAACTTAAATCCGTTATTACGAGTATTACTGTCATCGAAAGTGAACAATGTGTCAAAATTTACGTTATCGATGTTATTAACGATTTTGAAAACTTCAATAAGCTCCCCCCTTAATCTCCTAGTTTCGAGTGAATACAGGTCTAACTCTTTAATCCTATCTTCATAAGGCTTGTTGCGCAATGACGGAATTAGTTTCGTGGCACGACGCTGAACCCTTTCTAACCTATCAATATCCTCACGCAAGTACGGGCACCAAAACTGAACGGCATATTCTAAATGAGGCCTGACTAGGGACTTGTAATGGGACAATATAATATCCTTCGATTTAAATTCGAAATTACGCGCTATGAAGCCCAACATCCTATTCGCTTTTGCGCAAGACTCCAGGCACTGGTTCCTAACCTTTAAATCCTTAGATACGCGTACACCTAAATCTACTTCCTCGTCAACGCTCGCCAACTCCCTATCATCCATCGTGTACGTGTAATTATTGTTACGAGAACCTATATGCAAAACTTTACATTTGTCTACGTTAAATTGCATCTGCACTTATCTATCCACTCCATAATCCTATTTACATCGTCTGGGAGCCTATTTCTATCGTCCTCGTTAACAACCTTACCGCCTATTTTAGTATCGTCCGCGAATTTTGACACGTTACTAGTCAATCCTACATCTATGTCGTAATGTAAATTACGAATAACAATGGCCTAACACTGAACCCTGTGGGACACCGCTACCTACATGTAACCACCCCGATTCACTACCATTAACTACGACCCACTGCCTCCTAGCACGAAGCCATTCTTCTAACCAGTTAGCTACCTGACCGCGTATACCGTGCGCTTTGACCTTCGCAATTAGTCTCCTATGCGGAACTGTGTCGGACGCCTTTTTAAAATCTAAATAAATAACGTCAGCCGCTCTATGCCTATCGTATTCGCGCACTATTTCGTTATAAAATTCTAACAAATTAGTTAAACAAGACCTATGGCGTCGAAACCCATGCTGACTACTATTAATCAAATCTCTACTTTCTAAGTGATCGATGATACGATCCGTAACTACAAATTCCAGAAGTTTACCGACAATTGACGTTAAGCTAATGGGCCTATAATTGCTAGCTACTGCGCGGTCGCCTTTTTTAAAAATAGGCGTGACGTTAGCTAATTTGAAGTCTTCCGGAATAATCCCCGTTTCGAGTGACTGATTAAAAATCTTCGTTAAGGGGCCTACGATAACGTCTTTCAAATCTTTCAAATGTCTGGGATAAAAAGCGTCAGGGCCTGGAGCCTTGCTAACTTTTAGCCTATCGATATAATGCGCAATCTCACCCTCGTAAACAGTTATTTCATCCAAAATAGTCTCGCTACTAAATGGAATGATATCGACATTATTTACGTCTTCTATGGTAAAAACTGTCGCAAAAAAGTTATTGAAAATACCCGCCATCGCCTGAGCGTCAGAAGCCAAAGCGCCATTAACATCCACTAGAGGGCCTATGTTATCTTTTATCGGCTTACGATTATTAACGTATTCAAAAAACTCTGTTGGATTATGTTTACTATCCGCAGCTATAAGTATCTCTAAATTACGCTTAGCATTCCTAACTGATCTTTAACCTGACGTCTAAGCTCGATATATCTATTAAAGTTAGCTGCTGTGCCATTGCGCTTATTAAGTCTATACGTTCTATTGCGCTCGTGGGCCTACCATGATTTCTAGCGCGCTTGGGCCTACGAGGAATAAACTCCCTTTCAATATTCCTAAAACTTTCTTTAAACGCCACCCAATGCAAATTTTGTCATTACCCATAAATAAGTTATCCCAGTCTACTACTCTCATCCTATCCGCAAAACTATCAAAATTAGCCCTACGAAAATCAGGGACTTCTATTGCGTTACGATCCTTAGTGTTTTCTATCAATAACTTAAACCTAAGAATTTAATGATCACTACATCCTAAACTCTCGCCTACTTCTAAACTATCGACTATATTTTCGCCGTTCGTCATCACCAAATCTAAAATATTGTCACCGCGCGGTGGTTCGGTAACTATCTGTCGTAAAAAATTATCGTCCATGAACTCAATCAATCTCAAACCCTCCTCATTACCAGTAAAAGTCAAATAATTAACATTAGGGCAGTTAAAGTCTCCGACAATTATACTATTCCGATTGTCAATAAAGTTACCAAGAAGTGAGTAAAATCTAGTATCTGTATCGAGGGGTTGAACGGGAGGTCTATAAACAACAACAAAATTAAAACTAATACTACGCGCCCTAACTTCAACACATATCGCATTAATTGCTGCCGGAAAATCTAACTTAACCTCGATAGCCCTAAGGGAATTACGAATGTACAGCAAAACGCCGCCACCAAACCTATGTAACCTATCATTAGTAAAGAGTTTAAAACCCGGTATATCAAGTTCCCCCAACAAGTCCCAAGTCACGGTATTTAACCAAGTTTCAGTGATAGCAACTATATCGTAGTTGCCGGAATAAATTATCGCCTTAAATTCATTTAATTTATTTCTAATACTACGCGCGTTACAATAAAAGACGTTTAAGTTATTTTTTACCGCGGGCCCGCGTTTTAAACTATTTTTTACGTCGGGCCCGCGTTCCCCGGACCCACAACGTTTAAAGAAGGCTTCGACCTATACAGCTTTCGCACGTTTTTGTCTATTAACCTACCTAGCCTAGCATTACCTATTTCATTAAAATGCACCCCATCTTTTATAAAAAGGCTAGGATCACTGAATTCGGACCACAGCTTTACGAAGGGTACATTTTCCTCAGCACAAATCTCTTCTAATTTATTATTCATAAATATTGTTTTTGACATAATCCTAAGACCCAACCCGTGCCTAGGGGTAATACCTAGAACTAAAGACCTATCTGACCTCGCCTTCAGGGACCTAATGAACCCCCTATATCTCTCCAAAAGGTCAGGCACTCTCGTATCGGGCCTATACGAGTCGTTGCCTCCTACCATCGTCACCAACATCGAGTGACGGGAGGCAACGTCAATCCTATCCACTTCGTCTCTAACTCTGTCAACCCTGGCCCCTGGGAGACAGACCCTCCTCCTCTTTGTTGGATGCCGTTCAACGAACTCTTTGTCCATGTGGCGCACTAAAGAATCCCCAATTAAAATAGTTTCCCCCTCATTCACGTCCCTTTCCAAATGGGCGAAGGGGTTCGAAACCTCGATAGGGGCACTTAAAGGGGATCCCATAGCTAATGAGTCGGTTTGTTGATAAAGTTGTTGATTAAAAGAGAAATAAGTGTCTGAAGCGGTAAGCGTTAGCAGTTTGGTGAATTCTTGTTTTGTTAAATTAAGGACTGTGTTCAGATTGTTGGCAAATAGGTTGTTAATACAGATGTCGATGGCTTCTTTAATTGGAACGTTGGTGTAAAGGGATACTATGTCGACACTATGCATATGGAGGTTATTTGAATTATTTATGGTCAGTATTTCTTTAGTGAATTCATAAGAATTGGTGACGGAATATTCGTTTTGGGTTAGGGGGGTTAAGGTGGGGATTAGGAATTTTGCTAGTTTGTAATTGTGGGTGGTGTAGGCCGAAAGGATGAGTCTAATGGGTAAGTTAAGTTTGTGTATTTTGGGGAGGCCGTAAAGAGTACCTGGGAATGAGCCGGAAGAACGTACTGCCTTTAAATTAAACATAGCCAAATAAACTGTTATATATATATATATATATATATATATATACACAGGGTGTTTCATAACATGTGGTACGACCTTTCAGGATGGATTCAGGACCTCAAAACAATGAAAAAAGTTTATATAAACATATGCCCGAAATCGCTTTGTTTCCGAGTTACAGCCCGTTATGTGTTCCAACAAGTATCCGCCTTAACTTTAAAGGAAGTGCTCAAAATGACCACCTTGCTTGAATACACGCCTGAACACGCCTCGTCATAGACTGCCTGACGCGTTCAAACATTCCAGGTATTGCTCGGATTTTCTGGCATCCTTGTTCTACACGTTGGCGAAACATTTCAAAGTTGTCAATGGGTGTCACGTAAACGATGGATTTCAGATGACCCCCACAGGTAAAAATCGAGTGGACTCAGGTCCGGGGATCAAGCAGGCCACGCAATGGGTCCTCCACGGCCTTTCCATTTATCAGGGAAATGGTCATCCAAATAGTCTCTGGCTACTCGACTAAAATGAGGCGGAGCGCCGTCATGCATAAACCACATACAACGTCGGACACCAAAAGGAACTTTATCTAGTAAATCGCTTAAATCATTCCTTAAAAAATTGGAATAGGATTCTCCTTTTAATCTTTCAGGCAAAGTAAAAGGACCGATTAAGTTGTCGGCAATAAGTCCTGCCCATACATTGATACTAAATTGTTGTTGGTGCCTTGACTGGATGATGGAATGCGGATTCTCTTCGGCCCAGTGATGAGTGGTGTGAAAATTGATCAAGCCATTTCTTGTGAAGGCAGCCTTATCAGAAAACAACACGGAGGATAGAAAAAGAGGATTGCGAGCACACTGATGAAGGAACCAAGTACAAAAAGCCTCTCGTGGTGGGAAATCAGCTTCAGTAAGGCCTTGTACTCTCTGAATGTGATGTGGGTAAAGCTGTTGTTTCCGTAAAATTTTCCACACAGTTGTGCATCTTACACCTTCTGCTGCTGCTGTCCATCGGGTGCTGACACCAGGATGTTCCTTCACGCGATTCAGGACCCGCTCCTCCAACTCAACAGTTCTGGTGCTGATTGGTCTACCACCATCTGAAACTCGCTTGTTGTTGTTGTTGTTGGTTAGCCGATCAGCCGACCCTGATCGAGCAAGCCGGCGGCACGCAGGTAACCGATCGCCCTCTCCAGAGTGGACCAGAGGTTCAGCGCACTAGTGATGTTGTGTTGTGTTCGTTTTTGTGCTACAGTGGTACAGTCTGTCATAATGTGTTCAATTGTTTGTGGCGTGTCCTGGCACAGGTGGCAAGTGTCGTCTGTGGAGTTGTCTAGTCTGTGTTTATATGTCTGTAAGTTGGGGTGATGTCCACATCGGAATCGTGCTAAGTTAACGCGATCTGATCTGCTCAGGCTGGTCTCTGACCTGTCAATGGGGGGCGGCTTCGCACCTAGGACCGCATTTAGACCGAGTCGTGTCAGTGCTTTGTGGATTAGGTGTGTGTGTGTACGTGTTTTCTGTACTGTGTGATGTCTGTGGGGCGTGGTATGGAATGGAATATTTGGTTATAATGTCTCTCTGGTGTTACCTTAATGGTGCGAGGTGTTGATGCATGAGTGTACATGTAGTGGCAAGGGTGTTGTGGGTTAGTTGTCGCTGCTGCCATGAATTGTGTTCCCCCTCATGTCTAAATGTTCCCTAACTTTCAGTATTTTTGTTTCTGTGTGCAGGTGTTCTATTGGTGTTATTTGAGTGCATCCTCTAGTGATACGAAGTGCGTTGTTTTGTATTGTCTGTAAGTTATTTATGTATGTGTGTGTGGGTTAGCATAGTCCATAACTGAGCGAATATATTGTTTGTATATGAGTGATGTTGTTTCCTGCTGGTGTCCAAACTTTGTGCCTGTTAGTACCCTAAGCGTGTTAAGTCTTGACGTACATTTATATTTAATGTCCTGAACGTGGTTTGCAAAAGATAATGATGTGTTGTATGTGCCCCCAAGTATTTTGATCCTGTGAGTGTGTGGAATGTTTGTGTTGTTTAGTGTAAGCTGTAGAGTTATCTCGTGTTCTTTTGTGTTGCTTGGAAGCAAGGTGATGGTTGGTTTTGTGGGCGCTACTTTGAGTCTATTGTGTGTGAGCCAGTCTTGTATACTGTTTATGTATGTTTGTGGGTTATTTGTAACGGTGTCGATGTTGTTGTTTGGTAGATGTTAGAGTGATGTCATCTGCATATGATGATAAGGTAAGCTTGTTATCTATGGGTGTTGGAATGTCATGCATGGATAAGTTGAAGAGTGTTGGTGAGAGAACAGAGCCTTGAGGGACCCCGTTCGGAAAAAACTTGTTTTTGGATGACTTGCCATTAAATGTGACATGTGAGTATCTTCCTGAAAGATAGTTGCTCAGCCACCTTTTGGTGTTATTGTGCATGTTTGTGTTGAGTATTTTGTTTATGAGAGGGAAGCGTGGGATGGCATCAAATGCTTTACTAATGTTTATTGTTGCTAATAGTGTACGTTGAGCTGGTCGTCTGGAGTTGATGCCATCCATGATGTGCTGCGTGAAGTTAGTGAGTAATGGCGTGGTTGAGTGGTGAGGTCTGAATCCATGTTGAGTAGGCGATAGTGGTATGTGTGGGTTCGTGATTTGTAAGATTAGTCTTTCTGTTACTTTGGAAGGTGTGCATAGTAAAGTAATGGATCTATAGGAAGCTGGTTCTGTTGGATATTTGTTTGGTTTGAGTAGTGTAATAATTTTACCTTGTTTCCATATATCAGAAATAATACAGTGTTGGTATGAATATGTGCTGATGTTTGTGAGAGCTAGTATTCTCTGTGAGCCCAAGTGTTTAAGGTGTATGTTAGATATGTTGTCTGGTCCAGTAGCCTTCGAATTCTTAATGTTTTTGATGATCTTGGTGGTCTGGTTTGTATTGAAGGGTGTAATGGTCGTGTCGAGTCTGTAGTTTTTCTTGTGTCTGGCTGTTTGTCTATCTGCGTGTTTCTGGTTGTTGTCTCTGTTTAAGTGACTTATCTTTGCATAGTGATTAACTAGAATGTTAGCTTGTTGTGTATATGTTGTGATATTATTTTGGCTGCGACAGATAGCCGCGTGTGAGGTGTGAATGCCGCCGTTAGAGTGGGTAATGCTGTTTATAGTCTTGTATAGCCTGGATGTATCTGTGGAGTGGTTTAGTGTTGTTATGAATTCCCTGAATGTTTCTGTTTGTTTTTCTTTGAGTTTGTTGTTTATTTCTGTGTTGAGCTTTTGTATCTGCTGTTTTATGGCTTCTGTGTGTAATTTCTCTAGTGTAATTTGGGTTGTATTTCCTAATGTTGCCCTTGGGTATGTATTTGTTTGCATTATTGATGATCTGATTAAGTGTCTTGAGTGTTGTAGTGATGTTTATGATGGGTGTGCTGTTTAATGTGGTGAATTGTTCCTCAGTCATTTTGAACAGTTCTCAATCAGCTTTCTTGTAATTTCTGTAAGTGTGCCTAAGGCTGTTGGGGCAGAGTGTAGAACGTGTTGTAATGATGATGGGCAGGTGGTCTGATGACAGTTGTTTTTCTGTTCTCCAGTGTGTATGTGTTGCTAGTGAGGGGGAACAAAACGTTATTTCTGGGGAGGAGTTTGAGTATCCTGCTTGATGTAGTATGTGTGTATGTTCTTCTGTATTGTTAAGAATGAAGAGCTGTTTAGTTGTGTGGCTATGTTGGCGCCTCTGGTGTGCTTTGGTTGTGCAGGTACCAACTAGTGTCTTTAGCGTTGAAGTCTCCTCTTAAGATTACATTAGTGAGAGAAGCCAGATTGTGTAACTGTGGATTGTAATTGGCTGGCACCTGAGGTGAACTATCTGGTGGGATGTAAATGTTGATTAGTGTGGTGTTGTTTTGCGCGTGTTTTAATGTTAACTGCCTGTATTTCTATCGTGTTATCTGCTTGGATTGTGTTTGTAATGTTTTGGGTGGCATCATTGTAGCTAATGTTTTTACGTATGTAAGGGATGAGTCCATCCCCGTGACCCCCAGTACGATCTTGACGGATCGCCGTGAAGTCAGGGATGGTGGGTGTTTTGTGTGTGCGTTTTAGCTTTGTTTCTTGTTTCGCTTCTTGAATGATCCTGTATCACCAAGACGCTCGTTTATTCTCTGAACAGTCTTCATATTTGGCAGACGGCGATTCGGAAACCTTTCCGAATACAGACGTCTTGCTGCGGCCGCATTACACTCGGCAAGTCCATACTTGAGATACATGTCTGCCATTTCTCTGTTCCAATAAATCTCCATTCTCACTTCAAATGCACACTATCACTGAATAGCACAAAAACTTTTAAGGTTTTTTTTCACTCGACTGCACTTATCACGGTAAGAAGTTACGAATACGAACAGTGAAACACCGCGATGCACCTCCGACTGACTGATGGCTCTACACAACGATATTGAAACATGTCATAGAGTGTACGAAACATTACAATCGGCAAGGCCATACATGAAATACACAAACATTGTTGGCAAGCAGTGTTTGTAAACAGTTTGCGGAAGGAATTGCTGGAACACAAAACGGGCTGTAATCCTGAATCCATCCTGAAAGTGCGTCCCACATGTTATGAAACACCCTGTATATATATATATATATATATATATATATATATATATATGAAAATTATTTCACGAAAGTAACACGTGAAAAATTTTATGATGAATAAAACCACGAAGGAAAGGAAACACAAAATGGTGCTCAAGCGCTTTCGTCTAATGACATCCTCAGGATGTATAAATTTGTATTTTTATAATCCATTTGATCTTGTGCTAAAAATCGTTATTTTTCCTTACAAATCTGTACGCCTCACTGGTAATCCTTTAAGGTTTTAATTTTTTATTTTTACTTCTCTGTTTATTGTATATATATGTATGTATGTATGTATGTATGTATTTATATATAGATATGTATGTATATATATATATATATATGTGTGTGTGTATGTATGTTATTTATTTTTTCTTTTTTCTTTCTGTAACCTATATATAGGCTTAACCTTTTTATGTACTTCAGTGTTCCTGAGGATGTCATTAGACGAAAGCGCTTGAGCACCATTTTGTGTTTCCTTTCCTTCGTGGTTTTATTCATCATATATATATATATATATATATATATATATATATATATATATATGGTAGAGCACTAAGAGCAGGGCACCTCCCGACGATTTTTTTAAAAATATTTCCTGAAAATAGACAAATTAAGATAAATTAAATTTCATGTTGCCATCCTATGAAGAAAACTGTTAAAAACAAGATGTTTTTGCAGCCTTTATGTTAGTGGTTGAATCATTAAAAGGCAAAAAATATGAGTGTGTCCTTTGTCTGGAGGTGCCCCATTTGCGGGATACCTCCGGACAACTGATACTGAAGCCAAAAATTTACAAAGTGAGCTTGCCTAAACATAATTTGGAATTTATATAAACAACATTTTATTTAAGAAATTTATAAATTGTTGCATTAACACATTTACATTTACTGAATGTGAAAATAGGAAAAATAATTTACAAATAAACACTCGAGTTCATCAAAATTTTCAACCCATAGTGTAGCCTTCAAAACCAATTTCAAATTTGAGAAGACCATCTTGCTGTTTAGTCTGTTGCCTAATTGGGTAGTGGTCGGACGCCAATGTCTTCAAGATCTACAGAACACTTGTCTAAAATTTTAGGAAATGTGAAAGTGCCAGACTTATTCATCATCCGTAAGTAAGAGAGTGCGTAACTATTATCGTCAGGATCTTTCCCAGTAGTTGGCCGCGCAAAATGGACGAGCGCAAGAATGTTGCAATGTTGCAACTGCAAATGTTGGTCACCAGTGCAATATGTTGCATAGGGTTGTGCAACAAAGGGGAGGGGTTATGCAATGAAGGGGTTATGCAACGAAGGGGAAGGGGTATGCAATGAAGGGGTTATGCAACATCGATGTTGCAAGGGTTATGCAACATCGATGTTGCAAGGGTTATGCAATATCAATGCTGCAAATGGGTGTAGGGTTATCCGACAACTCAATGCTGCCAAGGGGGAGAGGGGAGGGAGCTTCGGGTGGAGAAGGGTGGATGACCTCCCCCCAAAGGGGTAGCCTTAACCTAAGAGAGGAAGAGAAAGGAGCAGGAGGAGGTCTTTGGGGGAGAATGTGGGATGTCCTCACCCCCAAAGGGAAACCTAACCTAAGCCTTAACCTAAGAAGGACAGGGATGTTCGCCTGGCTCCAGCCAGACGCATTATGAGCATCCAGGGGACAAGCAGCGGTTATATAGAGGGTCGTGAGTTGCCAGATATCACTTATTTATATATGGAGGGGTTACCAAAGAGCATTTATTTAGATGAATTGCCAAATAATGTTTTTTAATTGTTCAGGTATACCTTATTAGGGTGAGTTGCTAGATACCACCATTTATTTTAATTTCATTTACAGCAGTTGCCAAATAGTGTTTTTTAATTGTTCAGGTATACCTTATTAGGTTGAGTTGCCAGGTTGCACCATTTATTTTAACTTATTTAGACGAATTTCCACTTAATTTATTTATTAAAGGCAAGATCGACTTTCTCCTGTAAGTTGTTCAGCAAGAGAACTAATTATTTAAACGATTCCCAATATTAACAATAAAAGAAATACACTAGACAATTGGCTTCGCAAAAGAAATCGTTCAACTTAATATTGATAATAAAAGAAATACACAGGACTCTTTACATTGTACATTATTCCAATAACATATTCTCTAAGAATAATATTTAATTTACCTATAATTCATGAAACGCTTTCATTTATTCTAACACCTTAGAATGTATACTGTCTTTTTACTTTTGACAATTCTTTCTATACACCTTCTGTATTTTTTCTAAACCAAAATCCGCGAAATCAAGAAGAGGATTCCTTTATTCATGGAAGTGTTCTTCAAGAAGCATCCACGTACAGAAATTCTTAATGAGGTTGAAGAATTACAAACCAAATGTATCAAAAGCTGCGATATTCAAGACCTGCTAGCAACCATCGAGAAATGTAAGATCTCTGAAAAAATGAAGGAATTTGACAATGTTCAAGGACAGTCTAACCCAACATTTAAAATGATGCGGGAATACATGGCAATAGTGGAATCTTTGTTGCAAGTAATAAGGTCTATAAGAAGTGGTGACTGGAATGCACACATTTCATCTTTGCATTAAATTTACATAATTACTCTGGGATGATGGCATACTATCTTGCAGAAATGAGTGCTTTGAAGGAATCTGATCCTGCAATATGGGAAGAGTTCGAAAAAGGAAAGTGGGTTGTGAGGAAAAGTAATATTCCATTCTGCGCTCTTGGAGCCGATGAAGCACTTGAACATCAAAACAAAGCTTTGAAGGTTAGTGGAGGTTTAGTGGGCATAACACAACACCCTACGGCACTTGCACGCTATTTTTTAACAGCGCCAGTACTTGACCATATATCTCAAGAGACATCAAGCATGGCAGGGATACCAGAGCAAGCAGCATCACACAAACGTCATTACGACTCTAAAGAAGCAGTAAACAGGGAGGATATTGCAATAAACAAATTGCGAATTGAACTTAAACGGATTGGAAATCCATTTTCATATGATGGACCTGAACTTGTTAACATTTCAACCAAGGCAGTTTTTAGTGAAAGTATTACAAAAGATGTTGGTCAGCTCCATGCTCTTGGTATTAGATTGCATGATGAGTTCAAAACACAGAGACTCATCTCTGAATTTAGCACCATGAATTTATGGGATCCTATCAAGAAGAACAAGCTAAATCTGTGTTCAAGCGCCAAGGAGAAATTAAAAATGAATGTGGCTGGCACTGTTTCAAAGTTAAGAGCAGACAGATCACTATTTGCCAGACTGCTTGTTGTAAGCAGATCACAGCGTCAAATAGATTTACGTGAGACATTAGGGCTCTATGAATTCTCTGCTGTACCACGATCACTGGATGATGGAACTATGCACCTTTGCAGCAAAAAAGCAAACTGATCGAAATCTTGAAGTCGATCCCACCACCACCACCACTACCGCAAAGCAGCAGCCCAAACAGCAAACAAACAAGTCCAACAACAGCAATTACCAATACTCCACATGAAAGGACCTTCTCTGTTGCAATTGTTGATGGCATGGCAGAGCTACAAGCTTTCGATAAGTCAAAAGGCATTCAGACATGCAAAAATCTGGCTGAAGCATTCACCAAAAAAATTCAAAAGAAGTACTGGGAGTATAATGAAATACACTTAGTGCTTGACACATACAAAGAAAACTCAATCAAGAGTATGACAAGGCAAAAGAGGCTCCAGGGGAGTGCGCCAACCCACTATAAAATCATGGATAGCACAAACATAGCTAATGTCACTATGAAGAAGCTACTTTCACACATTAGTACCAAAGATGAATTAACTGCTTACCTAGCTCAAAAAATGCTTCAGCATGTACAAATGACCAAAAAAGACTTTGTAGTGGCGTGGCGTACAGAAGTGGCGGCCTCACATTGTTCTTTGGACTGTCTTCGTAGTACACAAGAAGAGGCAGACACGAAGATCATTCTTCATGCCATCAATTGCACAGAAAGAGGAGCTACAAAACTCTATATGTTTGCACAGGACACAGATGTTTTGATTCTTGCTATAAGAAGGTATCCAAAACTCTCCCCTGAGTCTTACTTTGTGCCTACTTCTAAAGACATTATTTCAATTGCAGAGATATTCCTATCACTAGGCTCCTTGAAGGCTTCTGCATTGTCTGCATTTCACGCCTTGTCTGGATCTGATTGCACAGGTACTTTGTCAGGGAAAGGTAAAATTTCATACTGGAAAGCATTCAGTACAGCGACTAAAGACACCCTTTTGGCACTTAATTCACTAGGAACACAAGAAGAAATTCCTGAACATGTACTGGCTAAACTGGAAGCATTCATTTGCCAAGTCTATCAGCCCAGAACCAGTATAACTAAACTTGCAGAGTTGCTCTGGTCTATGTTTTCTAAGAAACAGACGAGCTGGGAAAAGTTACCGCCCATAAGAAGTGCTTTCGTACCTACAATGAAGAGAGTCAACTACCAGGTCATGATCTGGAACCAAGATGACAAATCACGGCCAACAATTCCATCACCCATTGGCCATGGATGGAACATGGAGGATGGACAAATAGCTCCCGTTCTCTGTGAAATGCCTGTGCTCCAGATTCCATTCTGCAGTTGATAAGATGTTCGTGTATGAAGAACAGATGTAGTCAACCGTGTAAATGTTTAGCAAACAACCTACCTTGTACAGATTTGTGTGAGTGTGGAGGAAACGATGAACTCTGTGATAATGATTTTCACACTGTACCGGGCTTAACAGATTCTGACAGTGAAGATGATTTCAGCGAAGATGATGTTGATCACAATTACTGACCTATTAAAGGAAGCTATATAATTATGTTATCTCAAGGTTAGTAATTTTAACAGTTCAGTCCTAGTATACAATCAAATTTCACAACTTAAAATAAAGTACCAATAGCTCAAACTTCATTTTCATAGGTTTTATTTCTTGTGAAACATCCCAAAAAAAGTACATGTGAGGTTTAATACTATAAATATGGAAATATCTGAGAAACCATTGACGTTAGAGTAAATGTTGTTGGGACTACTTTTTAAGCCTAAAACATATCTTTAAAATGAGACCTTAAACATTCAAATTGGTCTATAAATAACGGAGATACTGAACATTTTATGAATTTCGTTGGCGGCCATCTTGATGACGTCATCAATACTACAAGCCACGCACCATAGAGTGACACCATGGAAATTATTCATCTATAGGTAGTTTCTGATGAACGAAACCAGTCCCACCTTTTCATCACTAAACCTGCCATCTTCATAGTTATTGTCTCTGTTATTGAAATGAAATGAATGAATGAAAATGAAAAAAATGGAAAGGTTTATTATTATTATTAATACTATTATACATTTTTTTCAAAATTAAAAAATGCATTTTGGAAGTACTCAACAATTGGAATTGAATAAAATTAATTTTGCTAGTGAAGGTAAAACTGAATTTAAAATTCATATATATATATGTATATATATATACAGAGAGAGAGAGAGAGAGTCGAAAAACTGAAGACTGCACACACACACACACACACACACACACACACACACACACAAAGAAAGTTTTGTTTATTCTATATGGATATAATATTCATAGCTTTAATTTTTCAGAAGTATATTGGAACTCATTTACCGAGTTGGTTTATGATGGCCGTAAATAGTCACAACAAAATTTTTTAAAAATATAAATAAAGGAATGAAAAGAAAAACAAAAATATTTATAATTTCTTTATTATAAAATCCTCTCGATAAGATCGTAAAGGGAAAATTTGAAAAAAGGAGAATCAACAATTAATTTTTAAACTGTAAAACATAATTGATTCCTTGTGCAGATTTTGGCTGTGAGCCTCTGGTTCGCTCCAGCATGCTGGCACCTGAACCTAAACTAACCTAACCTATGATTCAGACCATAGATTCTCTGGAAGAAAATGGAGAATATATTTAATACACAGATTTTCAAAAGACCTTTTAGAAAGAGAAGAAAAAAATATACATACGAGGAATATATGCAATAAATTCAGACCATAGATCCTCTTTGTAACTGGAACCTAACCGTGGTGTAAATTACATTAGTAATAATAAGCTAAATCGGTTTTCCTTCTCCCCGAATTGTTCATTTTGACAAAGATCAAGCTTGCCACCCGCTTTAGACCTACAGCTTAACGTTGAATCCGAACTACGCTCCAGCACTGGCGGGGTGAAATTACAATATCACCATCCGAATTCGATCTCTCAACCAGCAACCCAGTATCTTAAACACTAGGATACCTAGGGCGCTCATTTATCTACCAACCCAACCAGACATTCATTTACACAAGCTAAACACAATTTAATCACACTCCTACGCGAGAATTGGCAGGTCAAAAGTCAAGCCGAATACATGAACCAGAGTTGAGGATCGAATAGTATGACCGCAAATAATAATAATAATAATGTAAAATATTGTCGTGATAGAGATGGCAAATGTTGATCAATGTTGCAAACGGGCGAGGGATATTGCATAAAGGGGTGGGTTCTAAAATGGGAAAACCGAGAATAGCATGGACGCAAATGCAAATATTGTCAAGGTAGAGAATGCAAGTGGGAATACACGATGTGAGCATTAAATCTGCGGAGAGAAGATAAAGACACCATTAGTCGACCAATCAGGACGTCCAAAGCGTGGACCCGTAATATAGGTGTTACGATTGGTACACAAATTTATCATAGCTCCGCCCAGTTACATTGACAACCAATCATTAAACTTACGAACCGCCTATTAGTCTTTTTGGGTGGTGCTTGGGGATCATGCATATAAAAGGAAATATTTTCAGCTGGGAGTCACAGTAGTTATTTTCAGCAGTGCATAGACATTCCCTCCGCCATGAATCAAGAACTTTACAGATTACCGGATTTATATCAAGATGGTGACATTGTAGCGTTGTCCACAATTAATCTTTTTAACGCGGCTGACCGGGATGGATTATTTCCAACGCAAACCGTTGATGATATTTGCAATGACGCTCCTTACGATCCGACGCAAAGGACTGCCATAGAAATGTAAGTGCCTGTAATTTTAATTTTTGTAGCCAATTATTCGCAAACTTGTTATTTATTTAATGTGCCTGTCATTAGGAAAAAGAGCACTGTTCTGGATTATTTCATCATATATATGGAAGATTGTAGTAATTCATCTCATCACATTAAGAATGCTTCATTTAGGTATCCGCAATTATAGATGATTAGTTTGCAATTAATATTATGCTAAGTCCTGTTTTGATTCATTGAATTTTTTTATAGCAATCGTTTGCATGTTTTAAATAATTTTATAAATTCCGTAATAAATGTTATGAGGGAATTTTCTCTTAAAGGAACTTCTCTGATTGGTTCAAAGATATCTTCACATTGTAATACTCTTACTATATGTATAGCCTGCATTTTTTTGGGGTGTTTTATTAAAAAAGATTCAGTATGAACTAATGAATTATTCTTTCTCCTTTAAGGTCCGATGAGGATTTGATACGTGTTATACAATCTTTTCGTTTTGAAGAAACCCATGTCGTGGACCTGAATACGGAGGTAGAAGATTTACTGAGCAGTCAACCCAACGATTGTCACATCATTAACGAAATAATGTAAGTATTTTTTTGTTTCGATCTTTTTTTTCGGGGAAGAAGACACAATGTATTTTCATCAAAGAAATCATGTTTTTAGTACAATAACAATCTTAAACTACAGAATGTACAATCTAACATTATTGGTTACAAATATATATATATATACCCAGTGATGTAGTCGAGACCACCAAGTCCGAGACTGAGACCGAGACCGAGACCTGATCCTGTGAGACCAAGATCGAGACCGAGATCAAAGGTTCAAGATCGAGATCTACCTTCCGAGATCGAGACCCTTAAAATTCGAGACCGAGATCGAGATCGAGACCAAGATCATGCCCTTACAATTTGTTTTACACTACTATGGAAATTAGACTATGTTAAGTATATTAATAAACTAATAACTACTTTCTCAGATGTAGTGTGTTGAATGCAAAAAGTGTAGCCTATAAATTAACAAATGAATATATATATATATATATATATATATATATATATATATATATAATATATATAATATATATAATATATATATATTTAATATATATATAATATATACATATATATATATATATATATATATATATATATATACATACTTTTTATTTATTTACTTTTATATCTGTTACAGAAGGTTTAATGAACGTACCCACTACCCAGTTTGACTTGTGCATTTATTTAAAGTATGATAGGTGCTCATTACATTTAAGGAACATCAGCATGCTCAGAAGATCTGCTGAAGTTCGATTTCTGTGGGGCCTCATTATTATGCCTCCATGGCTAAATACACGCTCAATTGGAGCACTAGAGGCAGACACTTTTAAAACAGTCATGGCAATATTGGCCAGTGATGGGAATTTATCCCTTTTCTGGTGCCAAAACTTTATTGGAGAGCAGTTGTCTAAAATATGAGATTCATCGATCTCTAAGAGGTACCGCCGCAACTGTTCCCTGTGGTTCAAAATCTTCCCAGTTTCAACGTTCTTCTGCTTGAACCGATAGCTTTCATATTTTGCCATTAGTCTCGGAACTTTGGTTTGACTCTCTTTTATTTCGTCATCGCTGCTGTGAAAATGAGCGCTATCTCTCTGTATCTGCTCATTCTCCGTGCTTGAGTTTCCTGTATAGCATTTTTCCAACACCATTAGTGATTAGTGAATACCTAAAGTCCCTTACTTTTACAAACTTTCATAAACATTCTGAATTGTGTCTGTTCAACCAAGCCACCATCATGAGTATGCTAATAACATTTATTTTTCATTACCGTCTCGAGAGGTCTCGAAAGGTCTCCGGGAGAAAAACCGAGACCGTGTCTGTCGAGACCGAGATCGAGACCGAGATCTAAATAGCGGAGACCGAGATCGAGATCTGCAAATTGGGTCTCGAGATCGGTCTCGAGACCGAGACCGATCTCGAGACCTACATCACTGATATACACGAACAAAACATCATACTATACAACGAGAACGCACAATCAGAAACGGCTTTATATCTGTCTGCATACTATTTCGTCGTTTTGTTGAGTGTGACACGGGTCGAATAATTTTTAAAAAATTTATAAATTCTTACCACGTGACATATGCATGAGAAATGAAAGGCAATACATCCCACACGTATTACTAAAATATCCTTGTAGCCGGAAGGGAGTCCATACAATTTCGGGGATATGCAACTGATCGAGAAATTTTACAATAACAGGGTCACTCCAGGGTTGAGTGCCGAGTGAATCAAAATAGTACATGCGGTCCCTATTTTTAAAATAGATTGCAAACCAATGAATCCCTTCACTACCAATAACATCTGTGTTCACAATAAGGCTACCGCAATTTCTCGTAGATAGCAATTTCAATGTTTCATTCTTCGCAAACACCGATAAATTTGGAACGTGTGATTCGTTCACTATTCATTACTCTCTGAAATGTATTCGCATCCATTTTAAAAGTCAGTGACAACGCTCCTAAATCTGTCTACTTCTATTATGGCTTGTGACTCGAGGTAAACTAGTACACTTTTAGGCGCGTCTATAGGCTTGGCGAATTCCAATCTGACTGAGATGTTTCCACTCTGTTGTGGACTTAAGTGTGTATTTACACTAGCAGATAAGTCAGGTGTGATGTCAAACGGATAAAGGTTAAATTGATCGAAGAAATCTTTCTGCGTTACCCCATTCCCGAGCTCATCACAACCACCTGCAATATGGGCCAGATTACTATATGCTCTCGCGCAAAGCGGAACACAGCATCTGATGAATAATCCATATCCATAGCCCCGCCCAACGCAATGCCATTAACGTATAGTTATATTTTTAAGGCCGAAATTCTCGAATTTAAAGGCACTCTTTTTATATTTTCCATTCACCGAAGCATGGTCCTGCATTCCATTAATATCCTTTTAGGTAGATTTCCCAGGGATGTTTTCTATCTGCTTCGATGCCAACCCTGCTGGCACCGTGTATAGTTTGATCTGTGCTCTGTTAATTGGGTATTTTACTGTGGCGTTTAGTAAATTTTTCTCAATTTCTATTTGTTTTGGTGAACTTAATTTCACTCGCCGTACGCGGAGGTATGTCTCCATAATGTGAATCACAACGGGTTTTGCTCCCTCTTCTTGATCAGCATCCAGATTTAAACAGATCTCAGGATTCGTGCGGGTGAGCTTTATTTTCATATCCACCCCGTTCACAAGCAACTTCTCCTGGAATGTGAAGTCTGTATGCAGGCGTCCAAAACACTCGTATATCTTCTTTTTAGAATTTTTAAATTTGTCCTTTATACTACTTTCGTCTTTAGCTTGATAATAGCCCTCGGCACTTAAAAAGGTATCCTTCGCTTCTTTGGAAAAGTTCAGCACATTTTCCAGATAGGATCGTAGGTGGTAGTACCCCGTTCCTGCCGATATGTTGACCTGATTTAAATATACGTCACACTGGTTGAATAAGGAGTGCAGAAAGTTTGTTTCAGGGTATACAGCATATTTGTCATCACAGTCCGTTCCATCAGAATGGGCTATACGTAGTTTAGCGTACATGTGCACACAGCTTGGATCAAAAAAGTAAGGGCCTGAGCTGGGTATCACGAATTCTATAGGGGCACTCGGGGAACTAATTGTGTTTAAAGGGTTAATTGTAATAAAGTCACTGTGTTCAATAGAAACTTGAGTTGGAGGCATGTCAAAGAGGGACAGCTCCGATTTACAACATTGTGAACTACACGGATGGATGAAGCGTGCCATGACGAGTTAGAAATAGTGCCTCCTCTCTCGACAAGTAGTAAACAAACTATGATTCATGAGATCAATGTCCTTAGCTTATATCAGTCAAAAAAATGGTCAACCATAGGTTTCATTCGCTTAGAACACTTCTTTTTTGATATCCTTTTACGTTTAATGCCACGTGGTGGTAATCCCTTCTTCCGACAGCCCTCTTCTTCCACCACCACGCATTTTTCTCTTTGCATCTTTGACGATTTCGTCCCGTGTACGCTTTAAGTGTTTTTTAGAGCTTCTTTAGGTTTAGCCCCAGCCAATATGTCTTCTGCTGTGTTAAGACCTGATTGTAACGCTTTCCTCCGAGGTATCTGGCACCCCTCTTCAGCAAGGGACAGCCGTACGTAGTATGGTTGAAAAAATGGATCCAAGTCCACTACCACGCTGGTATCTCATACCTCGATAGACTGTGAAAGGCTTTCTGTCCATTATAACTCAGTGCGTCGAAAGTGCAGCTTCACTGTTAAGCTCCCGTTACCGAATGGGAAATTTTTTCCCTCAATCGTTCTTATATATATTGAGATATTGGTTATTAGATTAGCTGCGACATTCACATAATGGGGCCTGTCATATGTAATACTCAAACTCCTTCCTCTATGGTTGGGAATGTGAGCAATGCGCAGCAGGCGTGCCTGGGTATCCCCAACAAACTGGTGCTCCACTATATTGCTGTAAATATAGCACATGTCTGGGGGTTTATAGCCGTCAACCATTTTCTCCAATTTCAACTGATACATTAGGCTGGACAAGTCGTGTTGTGCCTCGTGAAATGTATCTCTTTGGATGACTGATCGATATCGTCCATCGGTCATAATTTTGAACACTCTTTGGTCTTTAATATTTCGGTTAGCCTGCGATTTTAGGGCCACAGTGCATGCATGGGGATCATTGTTTACGATTTCGTATACTAAATCGCCCGTAAGATTTGAGCTTTTTAAACTTACGTTTAAGTCTCTCACAACATCCTCGGCCTCACCATAGTGACCCGGTCCTAGTGTTACTTCTGTACTGTAATACCGTGCATCCCAGTCAGGGCGGTACGCATGGTTTCATCCCGAGTTACCCCGGCTTTTTCACACTCATTACAGTCTCTAAGAATCGTAAAAACGGGTTCTTTATAATCAATACTTAAAAAAGGGTATTCAACTGAATTTCGCATATACCCACCTCATACGTATCACGACCCAATTCAATGGGTCCGTGGAGTTCTGTTACAAAGTTGGCTAGTGTGTTGTTAGGGTGTACAGACAGGGACGAGGAGGACGGAGTGTGACGTAGAAATGGTTAGGCGCCATGTTGCATACTATTTAAGCTTCATTATTGCATCAGCTTTTATATAGGTGTTGAAGCTTTCTGGGTATCCTAGCCATTTCACCAGGTACATTTTTCTCTTTCCTGAACCTTTGCTTCCTAAAATTTTCTCAATTTTAAACAATTTTTTCCTAAATTAAATGTCACTTTCTGCAACTCCTCGCGGTAAAAGCCTCCTGCGATTTCTTCCCCATTCAAATCTTCACGTAATACAACATTATCTCGATTTTAGATTTCATAGCCCTAACTTTAAAAATCTCGCGTGTCCATCCTTGCTCAAATCCCTTCGCGAATTTATTTCCCGAACGCGACAGCCTTACATAATCATTGATTTTGAAATGTGTAGAGTGTGGTGGTGGTGTCCATCTCTTCTCACCTCTGGGCGCGTACCTCTTTCTAAAACTTCGTTAGGTGTTGTCCCAATCGTGCGATGGTGTGAGCGGTTGTAGGATGAGGCCAATGATTCCAGAATGTCTAGAAATCTGTATGTGTTTTTATGTGTAAAATAGCGGTGCATGCGTTCCTTTATGGTACGTTGAACTCTTTCAGCTAAAGATGCCTTATGTATAGAATTGGTAGTGTAGTAGCTGATATTAAACTCTGTCAACATGTTCTGAAAAGTTCGGCCTATAAATTCTTTCCCCATATCCGTACAAAAATAGCCAGGAACCCTGTTTTCTTTCAACATTAACGTTTTGGTGGCTTTAGCAACTGTTTCAGGCGATTTATTTTTCAGAGGAATTAGCCACAGATATCTAGAGAATACATCTATTAGGAATAGGATGTAGCGGTAACCATCGTTATACAGTGAATATCTTTTCATGTCTGTTAAATCTGCTTGCCAAAGAGAGTCAATCGAAGCAGCTGTTGTCTTGGCTGTTTTAAACCTTTTTCTCACAGGTTTATGAAGTGTATAAGCATCCTGCTTCCGCAAAAAACTCTCAACATCTTTTCTCCCTACTCCGTAAACACTTCTGTACAGTCTATCTACGCCTCCGTAGGAAGCTGGGCTAGAAATATCATAACGTCTTCTTAATAAGTTAGCGATTTGCATATTTTTGAGGCACGTGGGTAGGGTTGATCGTTGTTTAACCTCTTCTTTCTCCTCTTCAGAGGTGTTACCGCCGGGGGTGATGGCGACTTCAATTGTGTCACGTGCGATGCATGTTCCAAGTCTTTTAACCTGTTCAGATTTCCTATCATTGTTTTGGGGACATTTATTTGTTGTAGTCTTGCTTCAATATGCTTCCTTCCTGATGGTGAGAGCCTATCCCACTTTCTCACCAGATCATGGACGATGTCTACGATATTCGATCCCTGTACCTTTGTTCCTTCCACAATGATCTCACCTGTATCGGTCCATTGTATGGTGGGGTCCTTATTCAATAGATTATAAAGACTTAAACCTTTATTCCTCAATGTATGTGGGAGGGTGCTTTTTAATATATGCTCGATATGTTGTGTGGCCGACCCATTAATCTTTGGTTGGTCAGCTCTATCGTCGGACACAGGCCCTATGTCACCATGTCCATCGTTCCCCGTGCTGTGCTTAATAACCACGGGGATCTCTGTCGGGTTCTTATAATTTTCTCACTCGTGAAGAAATTTCTGCAGAGCTTCTTGGTATAAGATTCTTTTCTCATCAGGCGTTTTTTCACTGTTTAATAGGGTTATCAATTCGCTTTCCATTCTTTTAAGCCTGCTTTTACGGGGATCTAGATCCGTGTCTGTATTCTTTGAACTTTGCAGTGAAGCATAAACCTCGTGTGGAATCACTACCGTTTCAGGCTCGTTTGAAAATATATTCGTCCTTAAAACCACCCTAAACGTTTTTCGCGGATGAAGGTCGCAAAGCAAATATCCGTAACGCGGGCTTGTAGCTTCTTTATAAACTTCCAAAAACTCCTTACGCTGATTCGGGAACATTTGATTGGCTAACACCCCAATTTGTGATACATCTCTACGTTGCGCGAACAAGACTAGATATTGTGTATTTAACGACACATCGCGCATGTATCTATTTTTGAAAAATAGATTCTGATTGATGAAGAACACGCTTATGTTAAGATGGTGGAGAATACTGTAAATGTCTCGGCAAACGTTTTATCAATCTCCAACATGAGATCGTCAATTACAATGACTATGTTCATTTCCCTTTAACGAATTAATGTCATAAACTCCTTTGTGGAACAAAATATCATCTTGGTACTTGTTGAACACTGATTGATACGTCGAATAGCACCATATAACTTTATGCACAAATTTTGAGAACATTTCTTCCTTTTCTTTAATGATTTTAAGCATAAACACAGTTTTACCACATCCTGTAGGGCCAGATATAATACATGTGGATGGGCTCGTGAACCTGAATTTTTCTACAGAATCCATTTCTAACACGTCACACTCTTAAGTGGGTCATTTACAAAATATAATAAATATCTAAGTGATGACCCTTATATTCTACAGTCTTGCTTTTCTCTTCTCCCACAGAACCGTGAATGACGATGAGGTACCCGCCCAGCGTGTGTACAGGAGAAAGTTCTAAGCTCCGCCCACCTGTATGATTGATCACGTGACTCCTGCTACTACCTGGGCATGCATATCTCTTTCCTGCGTGCTCAGTTGATCGCAGCAAGCACTGGATCTCAGACGTGTATTCTCCCGCGTAGACGAAAAATAGTAATGGCTACCTTTAATATTGCGTGCTCAACGTTTATGAAGTGGTATTCGACAAAGTGCCAAGATGTGGTGGATACTGAAAAACTCCCTATTCCACCCTCCTTTGATACTTTTAAAGCTACATTGAATCGTGCGAAGGAACAAGAGGTACAAATACTGTACGGGTATTCTGGTGAGAGCATTGTAGGATTTCGTGGTACAAGTGATGTATTGAACTATGTTGTGGGACTAAACTTTATAAAAGCTTACATATACCGTGAAGTAGAAGATACAACACGTGCAGAAGAGAAGCAACGGATATGGATAGTGAGGCTTGTTGATGAGTGGTCTGACAAGCGATATTATGTCATGTTACATCATACCGACTACTCGTACCCTACGGTTGAGAATGTAAATCTTGTCATCATGGAGAATCTTAAGTATCTTTATCACTATATTAATATATATCATGACAAGGTTTGTAGTGAGTTTGTGGCTAATGGTCTGCGTGAATATTTAACAGAATTTAGAGACGAGTATCGTATGCTAAGCAAAAAGGAAAAATATGGTCATACGTTTCTATCAAATAGTGCGCCGGAGTGTGAATAAAATGTGTTTAGTTCGTGAAAATCCCCCTATGCAAAAATGTCTGGTGCGTATTCTGGGGTGGGAGTGATAAAACATTAAAACCGGTATTAATTCATCTACCGGAAAATTTCTCAAAACATCTACCCAGTATAATGGGATACAAGTATTCTCTTACATGTTGGAACAGCGCCGTACACGTTTCATCAGCTTATGGTGTGACTCACTCCTCCCGTCGAGCCGATCCGTTGCATGTGGCTCATAGTCATCTCAGAGCTTGAACCGACTGGACGTGCACTCCTCGAATACGATGAACTTCCTTTGAGCAGCATTCTCAACGCCGTGTACGATGTGTCCGTGACGAAGTCGTTGCGCGTGTTCAGGCGTAAAACAGGTGCCATTAACTATGTACTGGAAACGACTTGTAGACAAACAAACAATGTATAAATAACGATCAGTCATGCACTGATATACGACTGATGTGGAAGAATGCTTCTGATAACAACGCTCTTGTCTCTACGCGAAACCGTTTCATCCTCGACAGAATGTTTGAAATCGTCGGATTCCGCAAACTGAAGCCTATATTAGACGCGCGTATTACGGATATGCTTTAGTTTGATACGGTTCTTGAATACGCATACACCGCTCTGCTCGATGGGTATACCGAGTGTAGGACTGAACAAGGCGAGAATGGTCTCGAGCTGGATGCTTATTTAAAAGGTTTAGACTCTTCGAAATATCATGAACTTTGGTACAAGCACTTGAGCGGTACAGGGCTGAGCTCACCTCCACCGTTCACCCTGAAGAACTATTTCTTTATATAATGAGCAGCTGTCGTAACGACTTAGAAGATTATTTCAACTGCCGCTATGCAGTGTGAAGAAGAGTTCACGATTGAAAAGCTCGGGTCGGTAAAAATAAACCCTCGATTGGAAAGGAGTGTTTATAAACTTGTATTTAATAATGATGTTGTGGATAACGATGACCTCTTTGTGCGTGCTTTTGGTCGTATTCTAGTCGTATTTAAAGATAACTTGCCAACCGGATGTAAAGTGGGCACAAAAATAGTATTGAACGATATGAAGGCCATTTATATAGCGTATAGGTTTCCCTATAACTTGAGCGGTGAAATAATATTAAGCCGCGTTTACTGCGTAGTGCAAAGCAATAATGATGTGACTGTAGACTCGATTAAGTGTGAGTTTAGTGTTTTGCGCGGTAGAACAAAATGAATATATTTTGATGTATATTTATTTTCAATATATTTAATTATTTAACATAATTGAGTGTATATATATATATATTATATATAATATATATATATAATATATATATATATATATATATATATATATATATATATACAGGGCGTCCCAAAAAAATGTATACACACTTTAACAGCTGATAGCTCAATTGATGTTTCTTTCTTTCCAAGTTAAACCCATTAGAATTAATAATGGCAGTCAGACTAAGCTTTGAACAAAGGAAATTCATTCTAAAATGCTACTGGAAGTGTGAAAACGCAGTTGAAGTGCAAAGACAGTTTAGGAGGGAGTTTCAAACAGATCCACCAACGCGACTTACCATCACTCGAATTAGAGATAAGTTTGAAGCCGATGGAACTGTTCAGAATGTCCACAAGAAGCGTTCCGGAAACCACGGACATCGACAAGCCCCACAAAGCAAGAAAGAGTACTGGAAACGTATCACCAAAGTCCAAGAAAATCTGTGTGGCAAGCGAGTCGTGAGGTAGGAATTTCAGAATCGTCTGTCCAACGCATTTTAAAGCGCTGTCAATGGAAAAGTTACATTCCAAGATTAGTCCATGTATTAATGAAGATGATCCGGACCGAAGAGTGGAGTATTGCGAGTGGTACTTGGCACGATGTGGATGTGGATTGGACGAAGGGGTTTCGTAGAATACCCTCCGCGTTCACCAGACCTCACACCACTAGACTTTTTTATGGGGATACTTAAAAGACAAAGTCTACGCTATAAAACCTGCAACAGTCGCTGAATTGAGAGCAGCCATTGAACGAGAATGCACACAAATACCAAACGAAATGTTTCGTGATGTTTGCGATTCCATTGCTTCGCGTTATCAGCAGTGCCTGGACCAGAACGGACGTCAGTTTGAAAACAGGCGTTGACAAAACAATTAAATAATGTCTGTAGATTCTATTACATTTTGAAAATGAAATGTATTTTAATAAACACTGCCTTTATAATTATTTAAAGTGTGTATACATTTTTTTGGGACGCCCTGTATATTTCTCCTGTACTGCTATACTGATGTTTATACTCCATCGCTTTGTATTTCTTATTTTTTATTTTATTTTTTATTTTAGTTAAGTGCAGTAGAAGATAAAGTGTATGTATTTATTTTCAATATATTTAATTATTTAATATAATTATGTATATATATATATATTATTTCACCTGTGCTGTTATATTGAGGGTTATATTATTTTTTTTATTATATACATATTCCTCGTTCATATTTCTTATACTATTATTTTTTTTTTATCATATATATTACATCGTTTGATTGTATATTTATTTTCTATATATTTCTGATTCCAATAATTCGTCTAAATAAACAGAATGATGTAATGGTGTTTTATTTAATTCATTTGGTTGTAAACGATATTATTATTTAATACCAAATGGCTGGTTACGCCTTCTAAACCGACTGACGGATTTCTAAGCCAACTGTAAAGAATGTATGCATTAATTAAATAAATAGCGCTATCTGGCAACTCAACCTGTACACCTGAACAAGGCATTTACGCCTTCTGAGCCGACTGACGGATTTCTAAGCCAACTGTCAATAATATATGCTTTAGTTAAATAAATAGCGCAATCTGGCAACTCAACCTGTACACCTTAACAAGCCATTTACGCCTTCTAAGCCAACTGGCGGATTTACACCTTACAAGACAGCGGGCGCTCAGATGAAATCTTAATATGCGCTTGGCTCCTGCCAGGCGAACACCCTTCCTCCTTCTCCTTCTCCTCTCTTTCTCTTGGGGGATAACTCCGCCTCCAAGTTGCATAACCCCTTGTTGTTCTTGCAACATCCCCCTTCCCCTTTGTTGCATAACCTACTCCCCCTTCATTGCATAACCCCTCCCCTTTGTTACATAACCATTTGCAACATCTTGCGGCATTGATCAACATTTGCAATTGCAACATTCTTGCACTCGTCCGTTTTGCGCCCATACTACTGGCCAACATACAAATTTTGGAGCATTTCTTGCCTTCCATTTGCATCAGAACAAAGTCATCCTTTGCTGGATTTTTCGCCTGGAACTTCGTAGATGCAATTTCTTCAAAGTCATCTGATTATTTAGAACAATCATCCATGACGAGACTGGCACATTCAGCTCCGTCACTTTCTTCATCTATCAAGACTAAGATCTTCTCTGAATAGTCGTTTCTTCTTGTTATTTAATGCAATATTTCTTTTCAGAATCTTCCTCTCTGGAGTGTCAGTTGCTATCATAGAACGATCAGGCTTTCTGCCTCTTCTGTTATTTTTTTCTTGTTGCCGCCTTTGGCAACTGGGAATTGTGATAATGTACATGAGTTGGGTGTAGAAAGTTGGCGCAGTACCGATGTGGAGGGTTTGGCAATTGTTGAGGTAGAGAGATGTGAAGTATTTGGTGACACAGGCCTGTCAGACATATAAGAAGTCATAAAGTCAGCATCATTGAAAGCATTGAAGTTAAAGGGAAATCCGACTTGGCAAAACCACGCCTGATATTAGGGTGTGTGGCAGCCAACTCCCATGCTTTACAAACTAGTTTTGGAGTGTCACTTTTCCCGGATTCATTACATTCTGTCCAGCTTCCTCACTTGTGCAGAACTTTTTGAAGGGTCCAAAAACAGACATCGAGAGGTTGCAGTTTGTTTGAAGTATGAGGAAGAGGAGTCAATATGACTATCCCATTATCGTGAGCATAGTCAATGCACTCAATGCCTATATGAGACTCATGGTTGTCCATAATAGCCACAATCTTATTATTGTTACTGCAATTAGTTTTCTTCACCATATGTTTGACAACTGTGATAAAGTCCTCAAATGTCATCCAACCAGATTTGTACACCATACCAATAGATCCAGAAGTAGTTCCATTCATAATCTTAATTCTCATCAAACATTACTCTTGGAAACACAAAAGCAGGAGGTAAATGAACTCCAGCAGCAGAAATTATGCCCACCATAGTAATCAGTTGTCCTCGATCTCGTGCGGCTACATGTCCAACGTAATGCTTACCCTTTGAAGCAACGATTTTCATGGGCTTTCAGGTGGCAGTGATCTACATTGAAGATTCGATATGATGATTTTTTATCAAGTTTATGTCTCTCAAAGACTTCCTTTAGGTTGGTTTGAAATACATTAAGAGTATGGCGATTGAAAGCTGTCATCCGAGAGAGGGAAATTTTTTATGCAGGAAGGAGGGGCTAAGGGTAAATGCCCGCAAAAGCGACCTCCCCCCCTCATAGAAGAAGAAGGGGGGGAGATTGTTCCAGAGTTGATCGGTTGAGTAGATGAAAGATTGAAAATACTGATTAACGCTTGCGTTAGATTGTTGGACAGAAAAAGAATGAACAAGTGTAGAAAGTCTGGTACTGCGTGCTCTCCTTAAAGGATGAGGCATGCACTTAGAGAGTTCAGAAGAAAATGTTCGTTATAATAGCGATAATAAAGAGAGAGTGAGGCAACATTGCGGCGAAGAGAGAAAGATTGAAGACAATCAGTAAGAGGTGGGGAATTGATGAGACGAAAAGCTTTTGATTCCACCCGATCAAGTACGGCTGTGTGGGTTGAGCCACCCAACACATGAGAAGCATACTCCATACAGGGGCAAACAATACCCGTGTATAGAGACAGCAACTGAGTGGGGGTGAAGAAACTGCGGAGGCGGTACACCACACCTAACCTCTAAGAAGCTGTTTTAGGAAGAGAGTATATGTGATGTTTCCAGGAAAGATCATGAGAAAAGGAAACGCCAAGAATGTTAAGAAAATAGGAAGGATTAAGTTGTGTGTTGTTGAAGGTAAGGGGATAGTTGTGTGGAATACTGTGACGAGTAGACAGATGGAGGAACTGAGTTTTGGAGGCATTGAAAGCTACAAGGTTTTCTCTGCTCCAATCAGATATAGCAGAAAGATCAGATGTCGGGTGTCCCATAGCCGTACCACGCACATCATGAAGTGACTGCTGTGAGGGACGCTTTTGAAAGTGGGTGGAAAATTGAAGTGGAATCATCGGCATAAGAGTGAATAGGACAGGAGGTGCGAATTAAAAGATCATTAATAAATAAAAGGAAAAGAGTGGGTGACAGGACAGAGCCCTGAGGAACACACTGTTAATAGCTTTAGGAGAAGAACAGTGGCCATCTATAACCGCAGCTATAGATCAGCCAGAAAGGAAATTAGAGATGAAGGAACAGATAGAAGGATAGAAACTGAAGGAGGGCAGTTTCGAAATTAAAGATTTGTGCCAGACTCTATCAAAAGCTTTTGATATGTCTAGCGCAATAGCAAAGGTTTCACCGAAATCTCAAAAGGAAGATGCCCAAGAGTCAGAGAGATGTGCAAAAAGATCCCCAGTAGAGCGTCCCTTGCGGAACCCATACTGACGATCTGAAAGAAGATTGTGAGAAGTGAGGTGTTTAGGAATCTTCCTCTTAAGGATAGATTAAAAAACTTTGGGAAGGCAAAAAACCAAAGCAGATGGACGATTGTTAAAAAAAGTGGTTAGAAATAACCGCATATATTTCCAAATAAAATATAAACAAAATAAATAAAAATAACAACCCTCGTTTCTAACCAACTAGTGAAGTTGGGTTTCCCTAATTAACAAAAAGAAGAAAGAAAAAAGTTTCTGGGACAAAGAAAAACGGAGCTTTGTCCATTCTTGAAAAAATTTTGACTGCGTGAAGCGGGCTAGTTTTGTAAAAAAGTAAAATTCTCGTGGTTCCCCAACTAACGGGCAACTTAAAGTCAACCTTTAAACCTCACAACTTTTAAATCTTAACCTTAATAACCACTGCAATTAAACAAAAACCCTGTTTAACTAAATAGAGGCCTATCAGAACTAGGTGTAAGTAAGTTAATTAAAGAAAATAACTAAGGTAAGAGAAAAACTAGGTACCTAGAAGAAACTCGAACCGGGCTACAACTGCCCTAACTCAATAATTAAATGGCTGTTATAGCCCCTATTAAAACCTAAAGGCAATATAGCCCTAACTTAACTTGAGTAAAACCTTCAAAACCTTAAACCTTTAAAAACAAAAAATTAAGGGCAATACAGCCCTAGCCTAACTTAACCTGCAAAACCTAGGTCTGGGAAATAGCCCCCTACAAATAAATAACCTAGCAGTGTGTTAAATAATAACTTAAAACTTAACAAATAAAATTCAAACCTGGAAACTAAATGAAACTTATGGATTAGTTAGAAACAGAAAGGGTAACGTTCAACTGGCAACTTCATTTTTGGTAAGTCTAAATTAATTTTAATGAATTTAGCTTCACCATAGTTAGTAATCTGGCTGCTGACCAAATTTTAACCTGAAAACCACTGCAACCTACAGTGAAAAAGTCTGTAGCTATGTTGACAGTGTCTAAATAGGCCATTATTATTTCTATAATTACTGTGTCTATTTAAAGTAAACTTAACCTTAATATTACACCTAAATAAAAATAATCTCTCTCAAGCTAAATAATAAATTCTTCAATAAATTTTTCAATATGGCGCCCCCGGGTGGGCAGTCGAGAAGTTAGTTACCCTTTTTTGTTTTATTTCTGATACAATAGTTTTAAGTCCAGTGAATTAAATTTTTTACATAATCTGAAAATTTAATTATAAATATCATTGATAATATCATTTATAATATTAAACCTAAAAAATGGATAATGAAACTGAAGCCACTCCAGGAAAAAGTATGGAGACATGGTTGGGAAGTGATATGGAAGCACTTGAAACTAGTAAATTGGTAAAAAGGAGGGGAGCAATCAGAACCTCAGTTACTAAACTTTTAGCTACAATCAAAGAGAGATTGGATGATTGGACTGAGGAATAAAAAAATTTATATGCTCAGCTTTTGTCCTCACAATTGGACAAGTTACAAAATTTAGATGATGAAATCCTTAAAATGTATGTTTGTTCCGAAGGCTTCTCAGTGGCTAAACAAGAAAAACTAGATGAAAAAAATAGTTATTACCACATTGAAATAGGTCAAATGATACAAGCATTAACAACTAAAAAAGAAAATAATGCCGAAGCCAAACCTAAACCAAGAATAAGTACTAAAATTCCTGAGCTTCAAATATTACCATTTGATGGAAATCCCTCTAAATTTCAAAACTTTAAGACCTCATTCAGAAACATGTATGACAACATAGGTCTTTCTGAAGAAGAGAAATTTGCCTACCTAAAACAACATTTGAGTGGAAACCCTGCCATTCAAATAAACTGCATGCAAGAAAGTAAAACATCTTATGAAGAAGCATGGCAGCAGTTGGAGGGCTGTTATGCAACACCAGGCCAAATTAAATTCTTCATAATAAAATCACTTTTAACCAAATCCATAATAAACAAAAATTTTAAATCACTTCATGACTTTCAAGCAGATATGCACTCTACCATAAATTTAATGCAAACTCAAAAATTAGAATTAGAAGATATACTCTTGTATGTATATTATAATAAACTAAGTCAAGAAACTCAGGAATTTTTAAGAACTTGTGGTTTTAAACTCTATGACCACTTTGATAAGTTTAAAGAAGCAATTGCTGAAGCTACCAAAACCTTAGCTAATGTTAATTTTGATCTGGAACAAAGTGAGTTAACTACCTTGATACCTAATCAAAAAAGAAACTTCTCTCCAGAACCAGCCAGAAAACCATGGTATTCTGGCCAAACTACAGCTGCTCTGGCGGTTTCTACCCAAAGACAATCCTCACGAAGAACTCAATATACTGATCAGAGAGAACTTTACTGTAAATTGTGTAAGAAAAACTCTCACAGAATCTCAAAATGTGATTCTTTCCCTGAAAGTTGGGATAAACTGAAAAAACTTGCTAAATTAAATTATTGTACTACACCTTTTCACTCTCAAATTAAAACAACTGAATTTCAAATTAAAATAAATGAATTTCAAATTAAAAGAAATGAATCTCAAATTAAAAGAAATGAATCTCAAATTAAAACAACTGAATTTCAAATTAAAACAACTGAAGTTTAAATTAAAGCAAGTGAAATACAATTTAAAATATATGAAAGTCAATTTAAAACAGAGATTGTGTAAAATCTGAATGTGCATCGAAAGCTTTTATTTTATAGCTGGTGGGAGTACTTGGCATCTGAAACACGTTGGCAACATTCACAAGTCCCTAGCAACCGTTGCTATCCATGACTCGACTCTCTCAGTTACCAAGGACGTCCTCTCTGACCCGGCCAGCTCTCACTCGCTCTCACAGCTGTGTATTTCAAGGTTATTAAAAGAACTGAGTTACGCTTTACTGTGATGATTTGGATTATTTTTACAATATAAATTTCGGTAATTATTCGTTTTAGTGCTTTTTCTCCTTTCTGAACCAAAACACATTTTTCTGGTGTTTTTTGGTGTGATTTGTTCAAATCTGAACTTCGTTTCTTTGGGAATGAGCCGTTTTTGAGAAATTTTAAAATTGAAAATTTTCTCAAAACGGCTCATTTCCCAAAGAAACGAAGTTCAGATTTGAGCAAATCACACCAGAAAAATGTGTTTTGGTTCAGACCTAACCTAACCTGACCTAACCTAACCTAACCCGCGTTTTTTCGCAATTTCTTACCTTAAATAGCACCGTTGGGGTGTTTATACAAATCCGCGACGACCAACATGAATTTGTGGAGACGTTGTTGAGAAGGATATTCACGGTTAAACAAGTACCATGCAAGATACTTTGAATAGGATTGGGTTTTGTTGCCAGACCGTAATATCCAGCTCTTCACGTCTTTCCAACAACGCTCAATATTTTGAATGTGAACGGTGTCTTCCACGAACCGCTGTGAATGGTTGACTGTCCGGTGAATGTAGCCTAGATTTCCGAGTTGAGAATACGCACGCCACTCGTCGGAATAGATTGTAGTCCCAGGCCTAATATGTTGCTGGATCAGGCGAACAAGAGTTGTTGCGTCTCTCTGAGGAACCGCAAACAACAGTAGTTTTTTGGAACTGCGTTCCAAGGTACCAAAAACCCAGGCAATCACAACCTCCGCAAACCATAATGAAAACCAGACTGAAAAAGCATTCTTGAATGAGTATGCATTATGAGAGATTCAAAATGTACGTCTCTGATTGGTCGGATAAGGTCACATGAAACAAAAACCAGATTTAATTGGCTGATTTGACCTATGTTTTGCTAATTTTGCCACGAAATGTCTCCCCATAAAACTGGAGACGGCGAGGTTCGTTAAAATTTTAACAGCGTTAAGAGCTAAATACTCGGTCAATGGCCTATAATGGCTGCTTTTTACGTCTAAATTTTTTTTTTCCCATAAAAAATAATTATTACATTTCCTTGATTTTTATCAGTTTCCCTGAGGTTTCAAGGTGTCCTGAATACGAATTTATATGTTAAATTGTCATAGAATGTCTCCTTCTATCGAAAACGAACAAAGCATTAAAACGAATATTAACCCAAATTTCTACAGGGTGATCCAAAAGTCTCTCCGCAGTAAGAAACAGCCTAATAGCCTACGCTTTGATAGATGTAGCCTAAACAAAAGGCCTAATAGCCTAGCTCCCATTATTCAATCATGGACGTGAAATAACTGTGGAGACACTTTTGGATCACCCTGTAGAAATTTATATTGTAAAAATAATCCAAATCATCACAGTAAAGCGTAACTCAGTTCTTTTAATAACCTTGAAATACACAGCTGTGAGAGCGAGTGAGAGCTGGCCGGGTCAGAGAGGACGTCCTTGGTAACTGAGAGAGTCGAGTCATGGATAGCAACGGTTGCTAGGGACTTGTGAATGTTGCCAACGTGTTTCAGATGCCAAGTACTCCCACCAGCTATAAAATAAAAGCTTTCGATGCACATTCAGATTTTACACAATCTCTGTTTTAAATTGACTTTCATATATTTTAAATTGTATTTCACTTGCTTTAATTTAAACTTCAGTTGTTTTAATTTGAAATTCAGTTGTTTTAATTTGAGATTCATTTCTTTTAATTTGAGATTCATTTCTTTTAATTTGAAATTCATTTATTTTAATTTGAAATTCAGTTGTTTTAATTTGAGAGTAAAAAGGTAAATGCACCTCATCTAAACACCAAGCCAAAGAATGCCCCATTTCTTTACAACCCTGTTCATTTTGTAGGTTTTCTAACCATTTATCCTTCCTTTGTACCAAACAAAAAGGAAAACCAGAGGAAGATAAGAAAACCAAAACCAGTACGGAAGTACCGTTAGCTACCCAAAAAGAAACTCAAAACAAGGGAAACACAGTTACTAACTTATTAAGTTTAAAAAACACTGATCAAGAAGTAGCATTAATTCCTTCCATGCAGAGAGAATAAGAAACTCAGAAAATCAATTAAATGCAGAGCACTTTTGGATAATTGTAGTCAAGCCAGCTACATTACCAAGGAACTTGTGAAAAAATTAAATCTTCCAACTAAACACCACGAGGAATCCATAACCATAACAGGATTTATAGCCAACAAGAAACAACCAAATTATGAAGTAGCTATAATTAATTGGAGGATTCTAGAAACCCTGGAAACTACCAAGAAATAGAAGCCATCATAATTGATGATATTAATATTAAATATGAAGTTCCGGGATTACTGAAACTTCAAACTTATTTAAAATCCTTAAATTATCAGCTTGGAGATCACTTTGAAGCTGATGAAGTGGTCGACTTCATGTTAATTTTTGGGGCTGCAACCCACAAACATTTTGCCCTCAGCACTCATCAGATTCATACTGCCTCTTGTTATAAATCTCCCTATGGAATACTTTTATTGGGTTTCCCTTCAGATTACTACCCTGAAAAAAAAAAAGAACCAATAAGAGATCAGATCAGCTTCTGTATTACCAACCCGCTACTTACTAGTACAACTGCTAATGAAGATCTAGAAAAAATTGAACACCAGATTGCACAATTTAGCGAACTAGAAAACTTGGGTATTTCTGGGGATGAACCATTTTCAAACAAAGAAAAAGATCTGATTGCAAACTTCGAAAAGGAAGTTAAAATAGAAGATGAAAGATTGTCTGTTAAGGTACCATGGAATGACCAAAAAGATAAAATTTCACCAAACTTTAACTATGCTATTAGCAGGTTAAATTCCACTTGCAAAAAATTAAAAAAGATAACTTAATGCAACCTTATTCAGACATCCTTGAACAACAATTCCAGGAAGGAATAATAGAAGAAGTAGCCCTAACAGAAAACTTAAAACAAGCAGGAAATTTTTTACCTCATTTTCCAGTAGTTCGCCCTGGAGTACAAACAACTAAAGTTAGGATTGTAGTAGATCCCTCGGGTAAAAGCAAACCAGAAGAAATAACAGTAAATGATGCTACTGAGGACTGCCCTTCACTCCTACCTCATTTAGCAAAATTGTGTATTAAATTAAGGCATGGTAAATATTTGATGATTGGGGACATTCAAAAGCATATTTACAACTTAAATATCAAACAGAATTTGACTGCAATGCCCACAAAATTCTGTGGTTAAAAGATACCCAATTGGCTCCAAATGACGACAACCTGATCTGCTATAAATATAAAAGAGTTACCTTTGGCAACAAAGCAGTCCATTTTTACTACAACAATCTCTCCAACACATTTTTAATGAACAACAAAACCAAGTGGCAGACTACCTAGCTAACCGCTTTTACATGGACAATGCTTTAATTAATGCCAACAATCTCTCAGAACTCAAAGACCTTTACAATTATAGTGTAAACACCTTAATTGAATATAATTTGAAGCTATATGAATGGGCCTCCAATCACTCAGAACTTCAAGGACTATTTGAAAAACATGACATAGCCTCCTCAGAAGATAAAGAAAATGTAAACTATTAGGATATGGTTGGAACACAAATGCTGATACACTCCATCTAAAAACTGTAAACTTGAACTCAGAAGCCAAAACTAAAAGAGAAATACTAAGTTCTGTGCAATCATTGTTTGATCCAATTGGATTTGTTGCCCCCTTAGTGTTTAAATTAAAACTCTTCATACAGAAAGTAGTAGCTACCAAAAAAGATTGGGATGAATATCTAGAACCTGAAATGCTGCGTGAATGGAAAAAACTTTGTAAAGAAATAAACAAAGTGGAATTTCTGAATTTTCCTAGACAAACTTTTGAAAATCCCAAACCTCTCATGGAAAATCTTCAACTCCACATCTTTTGTGATGCCAGCCAAGAAGGTTATGCAGTAAGTTGCTATCTAGTTGGAAATGGAAAATCTGAATTAATTTACGCTAAATCAAGAGTCAACCCCAAATCAAAAAATTGGACCATTTGTAACTTGGAAATAATGGCAATCTGCCTAGGAACCAAAGTACTAGAATACCTTAAAGAAACCTACCTAGAAGAAAACTCAGAAAACCAAAAGTTCTTCAAACAATAATTTGGACAGACTCACAGGGGCTTTAAATTGGATTGCTCAAAAATCTTTAAAAATGAAATCCATCTTTGTAAAAACAGAGTGAAAGACATTCAGGAAGCAACAAGAAATTTAAACCATCACCTGGAATTCAGACATGTAGCAGGAGAAGATAACCCAGCAGACCTACTCACCAGACCAATATCTTTCAAGAAATTTCAAAAACTTCTTCCCTTTTACCAACATGGTCCCACATTTTTGAGAAATGAAATTGAATGGCCAACCAACTTAATTTTTAACCCCCACCAAGAAACCTTACAGACAACAATAAATGTGTGTCAAACAACTTGTAAAGAAATAAATGAAAAAACTCCCTTGTTAAACATGGAAAGATTCTCTAACAGGAAAAAACTGATCAGAATCACTGCCTATGTTCTATGGTTCATAGAAAACTTAAAGTACTTCCGCACTCACGAATATAACCCCAAATGTAACCTAACAATGGAAGAACAAATTGCTGTTTTGGAGAAAAATCATACAGCTTACAAAACTAAGGCCACAAATTACTGGCTAAAATTAGTCCAGCAACAACATTTCTCAAAAGAAAAAGAAATAATCAACAAACTAAATAAAGGAGAAAAAGTTGAAGACCTAACTAAGCTGCAAAAGAATCTAAAACTCTTCATTGACAAAGAAGGGTTAGTCAGAACAATGGGGAGATATAAATATGCAACCAACCTTAACTATTCTGCCAGGTATCCTGTAATACTGCCTGAAAATTCTCATTTAACAACGTTAATCGTAACTGAATGTCATGCAAAAGCCAGTCATGCAACCTTAGCTACCACATGCAATTTCCTCAGACAGGAATTCTGGATCCCCAAAATAAGGCAAGTAGTTAAAAAGGTTCTGAAACAATGTCTGTTTTGCAAAAAATACTTTGCCATGGCTTATGAAGTGCCTACTACTGGACCATTAGTAACGGAACGTTTAAGCTATGAAAAACCCTTTGAAAAAACTGCCCTTGACTATGCTGGTCCAATTTCTGTCCAGGATGAGAATAACCAATTCATGAAAGTCTACTTATTATTCTTTACTTGCTGCGACACCAGATTCACCAGCCTTCACATCTGCACTGATCTTTCTGCTAAAACCTTTATAAGAGAACTCTACCATTTGTCCTTAAACTACTCCCTTCCAAAAGTTTTGATTTCAGATAATCAATCCACCTTCAAGAGATCTGAAGATTACCTTAAACATTGGTTCCAAAATGTTCTTGTGTCTCAGTACCTCTCTGATCATGGTATCCAGTGGAAATTTACAGTAGCCTATTCACCCAGAACCTTAGGAATAGCTGAAAGAATGGTGGGTTTAGTCAAAAGAGCCCTCTATACCTCCATAAAAGGAAGAAAAATCCCTTTAACTGAACTAAAAACAATTGTTCTTGACATAATGAATACAATTAATTCAAGACCACTCACTTATGTGATCTACTAACTCCTTTCAAGTTGCTTTTTGGGTATGACAATACCAAATTCAACTTTTTAACCACTAATGATACCCAAGAAGCTGTTAATGAAGGTGATCAGGTGGATGCTGATTATATGACAGCAACAGAGGACAAAGAAAGAAGGAAAATACTGGATTACTTTCATAAGGGAGTTAAACAATCTCAAGAAATCAAAAAAAGATGGCGATATGAATATTTGAGTAGTTTGAGGGAAAAAGAATACCAACAACACAAACAACCAGTAAGTAAAAACCTAAAGTAGGAGAACTGTGTCTCTTAGATGAAAATTCTATGAATCCCAAATACTTCTGGAAGATTGCTGTAATTGAAACATTACACCCAGATGAAGATGGCATAATCAGGCATGTAACTGTAAAAACACCCAATAGTCATCTCTCCAGAAGACACATATATCGGTTATACCCACTGGAAATAACTGATAAACCGAATATTGACCTGGAAGAACTGGAAAATTCTTCCACAGAATCAGGAACTGTAGATTCTCCTGACACTACTACTGCCGCTACTCAACCCCGACCACAAAGACAAGCTGCAGTTAGATTTCGGGAAGAACTGCAAAGGAAAATACAGAGTGGATCTTTGTGAAGACCACAAATTGAAAATTGTAAATAATTGTAAATAGTTATAACTTAGGACTAACGTTCTACAGAAAGACGCTTTCATTTTCATATTTCACCTAAAGGAACTTTTCTGTAGAGTATGGCATTTTCATTCATCAAAAAATAAATAAATAAAATTTCCCAAGAATATAATTCTGAGTAAATTTTTTCCCCTTGGGGGAATGTTAAAAAAGTGGTTAGAAATAACCGCATATATTTCCAAATAAAATATAAACAAAATAAATAAAAATAAAACCCTCGTTTCTAACCAACTAGTGAAGTTGGTTTCCCTAATTAACAAAAAGAAGAAAGAAAAAAGTTTCTGGGACAAAGAAAAACGGAGCTTTGTCCATTCTTGAAAAAATTTTGACTGCGTGAAGCGGGCTAGTTTTGTAAAAAAGTAAAATTCTCGTGGTTCCCCAACTAACGGGCAACTTAAAGTCAACCTTTAAACCTCTCAACTTTTAAATCTTAACTTAATAACCACTGCAATTAAACAAAAACCCTGTTTAACTAATATAGAGCCTATCGAACTAGGTGTAAGTAAGTTAATTAAAGAAAATAACTAAGGTAAGAGAAAAACTAGGTACCTAGAAGAAACTCGAACCGGGCTACAACTGCCCTAACTCAATAATTAAATGGCTGTTATAGCCCCTATTAAAACTAAAGGCAATATAGCCCTAACTTAACTTGAGTAAAACCTTCAAAACCTTAAACCTTTAAAAACAAAAACTTAAGGGCAATACAGCCCTAGCCTAACTTAACCTGCAAAACCTAGGTCTGGGAAATAGCCCCTACAAATAAATAACCTAGCAGTGTGTTAAATAATAACTTAAATAAAATTCAAACCTGGAAACTAAATGAAACTTATGGATTAGTTAGAAACAGAAAGGGTAACGTTCAACTGGCAACTTCATTTTTGGTAAGTCTAAATTAATTTTAATGAATTTAGCTTCACCATAGTTAGTAATCTGGCTGCTGACCAAATTTTAACCTGAAAACCACTGCAACCTACAGTGAAAAAGTCTGTAGCTATGTTGACAGTGTCTAAATAGGCCATTATTATTTCTATAATTACTGTCTCTATTTAAAGTAAACTTAACCTTAATATTACACCTAAATAAAAATAATCTCTCTCAAGCTAAATAATAAATTCTTCAATAAATTTTTCAATAACGATAGTTGGAGAGTAAAGAGCGGTCACCCTTCTTTCGGACAGATTGAATAAAATCGAACTTCCAGCAGGAAGGAAAAGTACCAGATGAGAGACAAAGACGAAAGAGTTTGCCTAGTCAGAGTGTCAGCACAAAAGCACAGTTCTTAAGAACAGGAGGAACACCATCAGGACCATTAGCCTTCCTTGAGTTGATCCCAGATAGGGCAGAAAAAACATCTTTAGAAGATATTCTAATTTCAGACATAATAAAGTCAGAGGGGGGAGGAGATGGAGGAACAGCACCGGAATCGTCCAGGGTTGAATTGTAGGCGAAAGTTTGAGCGAAGAGTTCAGCTTTGTCAGAAGAAGAGACGGGAACTGTAAAGTTGTTGAAGAGGTTCTTAGCTAGATGCCACAAAGAGCGAGAAGAATTAGAAGTGGATAGATTTTCACATTTTTGTCGGATGAAGGAATTTTTGGCGAGTCGAAGAACAGATATTGCACTATTCGGGGCAGAAATATAAGCTGAGTGAGAGTCAGGTGTTCCATAGCGACGGTATCTTCTGAAAGCCTCCTCTTTATTGCGGATAGCATTATAACAAGTAAAGTTAAACGAACGGTTTTTGCATTAGTAGTAGGAATAGAATATGGAATTTACGCCTCCATGCCCGAGAGAATCACCTCCGTGATGCGCTCAACACACTCAAAAGGGTCCCGGCCACGGATGCAGTAATCATTCCATTTGAAATCACAGAAGTACTGTCTAAAGGCCTCCCAATCAGCGGCGCCGAAGTGCAAAATGCGCCTCCTCTTAGGAGGATCCAAAGGCCGAATTGGAGCGAGAGGACAGGAAACAGATATAAGATTGTGATCGAAGGATCCCAACGGAGAAAAGATTTTCACAGAATGAGAAGGATGAGAGGTAGGAAATAAATCCAGAATGTTGGGCCTATCTCCAAGGCGATCGGGAATACGAGTAGGATGATATACAATCTGCTCCAGGTCATGTAGAATAGAAAAGTTCTACAGAAGCTAAGGCTAACAAAGACGCTAAGATCCACTCTAAGGTTAGCCCGAGAGAAAGAAGAGAGTAGGGGGTTAAAAGAAGAGAATAAGAGATTAAGTAAGTAGCAAAACCTATCATTTGTGGGTTAACTTTCATTCAGAAAAAGATAGAGAAAGACTCACCATCATCATCCGCTGGCCACTGCCGACAAGTCGGAAAAATAGTCGAAGAGAATAGGAAAGGGGTGAAAGATGCAGTCCATGCAAAACCAGTCTTAATTCAAACACTGTCCTACCATGCAAACTACAGACATGCAAGTAGAGAGAATAAGAAAAGAACAAAAAAAAAGTATAACGTATGAAGTTGTAAGCTAGTTCTCCGGGGATGTCAGTGAAATGGGAGGAAAGCCAAAGGTGGTGGTGAACATTGAAATCTAAAATGGAGATTTCAGCAAAGGGAGAGCGGGAAAGAATGTATTCCACTTTGGGAGTGAGGTAGTCAAAGAATTTTGAAATTCTGTCTGAGTTCCTCATCCTTTGTCATGGACAAATCGATGGCAACCATAACTGGAAGAACTCTTGAAGCTACAAATAGAGAGTCATCAAAAGGAAAGGTGAAAATACCATCGCTACCTTCTCTAAGATCGGTCTCGGAAATTTTTTTAGTTGGCCAACCGTCGTCCTCTATCAGTGGTAGCAAATTGCCAACAACACAGCAGGTTTTGCAATACTTCTTCAGTGTTATCCAGTCCACTGCTAACAGGAAAGACGCATTCAAAGAAACCGAAAACAACGTCTTAAAGTTTTTGAACATGGCCCGCATTAAAACAATCACAAAGCTCAACTGCGAACGGAAGCTAGAGGCATTGTGGAAAGGGTGGCACTTACTCCAAAAGAGCAGAAAACGAGAAACTGACGCCGGAGGAAAACGGCAGAAGTTTTCAGACAGTGTGGACAAGCTGTGGGATATCGGAGCATCTGACGCTGTCGAAGATATAAAGAAGAATCGACTGCTGTCCGACAAGGACAAGAAAGAAGACATTGACTTCTACCTCGATCAACGTGGTCTTACTTACAATGGTGCCTATTCTGTTTCAGGTCATCTACTACACAAAACTGCTGATGTTCAGTAGGCAGCTGGAGCTCGACGCTGAGCTGGTCGACAAACTGCACAGGATCGTGGTGTTCATCGCTCTTCTGTACGTACCAGCTTGGTTGGCGGCCCCTGTAGCAGCTGATGCGCCGTTGAATGACCTGGTACTATACCAGCATTTTCTGAGGTATAGGGCAGTGGACCGCGAGGTGGCAGAAGCGTCACTGGCAGTGATGAGGCGGCACTTCTGGAATCTGAGGCCTCAGACCGTCATCTTCGCTCTATGCAGCAACAAGGTGGATGGCACTGTGAAGCAACAGATGGCAGAGAAGCTGTCCCACCTCCCTGTACCCAAAGACTTCACATACGAGAACGTCTCAGTCGACGAGATGACGCTACTCCCCGACCTGATCGACGAGTCCTCCTGGTTCTTATTTGCAGGTCTGAAGATGTATGGGTCTTCGTGGCTCACCCTGCCAACTGATAAGTGGGACGAGAACGAGGACTTTTGTCGTCTGAAGGATGTGATCTCTAATCTCCAGGTCACCAATGATGTCGCTGAAAGAGGAGTCCAACTGATACGAGACTATGCGAACACGGTCACAAAGGACGAGGCACAGCTGCAGGATCTTCTGCAAGTGGTGGAAAAGAACCGGAAAGAGCTCGGCGACTTCAAGAAGTCATCACTCGCCACGATGACATAGCACAGAGGGACAACGTTGCAGCCAGTGACGTGTGATAGTGGTCAATACAATGCAAAAGTGATTGTTTAAGTTATTGTTTCTTTCTTCCTTATTTGTCTGCTATTTGCTGATTTTTTTGAAAAGTACAGGTGATCGTGGTTTTTCCCATTATTTGGCACTATACTAACACATTAACCTGTATACAGGCACAACTTTTAAACCGTTAGTCGTATGACATTGGAAGGCACACCAAACGACTTCTCTCATCAAGAGGATTCAGAAAACATCCCTACTTAATGATTTATCTTGATTCAGTAAAACGTTAAAAAGTACGCATTTTAAAAAAAAAACTCGTAATTTCAAGGTCGATGCGAGACCCCTAAATATTGATCAATTTTTGTAAAAATGGTACCAATGTGCTAGTATAGTGCCAAATAATGGGAAAAACTACGATAACCTATATTTTTAAAAAAAAATTGAAAAGTGGGCCACCCTAATATACATGCACCATTAGGGCATATCATACTCTGGGTTCAGGGTTGAAATTTTGGAAAAACAGAGTGGCTAATATGTATTCCTATGTAAAAATTAATTCTAAGATGGGTTTATTATTTGCAACTTTTCCGAAAAATCTCATTTTCATGGTCAAAATCGCGATTTTCTGATTTGAAGGCTGCCTAACGCAGCCTCAGGGCACCCAAACCAAAGCGCGCAGCTGTTCTGCATATGATTTAGTCTAAAAGCTGCTTTTCTGACCTCATCCTTGCACCTCTGGGTGCTGAAAAAATGTTTAGATTTCACGTAAAACTTAAGAATTTTAAGTTTTTCTTCAAAGAATAGGCGCGGCTCACCAGCTCTACTCTGATCGAGTAGCGGGAGACTTGCCACCTCCACGTGTAGGTTTACACGCCTGTTCTTCATGGATCCCTGAAAAGCGTGGCCTCATAAGATCTTATATTATGATCTTATGAGGACTTTCAGCTCTTATGAGCATTAACGATGGCTTCAGCCTCTTCATCAGCCACTCGAACCTGAAAAGCTCTTAAGTATGTCCTGCTTCTATCTGAACACTGGGAGCATTTCTCGATGGTCTATCCTGGCTCTCACCCACCCATCTCTCCTCTCGTGACCGTACACAGCTTGGGAAGCAGTTAAGACTTCCCTCTCTCGCAGGACTGAGTATGAACAGAGAAAGCGTCCACTTTGAGTGGAGTTTTCCTGAGATCCTCGAGTTCAGTTAAGGTCATCTTGCAGGTGAAAATAGGCTCGTAAATATTCTCTGATTCCCAGTCGATGAGATCCTCAGGTGAAGTGGCTTGCAGATTGACTTTGGGATTTTTATGGGGCCTCACTGTCGTATCACCAAAGTCTCTTCCTTTTCTGATCTTCTCTATCTGGCTCACAGCAAAAGCTCTCTGATGCTCATCCTCACTGCACAGGAATGAAGCCAGGATGTTCTCAGGATGTGCGTGGTAAGCTCCTTTTATCACTGCAGCAGAGATGATGTTCATGACCTCTGTAGTCTGGTTCCTCAGCAGCCTCAGGCTTGAAAAAACGTGTGCAGGACCAAATTTGAGGTGGTGCTTCACTTTGATGTCGTAGTACATTTTGAAGTAGAAGTTAAGACAGAACTTCACGAGGACCTCGAGCCTCCTCAACACCTCCCCCTTCAGTCCGTGCTCCCTCAGCCACAACAGCAAGATGGCCTGTGCAGTAGTGAGCCACCTGGATTGGTTCAGAGGTCCGCACTTGAGACCAGCCAACTGTGGACTGAGACTTCCAGACTTAATGGCTTTGATCAGAAGATAACAGCTGTGCTGGTCTGTGGAGAGAGATTTGACTATCTCTACTGGCAGCTCTATGATATCTTCAGTTCCTTCCACTGGTTTGAAGTTGAAGTTGACCTCAAGTTCATTCACTTTCTCAAGAAGTTTTCCAATAGGCCCACTGAAGCCTGACTGGGGAGTTACAGGGCCGTCCAGCTTGATGATTAAGTGCCTCAGGGGGAGCTCGTTCACATGGAGCTGACAGATCATCCAGTGGCACTTGCGACCCAGCATCTTCTCCAATAGGGCTATGGCGCCTTCAGACCACCCCGTGTTGGTGTTGGTAGAGTCTCTTCCAATCATTACAAGGCTCTCGTCAGCTCCGTGATCCAGAAGCCACTCATGCAGGCCCTGAGCGATCTTATGAACAGGCTTTTCTCCTTTCTCAGGTTCCTCGGGAGTGAAATGGAAGAGGTATTTTCCTTGAGGCTCCCACGTGATAATGTAATGCTCCTCAATCACTTTGCCAGGATGAAATCTCCCTGTCACTTCGTCATATTTCAACACCTTTGTGTTCCTATCCTGCTTGCCATCAAAGAATATCCCAGAGATCTTCTTCCCAGAGATCATCTATTGAGAGAATGTTGAACTTCGCCTTCTGCGTCCAAATGGTTACAAAGATTCAAATGGAGTAGATTTTTTTTTTCTTATGTATGTATGTATTAAAAGTTGCAGAAAAGTTGGGAAAAGTTGCAGAAAAGAAACCCCTCTTAGAATTAAATTTTATATAAAAATACATATTAGCCAGAGTGAAATTCGGACTCGAAAAAGTATGATATGCCCTAATGCACCATCCGCCTTTGGAGTGAAATTGAGTGTAGAGCAAGTAAGAGGGTACAGAAAAAGGGTTGCTGTCAGTCGTCCCACACACCTTAGTTTCATTGAGGAAAAAAAGATGAGGTTTAGAGGAGGATTGAAAATTTGAGGAAAGGCCACGAATGTTTCAGAAGTTTAAGAAAAGTGAATCAGACAGAGGCCCAGAACATCTAAAATCGGCTGTAGCAGATCCAGCCCCGCTGCCCGGGTTTGCGTTCCCGGTATTGGCAACGTGGGAGCCAGAAGTGGGGACTTTTGTGGTCCCCTCCCCAGGGGACTCCGAGGCTCTTGAAGTTGATGCCAATTTTTTTTTTTAATTTTGAAATTATGTAGTGTGTAAGACGCATGTATATGTAGTGAGAAAGAGAGAGAGAGAGAGAGAGAGAGAGAGAGAGAAAAGTGTGTATTTGAGAGCATGTTGGACTCCTCACAGAGTAGATGAGACACGGAAAAAGATCAGCTAAGGAGAAAAAAGAGGTGATTTCGGGGACCTGATACTGAGATTTTTATTTCGTTGAAGAAAACTCGTAAGCCAATCTCTCCCTACAGTTTTGTTGCCACGCCGAGTTTGGGACATATTCAGATTATCTGCTTCTGCATACTGGAAAGCTAGTTCACGAGTTTGCCTTGGTATAAGCCCAGAAAACATGTCTGACACCTTGGCAATGTATGAAGAAAACAGTGACTCGTGCTGTTCGGAATAAACTAGACGAGTTTAGAGAGTACCAGGTAGAAAGGTGATGCCATCGGAATGCTGCCTTGATCGGTTTATAGCAGGGGTGGCCAAGTTTCCTGGACCCAAGAGCCACATACGACGTTTTTCAGATGTACGAGAGCCGCAAAATATTTTAAAAAGAATTTAATTATTAAAAACATATACATATACCTGTAGTTATACTCACTTTATTAAATTGTTTAATTACTGCTTGTAGAAGGCTTAGTTTGGGTCTTCATTTTGGCTGTTAATGCTTTAAAGTCTGGCTGATGTGATGTTAAGGCGGTATGAAGAAGCTCAGTCAGGTGTTCATTAGTGAGGGCAGCACGATATTTTGACTTTACAAACTTCATTACCGAGAAGAGTGCTTCACAGCAATAAGTTGTCCCAAAAACTGAGATAAGTCGGAAACTGGTTTTCCTGAGGTGAGGATACTTTGTCTCTGGTACTTGCTTCCAAAACTTAACTGCAGATAAGCTTTTAGGTATCAACTTTAAACCCACGTCCTCCTGTAGCTCCAAAAGTTCTGTTTCTATTGAAGCAGCTTCCGTAACAAAAGGTGTGGTAACAGGACAGCCATCGTTGACGACATCAATCAGGAAAGGATTTACAAGAAATTCGAAGCATGGTTTTAGCTTCTTTAGTTCATCAAACTTGAAATGAAAATCATCAATTAGTCCTTCTAATTTACCTTTGTATTCCTCCAATTTACTATCTTTTATTTCAATATCAGGAAAAGTGTTTGCTCGGTTTTTCAGGTGGGGAAAGTGGTCAATTTTTTTTGTTATTAGATCTTTTTAGAAGAGCTTTATTTTATTCTGGAAACTGAAAACTGTCTGTGTAAGGTCAGAAATGACCTTATCCTTTTCCCTGAAGTGCCAAATTTAGATTTTGAAGGTGTTGTATTACATCAGTAAAAACCATCAGATCCTGCACCCATTCGTGATCTTTTAGTTGTGGGTATGACTTTCCATTTTCTTTCAAGAAATCAATGATAGGCTCCAACAGTGCAACAAACTTATTCAGGAGATTACTAGTTGATAACCACCTAACAATACAGTAGAATGAAAGGTTATCTGGCTTATCTTGAAGATCTAGCTCCTCGATAAAATTTCTAAACGCTCGGTGCGTTTTTGCATTTGAACGAATGAAATTCACAATTTCTAGAACACATTTCATAACACTGTCATACCTAAAGTACTTGCTTACCAAATAACCACGGTGAATGATACAGTGAATAAAGAGACACACAGGATACTTGGGATCGCGTGTCAAGAGCCCAACTAGGCCTACATTTTGTTCTACCATAGCTGGTGCTCCATCTGTTGCAACACTGACAAGTTTATTCAATGGTACTTGAGCATTTGATAATGCCTCGTCAAGTGCGTTCTTTATGTCAACCCCTCTGGTGGTTTCTCTTAGGGTCATTAAGTCCAAGAGTTCTTCTTTCACATTTCCATCGCCAGTAACATAACGAACAAATGTCGTCAGTTGAAGGTTATCTTTAATATCTGTGGATTCATCGAGGGCCAAACTGAATGCAACAGAATTCTTCAAATCACTCTGCAACGAGCATGTAATTTCAGCACTGATCTGGGAAATACGTCTCTCTGTAGTGTGGCGGGAAATAGAAATACTTGCTATTTGTTCTCGAAGCTTTGTGTTATTTGGAGCGAGAATTGCAGTAACATCGGCAATATTCTTGTTCACAAACTCTCCACTACTGTAGGGAAGTTGAGCACGAGCAATATTCTATGCCATAACAAAACTAGCTTCAGTAGTTAAGTCAGCTGTCTTACACAATGATGAAAGTACAGTTTGTTGGGCAACTAGGCTAGATTTCAACTTTGTTAACTTAGTCTTCCGCAATTCTGATTTGGGGGGAAATTCCTTAGTAGAATTTTTATGGTTAGTTTCATGATGACGCTTTAAGTTCCTGGCTTTAAAGTGATTGAGTGCCACGTGGCAGATAATACACACAGGTTTCTCACCCTTAACAGTAAAGGCAAAGCTCTCCTCCCACTCCTGTTTAAAAACTTTATTTTCTTCTTCATATTTCCGTTTTTTACACTTTGTCTGCTCACGCAAAAGGAATTGTCGTACGCATGACGCATTTTATTGTCAATTGAATTTTTTCTTTTTTCATATTTTTTTATTATGTGAAAAAAAAATTATATTTGGACTATGAATTTTGTATTTTATGACAAATACAATAAAAACCAAATTGTCTCGCGAGCCGGGGTTTGGCCACCGTTGATATATAGGCTTTCCTTTGGTTAGCCTTTCGTTAGCTTCCACCCGAATTGTTCATTTTGACGAAGATCAAGCTTTACACTCCACCTTAGACCTACAGTTTAACGGGGAACCCGGACCACCAGCAGCCCAGCGTCTTAACTGCTAGGCTACCCAGGGTACCCATTTATTTACCAACCAATTGTGTGGAAGATGAACGTTTGCTGCGCGCCGGCTGCCGTCATTAGGTCTCGAACCCTGTGCATATAATCTGTGAACGTGCATGTAGTTGTGTGTGTAATAATAGGGGCTTTATGGGCGTATAATCGGGGAGTGTATGTGCGTTTGTGTGCGTTTCTTGATTCTTCAGGCGATGTGCCAACTGGCTGATAATGCCTGTGGGCACTGGCTTCTACGCCAACTAGCGGATTTCGAGTTCTCAGTCAAGTGCTGCTACCATGATCTTTCATTAAGCTTCTGCATCTGGCAGAAGCTGGATGGTCTCTTCCTCTCTCTCTCTTAGATTAGGTATGCCCCTTTGGGGGGGGTGAGGCCGTCCCACCTTCGCTCCCAAATAAGTCAGGTGGACTCCCCCGGCTTGCTGGGGGAGTTCCCCCCCTTTTTTTTGGTACCCTGGGGTTGGCACTGGGGGTCTTGCAACAAGGGGAGGGGATTGGCACTGGCACTCATTGCAACATTTGCAATTGCATTGCACTCTAACCTTTTTCGGTCATACTACTAAATGTATCAGTTTTCCATACAAGGATTTAAACCATGCCACATTCAATGAGCATGCATAATCTGATGACATTTATAAGCGAGTGAATGGGGTTGAGATTAATTATCATGGTTTCCATAACAATTGGGAGAAGGTGAAAATGGGAATAATTCCGATAAAATCTAAAACAATCTAAACCGTTTATTGTCTTGGTTGTACTTTGAGGGAATGAAATTAAGGGACATATCGCTTCTTGGAACGAACTTCTAATAGCACAAACGCACAAACATACTGTAGATGCCGTTCGACCAAAATAATGGTAGAGCGAGCGCATGGTTGTGACACACACGCACACACACACACACGCATATATCTATATATATAATGTAAATCCACAAGGAAAAAGAAAAATGATTCCAAGGCCTTTCGTGCATTCAGAAGTACACCTCGTCAGGGAATTCCCTGACGAAATGTACTTCTGAATACACGAAAGGCCTTGGAATCATTTTTTTTCCTTTTGAGTTTACATCATTCATTCATTTCACGTGTTTAATTGTGAAATTCATCCCATATATATATATATATACAGGGTGGGCCGAAAGTCTGGATCCATAGGAAAATATTTATTTTAATACATAAATTACAACAAATGGTAAATACTTAAAATGAATATCAACTTTAACTCGTAAATGCGTATCCGTGATACTGTACAGTAGTTCGTACTCCAGTATAAATACTCAAATACGTTTTTAATTTCAGCCCAGAAATGGCTTCGAATCTAACAACAGAAGACCGGGTAGAACTTGTGCTCATGTACGCAAGACAGGGCGCTACACAGAGAAGTTGCTACCGAATTCAATAGAAATCATCCTGATAAGCATCCAGTAACAGATGCGACTGTTGGCAAGTTGTTTAAACGTTTCAAAGAAACAGGAAGTGTACATGATCGACGGCGTTCTGGTCGTCCAAAAACTGCAACTGATGAAAATACCTCTGCAATGGTATGTGAAACTTTAACGAATAGTCCAGTAAAGTCAACAAGAAGATTATCAAATGAAACACGCATCTCGAGAACGTCAATTCGAAGAATTATTAAAAATCATAAATTCCATCCCTAAGTGTCTCGATGTCAGAGGCCGCCAATTTGAGCATTTGTTATAATTTGTTGTTTATACTGGAGTACGAACCACTGTACAGTATCACGGATACGCATTTACGAGTTGAAGTTGATATTCATTTTAAGTATTTACCATTTGTTGTAATTTATGTATTAAAATAAATATTTTCCTATGGATCCATACTTTCGGCCCACCCTGTATATATATATATATATATATATATATATATATATATACTGTATATATAGTGAGGAATAAGAGGACGAGAAGGTTTTACATGTTTATCAATCAGACGTTTCGGAAATTCAATTTCCATCATGAGTGCTAAGAAATAAAAAAAAAAAATAAAAGTGAACAAATGTAGTAAAAGATTTTATACAGTATATTACAGTCTTATGATATATAATTATTTAAAATTTAAAAAACAAAAAAATGACATAAAATGTAGAGCGGTAAGATATATAAAATAAATGTTATCGGGTGAAACGAATATTGAAAATAAAAACTTACCGGATTATTGTACGAGGGGGGTGTTAATCTAAGTGTATGAAGGTTGAGAATGGTTTGGCTGTTGAAGTGGCCATGTTAGAAGTCGACTTCTAACATGGCTGAAGCCCCCGTAGCCACCCCCTCCTGTCTACGTCCTTGTGTATATATATATATATATATATATATATATATATATGCTGCAAACCCACAAGGAAAAGAAAAAACGATTCCAAGGCCTTTCGTGTATTCAAAGCTACACGAGGTGTAGCTTTGAATACACGAAAGGCCTTGGAATCGTTTTTCTTTTTCCTTGTGGGTTTGCAGCATTCATTCATTTCACGTGTTTTATTGTGAAATTCATCCGATATATATATATACACACAGTATATATATATATATATATATATATATATATATATTAGGCCGGGTTGAAAATGGGAAATTTTTATATTTCTTAAAAAGTACACTATGTAAGAAGTTTCAGTTTATCATCTTACCAAAATATTAAAATATCAAGCATGTGCTACCCCTGCTACCCCTAGCACATACCCCCACTTTTTTACCCTCATATTTGCATATATTTAAATGGGAAAAAATGTTATTTCTTAAAAGTACACTATGTGAGGTTTTTTTTACCACTTTAACCAAATATTAAAAAATCAAGCATGTGCTACCCTACTACCCCTATCACATGGCCCTCCTCCCTTTTTTACCTTCATATTTGCATATGTTTAATGTTGTTATATGTTAACATGATAAGTTGTTTGTTTAATGCTTGATATTTTTATGTTTCAGATAAATAGAAATAATTTGCATTTGCTTTAATTATAATTTGAATTATCATAAATTATAAATTACATATAATTTGATTTTACTTCTGAATATAAACTATGACTACTAGAAGCAAGTCCTCAAATGCAGCCTTTGGATATCCTACGGAATTCCCAGCAGCCATGACTCCTTCAAAAGCAGATGTTGTGAGACACTACCTTTTTGTGCGCCGTCGTGAAGAAGCTAAATCAAAAGGATCAGCAACTGCTAATGATTGTTACAGGGTTGTTGTAAAAGATATTGAAGACATTTGGATGAAATTTTCTTTTCCTAAGATTAACACCAAAGGTATCTATCTTAAAGTCAGTCGACTAATAGAGGAAGCCTCAAAATTGAACAAGGTGCCGTTACATCGAAGAAATGAAAGTTTTGCCTTAAAAGTAGCTCAGTATGATGAAATGTTTGATATATCTTCTTGTGAATGCTATGATAAGGGAACTGATTGGAAATCTTGCAGGTGTAAGGATAAAATACCAATGGCAGAATGAGTCTTTTGTGGGTCAAAAACAAAGAAAAATTAGTTAGGACCAATTGATCGCATAGCTAGTTCAACAAAGAAGAGATCTTTAGCAAGAGCCCAAGAAGCACAAAACCGTCAACTAAAAGCACAAGAAGAAATGACTGAAGCCACCGATGTTTTACCATCAGAATTTATAGAAAATACCGAAGAAGACATGGATGTAGATTCAGAGAGTCAGGATGCAGATTATGAGGCCGATTTAGAATTGACTGGGAATATTCAGAACAGGCACTCCTATAAAAACCTAGCATTAACAGCAGATCGTTATCCTGTAAGTTGTAGAGCTGCAGGTGCAATAGTCAATGCAGCTTTAAAAGATATGGGAATCCTTAACCACACCAACATGCTTGACAGAAAGAAATTGGAAAGAGAAAGAAATCGCATGGGGGGAAACAAATACTTTTAGGTCTAAATCCGAAAATCTGAAGATGGAGTGCCTTGGATTTGATGGAAGGAAAGATAACACATTAACTAAAAGTGGAAAGATAAAAGAAGAACACTATGTTATTGTGAAAGAACCTGGAAGAGTCTATGTAGACCATGTCACACCAGATAATGGAACTGCTCGCTGCATAGCAGAAGAGTTGATAACTATTATTACAGATTCGAACAGCACAGATACTCTCAAAGCTTTACTGTGTGATGGTACTCCTGTAAATACAGGAAAGATTGGTGGAGCCATAAATCTGGTTGAAATTCATCTTAACAGACCAGTGCAGTGGTTGGCGTGCCTCTTGCATTTGAATGAGCTGCCTTTTATGCACGTCTACAAAGCCATTGATGGTAAAACAACAGGTCCAAATACTTTTGTGGGTTCAATTGAAAATAAACTGAAAACAGATTTAACAAAATTGGAGGTAGTCAAATATTCTCGAGTAAAGGGAAACATTAAAGAAATTCCAGCAAATATTGTGAAGGAGCTAAGCAGTGATCAAAGATATCTCTATGATATGTGTCTGGCAGTGCAAACTGGAGACACTTCTCAAGATCTGTCCACTCGATCCCCAGGTACCCTTCACCATGCTTGCTGGCTAACTCTAGCAAAGCTAAATCCCGATAAAAACCTTCAAGATATAGTCAAGATTATTATGCAGTTCTATGCTCCAGGGAGGTTTTGGATAAAATCTCATCCTAATGCAACTGATGGTGCATATAACTTTTGGCATTTAATGTGCTTGCTTCGAAATTTAGATGAACAACATAGATCAATCATAGAACCAGTATTAAAGAATAACGCCTACTTTTCCCACCCAGAAAATATACTCATAGCAATGGTAACTGACAAGAGACTAGAAATTAGGGAGCAAGCTATTCAGAAAATCATCCTTTCAAGAACAGGATTTTCAGGTACCAGAAACTTTAAGTTGCCTCGAACCCTCAATTTCCAATCTACTGACTACACCGAGATGATCGATTCTCGATTGGCAAAAAGAGATCATTACTCCTCCACCGCAGCTAAACAATTTTAGCGACGATGAGCTACTCCAAGCTCGATGTAAGCCACTGGAGATAGCTTCTTTTCCATGTCACAGTCAAAGTATGGAAAGGGAAGTGAACCTAGTAACAAAGGCATGTCAGGAAAGAATAGGAAATGACAACAATCCAGAGACCATTAAGAAATTCGCACCAAGGTTAGATCCCGTTCTCCCGACACCGGAACGGCATTTTATTAAAGGGTCCCGCTTATATGTACATTCGCACAAATTAAAACTATCCTCTTGTTCTATACATACAGATTCTATTATTTTGACATAATTACTGCATTTATTATTACATTTACATTTTATTTTAACATTTATTATTATTACCTTTACATTTATTATTACATTTACATTTTATTTTAACATTTATTATTATTACCTTTACATTTATTATTACATTTACATTTATTACTATTACGTTTATTATCCCATTTACATTTTACTGAAAAAATGAACCAAAACCGAGTAAGGGAACAATCCAGAGACCTTTAAGAAATTCACACTTAGGTTAGAACCCGTTCACCCGACGCCGATTGTTTCCTTCTCGCCTTTTTCATTCGTTTTTCGGTTTATAATTTTTGTAATAATAAACAACAATGTAATAATCAATGTAATAATAAATTTATAATTTCTGTAATAAATAATAATGCAACAATAAATGTAATAAATGTAATAATTATAAAAAAAAATAATAGAATCTGTATGTATAGAGCGGGAGGATGGTTTTAAATTTGTGCGAATGTACTTATAAACGGGGCCCTTTAATAAAATGCCCTTCCGGTGTTGGGAGAACGGGATCTAACCTAGGAGCGAATTTCTTAATGGTCCCTGAACTGTTTTCCCTCTTGTTTTTGGTTCATTCGTTTTTCTGTATCCACCAGAAGAGGATGCCAGTGGGCATCGAAACTGTTGTGGAAATAAACTCTGTCTATTAGAGTGGGTTTTTATTATCATAATCATGCAATCTAAAACGAAAAATCCATACAAAGTACAAGAAATAAGTTATGTGCAATCCTGCTTATTAATAGCAATGCATGGCAAAAGTAAGTATGAAGTAAAACCTAAGTTAGCATAAGAACCTCCTATATACTTGAACTCATAAAATCAAGGTGTGACACAAAATAAAATCTAATGTAATCTAAATCTAAATCTAAAATCTAAATCTAAATCTAATCTAAAATTCTAAGACACGCATAAAATCAAAGTGTGGCATCAGTAAAGATAAAACAATTTAAAGCATCACAGGATAATATCTAACAGTGATCTAATAAAAGTTAAGAATAAAAACTTACTCTAAAAACATTAAAGGTTCAGAGAAATTACATTGCTTGATAGCGAGGGCTTCTCCTCAGGCGCGTATTTACATATGGGCCAAATGGGCCATGGCCCAGGGCTGCAAATTTTAGGGGGCAGCAAAATTTTGAGGGCAGTAAAATTCTGGAGGAAAAGTCGTAACAAGAAAGGTAACAAGAAAGCACTTTTTAGGTAGGGAAAAATCCAAAATTTCTGGTATTTTTTTAGCTAAAAAAAAAAACAGAAAAGTTAGTACCACTTAAAAGAAAATCTCATTACGTTTGAACGAAGTCGATTTCAAAGTTGGTCCTTGGCCTTAATATATTTTATTAATTTTAATAATATCTTTATTTTAAAGCTAATTATTTTTATTTTATTTCAGATTTATTGTTTACACTTTACAGAGTATCAAGCCAAAAATTGGCCAATTGTTTTGTTTAAGGTTTTCTCTATAAAATTGAATTTATATTTTTTCTATTTTGCAACTTTGAACTTTGAAACTGGACAACATTTAAAATTTAAAGACAAGATTGTGTTTATCTCAGTTTAGTACAGTAATGGTATTTATACAAGGCAAGAAGAAGGCAGTTTTTAAGACAATTTTGAATTTTTTATGTTAACTTAACTGCCTATATGTAGTTAGCTGTTAGAGACCTACTCAGCCTGGCTGAGCTATTTTTTTAAAATATATAGTTATAATATATTTTATTAATTTTAATAATATAGTTCTATTTTAAAATATATTATTTATATTTTTAATTAATTTCAGATGTATTTGTTTTTTCAGATGAGTGATGGGAGAAAAAGACTAAGCAGCTCGGAGTATAAGAAGAGAGCTCTGGAGAAAGCTGAAAAACAACGAGATGTCATTGACAAAACTGCGAAAATTGATACTTTCTTCAAGAAATCTGATATAAAGAGCAAAAATGTTGAAACAAATCCGAATGTTCTTTTAAAAGAATTAGAATGTACCGAGATTAGGAGTTTCCAAGAAGATCAAAATGTTAATAAAGGTCCTAGTAATTTTACATTATCTGGTAGAGAAGTTCAAGAATCCTGCCTACCCTATACTACAGTAAGTCTTGTGATGTAGGTAGCATCACAACTACCTCCATACTTCCACTGGACAAGACCCAGCATTATGAGAAGTTAATGATGCTACACGTCATTATGTGTCAGAGCATGGCATAAATCAGGACCTAGAAAACATGGACTTTTCTCAGTCAAAGAAAGATTCAGATATTTTTGTAAAACCTTATTTGAAACACAGCTTGTCAACGGAGAGAAGGTGAAGAGAACATATTTAATATATTCGGAGAGCACAGTCTCAATTTTTTGCGTTCTATGTCAGTTATTTGGTGGAACTACTAAAATTGGTAAGGAAGGATTTGATGACTGGAAGCATGGCAGTGAAGCATTAACAAGCCATGAAAATTCCTCTGAACATAAGTCATGTGTGTTAGCTACAAAAATGAGAAGTTCAACTCTCGGAAGAATTAACAGACAACTTTTCCATCAAATTGATGAGGAGAAGAAGTACTAGAGGAATGTTTTACAATTGTTTACATTACAATTGTTTACATTGAAAAATTTTGTTCTGTCCACAGTGGAAACTTTATAATGGCTTTGGAACTTATTGCTGAATTTGACCCCTTTCTGGCGGAACATATTGCAAAATACAAAAATCCAGGAAAAAGTCATACCTCATACTTGTCTTCGTTTACATGTGAGCAATTCTTCAAACTGACAAAGTTACCAAACAAATAACTGAGGAAGTGAAATGTGCAAAGTACTATTCCATTATTGTGGACTCCACCCGAGACATATCACATGTCGATGAACTTGCAGTTATTCTGAGATACGTAAAAGAAGATGGGCATCCCGTAGAGCGATTTTTGGCATTCCTTCCCAGCGTAGGCCACGAATCAGAGCAGCTTTTCAACTCGGTTTCCGGCATATTAAAAATGCATGATCTCGACATTGCAAACTGCAGTGGACAGTCGTATGATAACGCTCCCAACATGTCAGGGACTTACTCTGGCTTGCAAGCCAGAATAAAATAAGCGTCCCCAGTAGCAGTTTACGTACCCTGCTCTGCACACTCATTAAATTTGATTGGACAGTGTGCAACAAGTTGCTGTAAGGAAGCCATTGATTTTTTCGCACTTCTCCAAAATCTTTACGTGTTCTTCATTGCCTCCAGTCACCGTTGGGAAATACTACAAAATCATTTTACCAAACCTGAAAATGTAACGCTAAAGAGCTTATCAGACACTCGATGGTCAGCCCGTGAAGAAGCGTGTAGGAGTCTCAATAAAGACTGGGAAGAGGTTATAGAGGCACTTACGTCCATTGAAGAAGATGAATCAGAAAAGCCTTGCACACGCAGTGAAGCATCAGGCTACCTCAATCAACTGCAACACCTTGAAACTACAATTATTTCTTTAATGTGGGGTGACATTCTGAAAAGGTTCAATGCTACTAGTAAACAGCTCCAAGCAGTTAACATGATCTTGGTGTCGTAGCAGAACTGTATGCATCATTGACATTCTATGTAAAAGATGCAAGAGACAACTTCGACTTTTATGAAGAAGCAGCAATCAAGAAATCATCTATCCGCGAATATGAAGTTACAATGAAACGAAAAAAGAAAAGAAAACTTCGAGTCGACGAAACTCGCCAAGGCGAGGAGAATTAGATGGATGGAGGAACTTCTTCATTAATATTTATCTTGTGGTACTTGACAGATTATTGTCGGAGTTAAACCGTCGCAAAGATGTTTATGAAAATCTCCATGCACGGTTTGCATTTTTTACAAAAGTCACCACCTTCAATCCGACAGATATAACTGCCAATGCTATTAAGCTTTAGGAATTTTACAAGGATGACTTGGCGGAAGCATTTGTTAATGAGAGTAGCATGGGCGCAAAAAGGGAGAGTGCAGGAATGTTGCAATGCAATTGCAAATATTAATCAATGTTGCAATGTGGTTGTGCAATGAAGGGGGTATGCAATGAAGGGGGAGGGGTTATGCAACATCAATGTTGTAAAGGGAGTGGGGTTATGCAACAACTCAATGCTGTCAAGGGGGAGAGGAGAGGGAGCTTCGGGGGGAAGGGAGGATGACCTCCCCCCAAAGGGGTAGCCTTAACCTAAGAGAGGAAGAGAAAGGAGACGGAGGAGGTCTTTGGGAAGAAGGTGGGATGTCCTGAACCCCCAAAGGGAAACCTAACCTAAGCCTTAACCTAAGTAGGAAGGAGAGAGAGTTCTTTATTCCACCGGAGTCCGACGCACTATGAGCGTCCTGGGGCCAAGCAGGTGTTATATAGAGGATCGTGGGTTGCCAGATATCACTTATTTATATGTGGAGGGGGTTACGAGATACCACCATTTATTTTAATTGTTCAGCTATACATTATTAGGTTGAGTTGGCAGATACCACCATTTATTTTATTTACATGAGTTGCCAAATAATGTTTTTATTTATATATGAAGAGATTACCAGATAACAGCATTTATTTTAATTATGTTGAGATGTACCTTATTAGGGTGAGTTGGTAGATACCGCCATTTATTTTATTTACATGAGTTGCCAAATAATGTTTTTATTTGTATGAGGAGAGTTGCCAGATACCACCATTTATTTTATGTTTTATTTATATGAGGAGAGTTGGCAGATACCACCATTTATCTTATTTACACGAGTTGCCAAATAATGTTTTTATTTACTTATTTATTAAAGGCAAGATTAACTTTCTCCTTAAAGTTGTTCAGAAAGAGAACTAATTATTTAAACGAAACCCAATATTAACAATAAAAGAAATACATTTAAACCGAATTAAATTAAACACCATTACATCATTCTGTTTATTTATACGAAATATTGGAAATATATAGAAAACACATACAATGGAATGATCAAAAAATAAAATAAAAATAATAATAGTATAAGAAATACGAACGAGGAATATGTACATAATCAAAAATAAAATAAAAAATAATATCAGAAATATAAAACGATGGAGTATAATCATCAAAATAATAGTTCAGGCGAAATATATACACACAATTATATTAAATAATTAAATATATTGAAAATTCATCAAAACATTTTGGGTTCCATTGCGCAAAACACTAAACTCGAACATAAACGAGTCTATAGGTACATCATTATTGCTTTGCACTACACAGTAAACACGAATTAACATTATTTCGCCGGTCAAGTTATAGGGAGTCCTATACTCGATGTAATTGGTCTTCATTTCGTACAATACTATTTTTGTGCCCGCTTTACTTTCGAATGGTGAGTTATCTTTAAATGAATTCAATCAAAAGCACACACAAAGAGGCTTTCGTTAGACAAAACATCAAATACAAGTTTATAAACACTCCTTTCCAATCGAGTGTTTATTCTTACCGACTTCTTCACATAGCATAATGGCAGTTGAAATAATCTTCTAAGTCGTAAAGACATCGCCCCATTATATAAAGAAACAGTTCTTCAGGGTGAACTCATTGCACCTGTATAAGTTTGCTTCCTCTTTTCAAGGTATCATCTGTAAATTGTTCACAGAAAACAAAAATAACAGTGTAAATTTTACTGTAGAGATGAATGAGTAGGAAAAATGAACCGCGCATCCGATGTTTTAGGCGAGGCGACCCTGGTTGCTACTTGCAACGAATCGCCTTTGAAACGATCTATGTACACCCTTCTAAAGGCCTGGAGACACCTAGTACCCTTAAAAGTATAGTAACATCAGACTTTTCATTTAACCACTGTTAATTTGAATGTTATTCATTTTATTTCGCGCATGTTCCAAGTCTTTTAACCTGTTCAGATTTCCTATCAATGTTTTGGGGACATTTATTTGCTGCAGTCTTGCTTTAATATGCTTCCATCCTGATGATGAGGGCCTATCCCACTTTCTCACCAGATCATGGACGATGTCTACGATATTCGAGGGGAGAAGGTGGGATGTCCTTACCCCCCAAAGGGAAACCTAACCTAATCGAGCGACTTTTCGACTAACAATTTACAATACATCATGGATTATTCTATAGACTATAGAGTCATACCACCTAAAATCTGAAAGGAACTCACTACCTTCAGTGCAGAACATTATATTCAAACCAAAAAGCTCCTAATTTTTACCCCATATATATATATATATATATATATATATAGAGGGTGTCCATAAATGTTTCCCCTGAAAACAGTATGCTCTCATGTTTTAATGACGAATCTTACATCCGTTTTCTTTTTACAGGTGATCTCGTACACGCATAGAGTTTCTGTGCTAGTGTGTTTCGTCTACCGCATTCGCCGCTAGGAGCGCTGTAGTCAGTGGCGGTCCTAGCTTACATGACGCCCTGGGCGAACCTCACCTTCAGCGCCCCCCCCGCTGTTCGCCAACACACACACATTCGAATCCCCCCAAAATAAATGACAGACATAACTCTTTCACAAAATAACTTTTTATTGGACTAATTGTTGGAACTTCAGAACCAAAACAAAGACTCAAATTTCTGAATTTTACAAATCCTTCATCACGTAAATAGAATAACTCACTTAAGAGAATGTAATTATGATACTATGAACAGGAAAAATACAAATTAAATTGCACAACTGCCATAAATAAACTAGAGAATCAAATTTCTAAATTGTACAAATGCTCTATCACATAAATAGAATAAGACACTTAAGAGAGGGTAATTATTATGCTACACTTTGAACAAGAAACAAAATAAATTGCACCAGAGCACAACTGCCATCTAAAGCCTGACTCTTCTTACCTTCCTTGATGCAAAGTCATGAATTAAATCATCATATGAAATCTGCTCAGCAATTGTATGATTTATACTGATGATGGCCAGACCGGTAAGGCGTTCCTGTGACATAGTTGACCTCAGGTAGGATTTGATGAGCTTCAGCTTTGAAAAGCTCCTCTCTGCTTCAGCAACAGTGACTGGAAGAGTAAGACCAATTCTGAGAGCAGTCCACAAATTTGGATATATTTCAGAGAGCTCCCTTTCATGGATAAATGTCAGCAGTTCAAGCAAGGATATGGTCTTTGATGGCAAGTCAGGCAAGTTCTTCAGCTCCTGTGCAAGCTCTCTGCCATCCAAGTCAGATTGTCCCTTAAAGTGTAGTGTAGTACTAAGGTTCACACATTGTTCTGTCAGCTCCTCAAATGTGAGATTTTGGAAATGTGTCAGCACTCCAAACTTCTCTCCCACAATTTCCAACGTGGAAAATCTTTCCTGAATGGCTGATGTTGCAGCATCAACCACTGCATTGAAAAATGTCACCTCCAGCTTCTTCAAAGCATCAATCAAGGGCTCATCAGATGCTTCATAGGAGAAGTGCCGCTTTGTGGACCTCAGCCGTTTTTGTTTTAACACAGCCTCCACATTCATTTGTTCACAGATATCTGTGGCTGCCATTTGTGCAGCCACAAAACCTGTTGCCCTGTAATTGCGGAGACCTCTCTCTGTTTTTTTTAGGAGATTTACTGCAACATCAACGTGCATGCTAGGAGACTGCATCTGCTTGCTCACATGCTGAATTTGGCACAACAGGTCATGCCACACCACTGAACAAATGGCGAAGCGGTATGACCCAACCTCCTCTGACAGAGATTGAGCCTCGACCTTTATTACAGAGTCTTTGGTGTGGTCCCTCACCTCGATCAGTGCATCTCTCACTGCAGCTGCCTGATATCTCAGGGGCTCCACACTCTTGATCTTGCTTTCCCACCTTGTATCAGACCACATCTTCAATGTGATGTTCACATGTTTTTTCAAAATGGCCCATCGTTGTGTGGAGGCTGAAAACAAGTTGTAAAGCTTCTGCAAGATGCCAAAGTAACTTGTGGCATCAATAGATCCCTTAGCAGCATCGGCCACAAGCAAATTCAGAGAATGAGCCCCACATGGAACAAACAGAGCTCTGGGATTAATTTCTAGGAGCCTGGATTGAACACCCTTGTTTTTTCCCCTCATGTTGGCCCGTTGTCGTATGATTGTCCTCTACAGTCCATGAAAGGAACTTTTAGCTCCTCCAGTCTCTTCAGAATCAGAGATGCCAAATGTTGACCAGTGGACTCCTCTGCCTCCAAAAACCCCATGAAATGTTCCTTTATATGGGGCTTCCCCTCCAGTGACACAACCCGAATCACAACTGACAACTGTTCAGTGTGGCTGATATCTGGAGTGCAATCTAGAATTATTGAAAAAAACTTTGATTGTTTGATGTCGCTCACCATTGCTGAAATGGTCTTGCTGCTCGACAAATCAATGAGTTCGTTTTGTATGTGGTGGCCGAGGTAGCTGGTGTGACTGGAGGTCCCTTTTTGGACACGGTTAATGTGCTCTTGCATTATAGGATCAAATTGTGCCATCAGTTCAACTTCTTTCAGAAAATTGCCATTTGATGGTGAGAACAATTTTTCTGTATGTCCCCTTAGTGCCAAATTCCTAACTGCCAGAGAATGCACAATAGCAGTGAGACGTGTCAGCACCGCTCTCCATCTCAACTTCTCAGCCTCCAGAAGTGCCATCTCCTGCTTGTCAATGGTCCCCCCTTTCTCATCCTCACTGCCAGTTCTTTCCAGATTTTCATAGAATTTAGGTGTTCTGAACTGTTGTCATGTGATGTGAGCAATGAGCTTGCATGCTTCCAGTCCGAGAGTCCCAAACTTGTTAAATTTATTTTCCTCTTGGAAAATAATGTACAACAGAAACAGAAAAGGCTGTTGTTTTTTAAGGAATAGACCAACCAACTTCTGGTTATATTTTCCCCACTAACCAATGACTTCCAGAAGTATTGATGGTGGCAACTTCTTCCGTCACTGTCGTTTCTAGGGAATACAAAGTCAGATGGTACTTGACTTGGTCCCCTGGAAACCAGTTGTGTCCGAATTCTCTCAGTCAGAACTGAAGGCCAGTTAGCAGGGTCGGTGGACAGAGACTCATCCTCAGGAGGCGATTCTGCTCCAGGCATTTCTAATTGAAAGAACAAGAGCATTACTCATTAGTATACACACCTAAGTTAGATAACACATTATTCACAGCACTTTGTTATGGTGGTGGTGTTATGGAATTATGGTGGTGAAACACCACACATACCCAGTAACCCAGACCCAGTGATAATAACATTATAATTTATAACTGTTTGCAAAATGCTTTGCAGGGATGCACACACATACACATACACACACACGCACACACTCACAGACATATGTGCACACAAACTCACCTGAAGAGTCTGCCGGGGAGAAGTAGAAGCAAATGGGTCTTCATCCTCAGGATCAGACTGCATTTGTGGAGACATATGTGAGGCTGAGGAGGTAGATGGCTCCTCAGCCTCAATAATGGCAGAAGTAGACGGCTTCTCATCCTGGCTAGTGGCAGAGGGTGTTCCAAAATATTTCAAAAGTGCCCCTGCAAATAGTAAAATAGAACATAACAGACCAATGCATGAATAGGCTAGTACAATTAATTTAACATGTTATTAAGCACAATTTATTAAACTTTTAGAATAGGAAACAAATGAATAATACAACCTCCTTGGTTAATGGCTAATTATATACATAATAGTACACTTCAAATGACTCAGAAAGCTATATCACAAAATAGCAGTGCAATATAGCAGTGAAGAGTAGATGACATAGCTCTATACCTTTATCTTTTGCTCGTTTCTCCTCTTCTTCTTTCCTCTTTTTCTAAACTGAGCACCTGATAGCTTTGACCTCTTCTTATCCATTTGCGGTTATTTGTTTAGGTCTTTTATGGGAAGGTTTATGGAAAATGCAATAGATGGTTTTTTATTAATAAAAATATATTTATGATCTTTTATTATTTATTTTATTTTATTTTTTATTTTATTTATTTTTCTATTATTATTTATTCATTTTTTTTTTTTTTTTTGCAGGCGCTCATGCCGCCCCTCCACAAATGCCGCCCTGTGCGGCTGCCCATATTGCCCATATGAGGAACCGCCACTGGCTGTAGTAGCTGTTCAGTTAAGATGGCGTCTGTGACAGAGAAGGCGCAATGTGTTGTGTGGCTTGCAGAAACAAAATCTTCTGTCAGTGTTCAGCGAAGGTTCAGAGCAAAGTATGGAAAGAATCCACCTGATGTGAAGTTAATTAAGTCGTGGATGAAAAAATTCTTGGAAACTGGAAAAGTGGAAAAGGAAAAGAGCAGTGGTAGACCATCAGTTTCCGATGGGACGGTGGAAACACTGAGAACACTGTTTCCGCAACTGTGTACTTGGATATGCTCACCAATTACGCCATCCCCCAGCTGCAGGACAGGCAGCCAACTGTCATCTTCCAACAAGATGGGGCACCCCCTCATTGGGCGCATGTTGTTCGTGAAACTCTCGACGCAACATTTCCAAATCGATGGATTGGCAGGGACGGGCCAATCCCATGGCCCCCAAGATCACCAGACATTACCCCGCTGGATTTCTTTCTCTGGGGTCATGTTAAAGATTTGGTTTATGCAACAGTGTTCCAGATATCAGGACATTGCGAGAACGCATTACGGATGCAATTGCAACAGTTAACCCACAAATGTTGGAAAATGTGTGGCGTGAGTGTGAATACCGTTTAGACATTTTACGTGCCACTAGGGGTGCACATGTGGAAGCTTATTAAGTTTATTAACTATGTATCAAAACTCTGTATGTTTATCTACTTATGATTAAAACTGTGTTTGAATACGAATGTTTATTTAAAAGTTATAGCATGATTTAATCAGGGTAATCATGTATGGACACCCTATTTGAAATTTGAAAAAAGATATTCATTTAATATCAACCTTTGCTTAATGAGAAAGGTAAACCGTGACATACCGTATGAATATTTGATATCATCCACGTATGGAAAACTGATGAGTGGGTAGTTGGGAGGTAACGAAAATGGTTCACTGAGTAGGTAGGTAGTTAATCTAACAATCATTAAATTCCTTTTATGTCAATAACTGGGTGGAAGAAACCAATTGGTTGCTCACCAGAGTTATTCTCCATACTAGTATTTATATACTGTGTGGGAGGAGCGTGCTCGGTAATGGTGATACATTACCGCTCAACCAACCGAGGAATAAACCAAGACAACGCTGGTACAAGAAGCCCCGCGAAGAGGAGAACAAAAGGAGAACGAAAACGAAGAACGGGGCGAGAGGACGTACCAGCAAAGTACGCTCTCGAATGAGACAACCGGAGAAGGGAGAGACTGTAATAACTAAAAGTAAGTGACTAATATGAGTTTTAACACCAAACAGTTAAGAACATTAAATTAAGCTGGGTCAAACAAGTTAGGCCTACATTGTGACCTAAGACCCAGCATCAACTCATAGCTTAACAAAGGTGAAGGTAGATTGCCCTAACCTAATCTTGTGAGGAATCCTACTGTGGACCTCAATTTATCTGCCCGCTCTGGACCATTTCCGGAATCTCTAGGCTGACCCCTCTAGGCTAGACTTGATCTACTCTATAGTTAGACTGGAGATATAAGGGGTGGGTTAATTGTGGACCAATTCATACAGAGCATTTTTCGCATTGGTGGTCCGTGTGTGGGGAATTTACAAACCTTAACCTTACTTAACAAAAATTGCAGAATTAGGCTAAATGGTCTAGCCTAAGCCTAACCTGAGCAAGCCTAATTAGGTCTACAACCTAGGGCCTAACTAGGAAACATTTACATTTAAGGAGTCTCATTCTCTTATAAGCCTAACCTGAGCAAGCCTAATTAGGTCTACAACCTAGGGCCTAACTAGGAAACATTTACATTTAAGGAGTCTCATTCTCTTATAAGCCTAACCTGAGCAAGCCTAATTAGGTCTACAACCTAGGGCCTAACTAGGAAACATTTACATTTAAGGAGTCTCATTCTCTCATAAGCTTAGACCTGAGTGACACACAAGTACTTGGGGGGGATTAAACCAAATTTAAACTTGCTGTTTTGTCTGTGCTCTCTCTTCTCTGGTAATTTCTTCTTGTCCCCAATATTTCATTACGATCCCCAGTTAAACAACATTAGTGAACAAGCATTTAAAATGCATACAACTCCAAGCATCCAATTCTTCTTTTAAGGAAGAATCACTCAACAGATTTTTTCAACAGGCACATGCATTCCTTGCAATCTGTGTATATATATGTATATATACACTGTACTCTTTACATGTGCCACAAATACACTCAACCTATCTGAACATAAGCAATGATTGCATGGGTTACTCAAAAGGGTCTTATGGCCTACCTTGGCCATGGGCCAAAACAATGAGCCTTGGTCTTTTGGCCTACCTTGGCCATGGGCCAAACAATAAAGGTCTTATGGCCTACCTCAGCCATGGGCCAAAACAATGAGCCTTGGTCTTTTGGCCTACCTTGGCCATGGGCCAAACATTAAATGTCTTATGGCCTACCTTGGCCATGGGCTAAACATTTTCTTATGGCCTACCTTGGCCATAGGGAAAACTATTACAAGTGTCTTATGGCCTACCTTGGCCATAGGGAAAACTATTTGGGTTACTCACTCTCCTGGCTGAGATTGAGAACATCATTAACAATAGACCACTCACTTATGTGAGTGACAACATTAATGACCCAGAACCATTAACTCCAAATCATTTGATTCGGGGAGAACAAGTTAGTCTCCTGCCGGACTACAATATAGACTCTTCAGAAGACCCAAACTGGACTCAACGACATGATGAGCTCCAGACTAAGTTACAACATTTAACTAGAGTTAAAGCTCATTTCATTAAACAGTGGAAAACTGAGTACTTGATGGGTCTAAGGGAGAGACATAAACAAATGACTAAGAAGGATTGGTCTGACACAATTAAGGTAGGGGACCTTGTTCTCATACATGACAGTACTCCAAGACAATACTGGCCTCTGGCTAGAGTTTCAGAACTCAGACCAGGGGCAGACGGGGTAACAAGAGTGGTCAAATTAAGGACTTCAACGGGTGACACAACAAGAGACATTTCTCTTTTGTACCCTTTAGAGTCTGGACCCAAAACAATGGACTTTGGAGAACCTTCTCCACTGACAGTAACAACTGGAGACACTGAACTTCCAGTAACTATTCCTTTGACAGTAGGAGTGGTAACGCATCCTACTACAACATTGACAGACACAAGACCTCAGCGACAAACAGCATTAAAGGCGCGACTATTTTTACAACAAAAAATAGATGCTGGGGAATTGTAATTTTATCTTCTAACTTTCATTTTTTCTTTTCTTATGGTAAAGACCATAGACAGTTTCATCCTATGGGTGTATATTTTCTCTTCTAATTAAATGCTACACCTTCTCAATGAGAAGGTGAGGATAGGCACTGTTAATCAGATTAACAGGCATTTACAGTTAAATAGTTAGCTAGTCTACACTCAGACAAAATTGGTGACAATGACACCAAAATTTTTATCTCCCGGGGCCCCCAGTATATGGAAAACTGATGAGTGGGTAGTTGGGAGGTAACGAAAATGGTTCACTGAGTAGGTAGGTAGTTAATCTAACAATCATTAAATTCCTTTTATGTCAATAACTGGGTGGAAGAAACCAATTGGTTGCTCACCAGAGTTATTCTCCATACTAGTATTTATATACTGTGTGGGAGGAGCGTGCTCGGTAATGGTGATACATTACCGCTCAACCAACCGAGGAATAAACCAAGACAACGCTGGTACAAGAAGCCCCGCGAAGAGGAGAACAAAAGGAGAACGAAAACGAAGAACGGGGCGAGAGGACGTACCAGCAAAGTACGCTCTCGAATGAGACAACCGGAGAAGGGAGAGACTGTAATAACTAAAAGTAAGTGACTAATATGAGTTTTAACACCAAACAGTTAAGAACATTAAATTAAGCTGGGTCAAACAAGTTAGGCCTACATTGTGACCTAAGACCCAGCATCAACTCATAGCTTAACAAAGGTGAAGGTAGATTGCCCTAACCTAATCTTGTGAGGAATCCTACTGTGGACCTCAATTTATCTGCCCGCTCTGGACCATTTCCGGAATCTCTAGGCTGACCCCTCTAGGCTAGACTTGATCTACTCTATAGTTAGACTGGAGATATAAGGGGTGGGTTAATTGTGGACCAATTCATACAGAGCATTTTTCGCACACGTTTCAAAACCGAGAAACAGACTTCAAATACCATTTAATCCAATTGTACATTAAAAGAAAAAAATTCTTACAATCATAACGAATAATTATTTAAAAAAAGAAAGGAAAGTTTTAACTTATACAAAAGATTTTCAATCTTAATGATACCACTTCAATCACCCCTATTAAAATTTCTATCAATTCAAATTATTAATTTTTTAACTTTTTACACATTAGGCTATTTATAATAATAATAATAATAATTAGTAAATAAATTACATTCATTTACTTCTGTCAATCCTCGCTATATAAATTCTTTTAAATCAACTTCTCTTTTTAATCCACAATAATGTGTGACAATGTAAAACTCGATTCTTCCGAATCGAGTTTTACATTGTTTTTTATAAATTTAGCTTTTTATAAATTTAGAGTTATTAATAACTTCAACTTACTACATTATTTCCTACCTGATCCATCCATCATGCAATAAAAAGTTCTGCTTTACTTTACTCGCAGTTCTTAGTCATAAGGATTTTAGATCCTACCTTTTACCGTACAGTAACATTTGAAATTTCTAGAAGCATCTACAAAATATGAAATGAGCTAGTTATTTATAAATTTCTTATAATTTCTGTGCTCATGTGGAAGGCAACATAAGAATTGTACTGAATATTTATATAAAAACTAAAAAAGAAAAGAAAATGATTGTCCTTCACAACTTCTTTGCATTATAAATTTATTGTCTAAATGACATTCTGAGGCCCCCTCACAGATCAATTATTTATTTTTTTTTTTCAGACCGTGAAGTTTACACATTGTGTATATACAGTTTTTATTACTTCGATAGATCGGAAAAGGAAAATTTGAAAAAGAAACTCAACTAAACGCGGCCAAGACACAACAATTATTTAAGTACTAATAATACAAGAATACCTGGCCTAAATACAACTCTCATCTGTAACTGTGAGTAAAAGCCGTTGAGTAGTTTGGTGACTTTCTTTTTTAATGAAAAACTGCTGTGTTCGGTAAAGGTTATGGGAAAGCACACAAGGGCTTTTTTAACACTTGCTATTTGTTGTTTTGACTGAAGTAGCTTAGTAAGCTTTTTACCCAAATATGTGTCAAAGTACTTAGAACTAAAACCATTTAAATATAGGTTATGGTTCAAAAACTGAAATTCTAAATGAAGTGCAGCAAAGTTTGAACAAATTTTGAATCACCTGAAGATCAGGGCACCCAGCCTTCGTTAGTTAGCCTTATAAGGCTAACTAACGAAAATATCACGACTTGACTTAACCACTCGTCAAGGGCGTACAGTTGACATAACGATTGGTTAGGTTAAGTCGTGATATTTTCGTTAGTTAGCCTTATAAGGCTAACTAAAGAAGGCTGGGGGCCCTAATCTTCAGGTGATCCCAAATTTTGTAAAATTATGTTCTAGTGACTAAAGTTGTAATTAGATTTCTCTTATAGCTGTCTGGAATAAATGAGGACAGATCGACCACTCACTAATCCTTCATTTAGCGCCATTCGTGCGCATGCGCATAGTGTTCATCATCCCATACAATTTAACTCATTCTCAGTCATCACCTCTCGCGCCAACATTGCGGAGCTCCTAATAATAGAGTCTCTGTTGATTATTAAGGAGAAGCCCTCGCTATCAAGCAATGTAACTTCTCTGAACCTTTTATGTTTTTAGAGTAAATTTTTTTCCTTAACTTTTATTGGTTTACTGTTAATATTTTCTCGGGTCTTTTCAATGGACGACCCCACAAGATTTAGCTGAAAATTTGTGTACTAATAAACTTTTATATTGTAATAATGAAAATGACATTATTTTTCTTGAGAAATAAGCGGAACATACGAAAAAATTATTTATATGCACACTAGTTTTGTGGCGCATCACCGTTATCTAAATTATGTAGTGTTATGACCTTTGGTAAAACCTTTGGTTAGCTTCCGCCCGAATTGTTCATTCTGACGAAGATCAAGCTTTTCACTCCACCTTAGACCTACAGTTTAACGTGGAATCTGAACCACGCCCCATCAGCAGCCCAGCGCCTTAACCACTAGGCAACCTAGGGTACCCATTTATCTACCAACCACTTTCTTTATTGTGTGGAAGGATGAACAGCTGGGTTTTGCTGCGCGCCGGCTGCCGTCGGGTCTCGAACCCGGGGCCGATGGATTCGTAGTCAGCTACGCTAACCACTACACCACCGAGGCGCATTATGTAGTGGGTTTTACAAAATAAAACGCAGATAATATCCTTTATTTATTAAAATTTGCAATATTTAATAATATTTTAATAAATAAATCTTCATTTGTATACCTCTTTCTCCACTCGCATAAACATTAATTTTTGTTGTTGTTATTAATGTTTATTTGTTGCCTGCTTAGACCTAGTTTAGTCTGAATATTATTGTTGTAGTGTGAGCATATGATAATGTAGTGCTGTGATATATCTACTTGCGAGTTGCCCCCGGTAAATTGAATGCCAAGTTAGGTCAACTGAATGCCAGGTTAGGTCAATTGAATGGCCGGTTAGGTCAACTTTACGCCCTTGACGATTGGTTAGGTTAAGTCATGATATTTTCGTTAGTTTTAACTAAAATATCACTACTTAGTCTAACCAATCGTCAAGAGCGTACAGTTGTCCTAACCAGCCATTCAAATTGACCTAACCAGGCATTCAATTAACCGAGGGCCACACAGCAACCTCGTATCCGGGTGTCATGAGCGGTGTAAACTAAATAACGGTCATGCGCCATGCAAACTAGTGTGCATATAAATGCAATTTTTTTCGTATGTTGCGCATATTTCTCCAGAAAAATAATCATTTTCGTTATTAGAATATAAAAATTTATTTGTATACAAATTTCCAGCTGAATCCCGTGGGGTCATCCACTTGGAAAAGATCCATTTTCTCTCGCGTTGCTTTAAATTATTGTATCTATTTTGTGTTTAAGAGCCAGTTTTGGATCACCTGAAGATCAGGGCCCCCCAGCCTTCTTTAGTTAGCCTTATAAGGCTAACTAACGAAAATATCACGACCTAACCTAATCAATCGTTAGGTCAACTGTACGCCCTTGACGATTGGTTAGGTTAGGTCGTTATATTTTCGTTAGTTAGCCTTATAAAGCTAACTAAAGAAAGTTGGGGCCCCTGATCTTCAGGTGATCTCAGGATTTTTATGCCAAGTTTAGATTTTATTTTGTCATACCTTGATTTATGAGTTTAAGTATATAGGAGGTCCTTATGTTGACTTAGGTTTTACTTTATGCTTACTTTTGCGATGCATTATTAATAAGCAGGATTGCACATAACTTAGTTGTTGTACCTTGTATGGAATGTTTTCCTTTTAGATTGCCTGGTAATGGAGAGAGTCTGCTCCGAATCTGTCACGATTGAATAAACAAGATGTTTTACCAAGTGCTGGTTTTATTATTTGTCACAAGACTCCGCTTCCCAAAGGATAAGTCTTTTGCTGATATATATATATATATATATATATATATATATATATAATAGAAAACACACCTTAAATAATTACCACAACCACTATATTAAACAACATTTCAAAAAACATGATTCATACTTGGCTGAAAGTCTTGCAAAGATTTGAATAATTTTTAAATGCATTACTTTCTCAAGAAATTTAGCCACCATTTAGCTAATTTCGAGGAAATGAACTAAATGATAAAACATTAAGAAAGGACTCACCATAGATATAAATTAGAGAGATGAGACATACTCTTATTTAAGCAAAACATTATCTCCGAACACATTAATTTAAATATTTAAGAGAACATGGATGAGTGTATTAAAATAGTGTTTTTTACAAAAAAAATGAAAAAAAATATTAATGTTCTCATAACTATGGATGCCGAGTGTAATGCGGCCGCAGCAAGACGTCTGTATACGGAAAGGTTTCCGAATCGCCGTCTGCCAAATAAGACCTTTCAGAGAATAGACGAGCGTTTTGATGATACAGGATCATTCAACAAGCGAGTTTCAGATGGTGGTAGACCAACCAGCGCCAGAACTGTTAAGTTAGAGGAGCGGGTCCTGAATCGCGTGGAGAACATCGTGTGTCAGCACCCGAAGGATAGCAGCAGCAGAAGCTGTAAGATACACAACTGTGTGGAGAATTTTACGGGAACAACAGCTTTACCCATATCACATTCAGAGAGTACAAGGCCTTACTGAAGCTGATTTCCCACCACGAGAGGCTTTTTGTACTGTGTTCCTTCAACAGTGTGCTCGCGATCCTCTTTTTCTATCCTCCGTGTTGTTTTCTGATGAGGCTGCCTTCACAAGAAATGGCGTGATCAATTTTCACAACACTCATCACTGGGCCGAAGAGAATCCGCATTCCATCATCCAGTCAAGGCACCAACAACAATTTAGTATCAATGTATGGGCAGGACTTATTGCCGACACCTTAATCGGTCCTTCTGTTTTGCCTAGAAGATTAACAGGCGAGTCCTATTCCAATTTTTAAAGGAATAATTTAAGCGATTTACTAGATGAAGTTCCTCTTGGTGTCCGATGTCGTATGTGGTTTACGCATGACGGCGCTCCACCTCATTTTAGTCGAGTAGCCAGAGACTATTTGGATGATCATTTCCCTGATAAATGGATAGGTCGTGGGGGACCCATTGCGTGGCCTGCTCGCTCCCCAGACATGAATCCACTCGATTTTTACCTGTGGGGTCATCTGAAATCCATCGCTTACATGACACCCATTGACAACGTTGAAATGCTTCGCCAACGTGTAGAACAAGGATGTCAGAAAATCCGAGCAATACCTGGAATGTTTGAACGCGTCAGGTAATTTATGACGAGGCGTGTTCAGGCGTGTATTCAAGCGCAAGCCGGTCATCTTGAGCACTGCCTTTAAAGGTAAGGCTGATACTTGCTGGAACACATAACGGGCTGTAACTCGGAAACAAAGCGATTTCGGGCATATATTTATATAAACTTTTTCATTGTTTTCAGGTCCTGAGTCCATCCTGAAAGTGCGTCCCACATGTTATGAATGTTATGAAACACCCTGTGTGTATATATATATATATATATATATATATATATATATATATATATATATATATATATATATATGATAGAATTGTGCTTTGTGTAAATAACTGAGAATAAGTTTATTTGGCAGGACCTTTGTCTTGATACATCTGACAACTTTTTTGTCAGCTGATGGGTTTAAAGGAAGAATATAAAATAAACCTACAGTGAATTATGGCCGCCCATGTATCTAAAACGATTTACAGAGATTCATTAACATATTTTGATTAGCAAAATATGTTTAGAAAAATAATATTGGTTTAAAGGGCTACTTTTCACACCAACTGGCAGAGATAGTTGCCTGATTTGACTGGTAAAAGAATGGACGGCTAATATTCTGCACATGCATTCGTGTTGATACCTACTAAAGAATGTATTTATATAGATTTTTTCCTGTATATATTTGCCTTATACATATCCATGTATTTGTTTCTGAAATTAATTGACTGCTGCTTGCAGACTTTTTATATATTGTGAAACATAGGACCCGTTCAAAAATAGGATATTTTTATGAAAAATGAATAAGTTAGCCCTAAAAATAAAATCTAGTTTTATTATAAAGTTATATTAATAATTTTTGTAATAAAATTTAGATATATTTCTAGATTAAGGCAAAAATTTTGTTTTTGCTTTAAATTTGGTTTACCGTGTTTCAGTTTTTGTTCAAAAGAACAGAGGATTCCAATACATCATTCACCAACTTTCTCTACAAAAAAAAAAAAAAATGGTGTCAATAATCCAGCAGGGTTGAAAGCACCTTAAACAGAAAAAAACAAACAAACAACCCTGGCCCTCGTGATGGCTTTCTGTCATGAGCTTCATAACACTGGTCAACAAAGATTTTTCATCAGAGTAAAATTTGTGGTGACTTGATAGCATTTTTCATGCTGATTCCAAAACTGCATTCAGATTTTTTCTAGCACGTATAGTTTTGAAGATGAAGGCATATATATAACTACACAGATTTAACCATTTTAAATAGGCAAAATACTAATATTTCAACATTTGATTGTGTTTATTTTATTGTGTTTTTTTAGTTTATTCATCTTATTTATTTCAATTATCTTAATTATACATCTTATGTATTTCAGGTGTGAGCTTTTACGTCTAGCAGCATTGTGATTCAGGCAACAACGCCGTGCTTTGTGTGTCAAAAGATCAGTCCAGTCCAAGAACTTGTTGTGTCAAGTTGGTGTACATTTTTTTTAATTTATAGTTTGCTCAGGTCAGTCAACATGCCTCGACAATGTAAGAATGACCCCGACAAGTTCTGTTTCGTATGCGGCCAGTTGACAACTAAAACACAGCGACGAAGTATTACAACCGACATTAAGAAAATATACAAGCTATACTTTGGTTGCCATCTAGGTGGCCAAGATAAACCATGGGCGCCACATCAAATCTGTTCTGGCTGTTCAAATGGATTACGTGATTGGCTTAACAAAAAGAAAGCTTCAATGCCATTTGCCATACCCATGATATGGAGGGAGCCGAGAGATCATCATGAAGACTGTTATGGGGTTTTCTGCCAAGAACAAACACCAGATTGTATATCCAAACTTGGATTCAGCACGTAGACCAGTAAAACATGATGAAACATTGCCCATTCCAATTCCCCCAAGTGATAGGTTAGATTCTATCATAGATGACATGGAAAGTGATGAAGGTGCAACTGGCGTTTCCGGACCATCTACAGAACCAGAGTACACTTTTGAAGGTAGACATTTAGAGCCTAAAAAGTTAACCCAAGGACAGTTGAATGATCTTGTTAGAGACTTATCGCTGTCTAAAGAGAAATCAGAGCTTCTCGCCTCAAGACTAAAGGAGAACAATTTACTTGAGAACAATGTTCGTATTAGTTACTACCGGAAGCGGAATTTTGAATTAACAGCATTCTTTTCAGTAGACGGTCCTCTCTGTTATTGCCATGACATCAATGGACTATTTACAGCCATATCTCAGACGTATGTGGCATCTGAGTGGCGCCTCTTTATTGATTCGTCGCAGAGAAGCCTGAAAGCAGTTCTTTTGCATAATGGTAATATAATGCCATCCATCCCCATTGCCCATTCCGTCCATCTAAAAGAGACATATGACAATATGGATATACTACTTAAGGCAATCAAATACGACAGTCATCAATGGAATGTTTGTGGAGATCTAAAAGTTATAGGAATGCTTATGGGTATGCAGTCAGGATTCACGAAATTTTGTTGTTTCCTTTGCCTGTGGGACAGTCGCGCCACTATAGAACATTACACCAAAAGTGACTGGCCACTTAGGTATACATATGTCCCAGGGATAAGCAATGTCCAGTCTGTCCCTTTAGTGGATCCCCAAAAGATCTATCTGCCATTACTGGTCTAATGGGTGGTGGTGGTGCTGCTATCTATGAGGTATGGCATGTATTTTCGAGATGGGGCTGTGTGTGATGGGAATTGTGAAGTATTGTAAGGGTTTGCATCTATTTTGTTATAATAGAACTGCTTTATTCTCCTCACCTTTGCGTGTGTGTTTTTGAAGCATAGCGATGCTAGTTTATATGTACACAAATAACTGTGTACGCCCTATACGACCTGCTGAGGCGAATGGCTGCCTTCTAAGCCTGATGGCCGTGATGCTGAAGACACCAATATGCAATGCTTCATGGCTACGAATGGATGGACCTTCTCTCTCTTCTTGTTTAGGTCACCCACATTTACGCGCCCACATGCATATATTTTTAGGTGGGCCTGAGCAGCCAGGTTAGGTGACGCCTTGGAGTTTACATACATACATATATATATATATATATATATATAAGAAGCTTTGCTATACATGCATACACATACATATATTTTTGTGGGCCTGAGCAGCCAGGTTAGGTTACCCCTTGAAGTTCACATACACAGATATATATATATATATATATATTTGGTGGGGGGTTCAAACACACTCATCATGTTGCATGCAGTTGCCTTGTACTCTACATTTTTGCAGTAATACTACTGGTGCGTGTTCATATACATGACAGTTATTTATACAAAATGTGTATGACACGTTCCTATTTTTATAAAGATCTTTCTCTATCTTAAGAACTTCAATTTTTTAATAATAAATAAATATTTAATTACTATAAATATACCGTCGTTAAAAGCGGGACATATCCTGAACTCCCCCCCCCCCCCAACTGGGGTCCAGTTGAGGGAAGGGGTGTCCCCCTGCTGCGGTTTAGAAAATTTTGAAATTGCAATGCTCAAAAAACACGTTTTGGTGGCATCGTAAGCAGACAGTTCAATGTTAATTTCAGCAAAGAACAAGCCCCCATATGACATACATATATGCTCCATTCTCTGTTGTACCAAATATATATACAATGCTAATAATAAAAATCAAATAAGAGACAATAACGAAACAGAGTCAGAGTCAAATTACCACTTTTCTACCAGTGCAAACTGACAACTTTGCCAGTTTGTGGTAAGGTCTGAATTTTAAAAAAAATATATATATATATATTATATATATATAATTTTATATAATAATAATCCTTGCTGGGAAACTCAGTCTTTATAAAGTAATTCATAAGGATTCTAACATTATAATTAAGACTTTAACTTATTGCACAAGTCTATAATAGCATCTACGTGTAGTAAGTTAAAAAAATCGAAGTATGTCAATAACCATTCATGAAATAGCTTATTGGTAGTAATTTTAATAAAACGGGACATTTTTGCTCAATATCTCCAAAGGCGGGACAATTTCGGGACACCATACGTCAGCGGGACATACGTCTCCAAAGCGGGACTGTCCGGCCGAAAATCGGGACTCTGGTCACCTTAGACATTTATCAACTTCCCTTATTTGACTGTCATCTTGTCATCGTCTACGCACTAACGTACGTGAAAAATCTTTCTTTGGATTCAGACAAGCATTTCGCGGACGGCCCTTCTGAAGGCTATAACTTTTTTTCAGAACTACACGACACACACTTCACACCAAAAGATAGAAGATGTCGTCAAGAACAATTTGATGATAACATCGAACAAATTCGTTCACTAAAAAAAAGTTTAGAGCACAGTTTATATAGTCAAAATGTCATTCAGCTGAGTAAGAGGTTTGTCCTCGTGACGCTGGACGGAGTTTATTCCTCGAGAGTTCTAAGCTCTCCCACCGTCACCCCTCTCGTCGGCAGCACACAAAAACAAAATTTCGGCTGTTTTACAATTTGTGTTGTTGTTGTTGTTTAGCCGATCAGCTCACCCTGATCGAGCAAGCCGGCGGCACGCAGGTAACCGATCGCCCTTCTTCGGAGTGGACCAAAGGTTCAGCGCACTAGTGATGTTGTGTTGTGTTCTATGTTGTGCTACACTGGTACAGTCTGTCATAATGTGTTCAACTGTTTGTGGTGTGTCCTGGCACAGGTGGCAGATGTCGTCTGTGGAGTTATCTAGTCTGTGTTTATATGTCCGTCAGTTGGGGTGATGTCCACATCAGAATCGTGCTAAGTTAACTCGATCCGATCTGCTCAGGCTGATCTCTGACCTGTTAATGGGTGGCGGCTTCGCACCTAGGACCGCATTCGGACGGAGTCATGTCAGTGCTTTGTGGGTTAGGTGTGTGTGTGTATGTGTTTTCTGTACTGTGTGATGTCTGTGGGGCGTGGTATGGAATGGAGTATTTGGTTATAATGTCTTTCTGGTGTTACCTTAATGGTGCGAGGTGTCGGTGCATGATTGTACATGTAGTGGTGGCAAGGGTGTTGTGGGTTAGTTGTCGCTGCTGCCATGAATTGTGTTCCCCTCATGTCTAAATGTTCCCTAACTTTCAGTATTTTTGTTTCTGTGTGCAGGTGTTCTATTGGTGTTGTTTGAGTGCATCCTGTAATGATACGAAGTGCGTTGTTTTGTATTGTCTATGAGGTGTTTATGTGTGTGTTTGAGATAATGGGTGCCCAGCATGGGCTAGCGTAGTCCATAACTGAGCGAATATATTGTTTGTATATGAGTGATGTCGTTTCCTGCTGGTGTCCAAACTTTGTGCCTGTTAGTACCCTAAGCGTGTTAAGTCTTGAGGTACATTTGTTTTTAATGTCCTGAATGTGGTTTGCAAAAGATAATGATGTGTTGTATGTGACCCCCAAGTATTTTGGTCCTGTAAGTGTGTGGAATGTTGTTGTTGTTTAGTGCAAGCTGTGGAGTTATCTAGTGTTCTTTTGTGTTGCTTGTGAGTAAGGTGATGGTTGATTTTGTGGGCGCTACTTTGAATCTATTGTGTGTGAGCCAGTCTTGTATACTGTTTATGTATGTTTGTAGGTTATTTGTAGCGGTGTCGATGTTGTTGTGGGTGGATGTTAGAGTGATGTCATCTGCATATGATGATAAGGTAAGCTTCTTATCTTTGGGTGTTAGAATGTCATGCATGTATAAGTTGAAGAGTGTTGGTGAGAGAACAGAGCCTTGAGGGACCCCGTTCGGAAAAAGCTTGTTTTTGGATGACTTGCCATTAAATGTGACATGTGAGTATCTTCCTGAAAGATAGTTGCTCAGCCACCTTTTGGTGTTATTGTGCATGTTTGTGTTGAGTATTTTGTTTATGAGAGGGAAGCGTGGGATAGCATCAATTGCTTTACTAATGTCTATCGTTGCTAATAGCGTACGTTGAGCTGGTCGTCTGGAGTTGATACCATCCATGATGTGCTGCGTGAAGTTAGTGACTAATGTCGTGGTTGAGTGGTGAGGTCTGAATCCATGTTGAGTAGGCGATAGTGGTATGTGTGGGTTCGTGATTTGTAAGATTAGTCTTTCTGTTACTTTGGAAGGTGTGCATAGTAAAGTAATGGGTCTATAGGAAGCTGGTTCTGTTGGATTTTTGTTTGGTTTGAGTAGTGTAATAATTTTACCTTGTTTCCATATGTCAGGAATAATACAGTGTTGGTATGAATATGTGCTGATATTTGTGAGAGCTAGTATTCCTTGTGGGCCCAAGTGTTTAAGGTGTATGTTAGATATGTTGTCTGGTCCAGTAGCCTTCGAATTCTTAATGTTTTTGATGGTCTTGGTGGTCTGGTCTGTATTGAAGGGTGTAATGGTCGTGTCGAGTCTGTACGTTTTCTTGAGTCTGGCTGTTTGTCTGTCTGCGTGTTTCTGGTTGTTGTCTCTGTTTAAGTGACTTATCTTTGCGTAGTGATTAACTAGAATGTTAGCTTGTTGTGTGTATGTTGGGATATTATTTTGGCTGCGACAGATAGCCGCGTGTGAGGTGTGAATGCCGCTGTTAGAGTGGGTAATGCTGTTTATAGTCTTGTATAGCCTGGATGTATCTGTGGAGTGGTTTAGTGTTGTTATGAATTCCTTAAATGTTTCTGCTTGTTTTTCTTTGAGTTTGTTGTTTATCTCTGTGTTGAGCTGTTGTATCTGCTGTTTTATGGCTTCTGTGTGTGGTGTTTGTGTGTTATATTTGAGGTTGTTACGTTGCCTTATGAGATGAGCTATTTCTCTAGTGTAATTTGCGTTGTATTTCCTAATGTTGCCCTTGGGTATGTATTTGTTTGCATTATTGATGATCTGATTAAATGTCTTGAGTGTTGTATTGATGTTTATGATGGGTGTGCTGTTTAATGTGGTGAATTGTTCCTTAGTCTGTATTTTGAACTGTTCCCAATCAGCTTTCTTGTAATTTCTGTAAGTGTGCCTAAGGCTGTTGGGGCAGAGTGTAGAATGTGTTGTAATGATGATGGGCAGGTTGTCTAATGACAGTTGTTTTTCTGTTCTCCATTGTGTATGTGTTGCTAGTGAGGGGGAACTATCTGGTGGGATGTAAATGTTGATTAGTGTGGTGTTGTGTTTTACTCGTGCTTTAATGTTAACTGCCTGTATTTCTATCGTGTTATCTGCTTGGATTGTGTTTGGAATATTTTGGGTGGCATCAGTGTAACTAGTACTTTCACGTATGTAAGTGATGAGTCCACCCACGTGACCCCCAGTACGATCTTGACGGATCGCCGTGAAGTCAGGGATGGTGGGTTTTTTGGGTGTACGTTTTAGTTTTGTTTCTTGTATAAGTGCTATGTGAATGGTTTGTTTGTGTACGAATTCCCCTAGTTGCATGATTTTGTTTGTGAGGCCATCTACGTTGTACTGTAATATGTTAATATTATACTCCTGTATGTGTCTCATGGTGCTATTGTGTCTGTCTTTGTGTATGGTGACATATGTAAGTTGTAGTGGGGTCTGGATTAGTCTTAATGTCGCCAGAGAGTAAGAGTAGTCCGGGGAGCACGCAATTGCTCCCCGTAAATGAAAAAATAGCACGCTGAGAATAGGTCCGGCCCCGGGAGCCGATCCGCACTCTAACCGTGCCAATCAACAGGCCGTCGACTGCCAGTCTGGTCAACCGTTCTCTCACCAACACTTCAACTTATACATGCATGACATTCCAACACCCATAGGTAACAAGCTTACCTTATCATCATATGCAGATGACATCACTCTAACATCCACCCACAACAACATCGACACCGCTACAAATAACCTACAAACATACATAAACAGTATACAAGACTGGCTCACACACAATAGACTCAAAGTAGCGCCCACAAAACCAACCATCACCTTGCTTACAAGCAACACAAAAGAACACCAGGTAATTCCACAGCTTACACTGAACAACATCAACATTCCACACACTCACAGGACCAAAATACTTGGGGTCACATACAACACATCATTATCTTTTGCAAACCACATTCAGAACATTAAAAACAAATGTACCTCAAGACTTAACACGCTTAGGGTACTAACAGGCACAAAGTTTGGACACCAGCAGGAAACAACATCACTCATATACAAACAATATATTCGCTCAGTTATGGACTATGCTAGCCCATGCTGGGCACCCATTATCTCAAACACACACATAAACACCTTACAGACAATACAAAACAACGCACTTCGTATCATTACAGGATGCACTCAAACAACACCAATAGAACACCTGCACACAGAAACAAAAATACTGAAAGTTAGGGAACATTTAGACATGAGGGGAACACAATTCATGGCAGCAGCGACAACTAACCCACAACACCCTTGCCACTACATGTACAATCATGCACCAACACCTCGCATCATTAAGGTAACACCAGAGAGATATTATAACCAAATACTCCATTCCATACCACGCCCCACAGACATCACACAGTACAGAAAACACATACACACACACCTAACTCACAAAGCACTGACACGACTCGGTCCGAATGCGGTCCTAGGTGCGAAGCCGCCACCCATTAACAGGTCAGAGATCAGCCTGAGCAGATCGGATCGAGTTAACTTAGTACGATTCCGATGTAGACATCACCCCAACTTACGGACATATAAACACAGACTAGACAACTCCATAGACGACACCTGCCACCTGTGCCAGGACACACCACAAATAATTGAACACATTATGACAGACTGTACCGCTCTAGCACAACAACGAACACAACACAACATCACTAGTGCGCTGAACCTCTGGTCGACTCCGGAGAGGGCGATCGGTTACCTGCGTGCCGTCGGCTTGCTCGATCAGGGTGGGCTGATCGGCTAAACAACAACAACCTTAGACAGCCCGCTGCACGGAGATTTGAAGAAGTTTGGCCACCAGCACGTTGATGTTTCGGTTTGACGTCGCCTCTTCTTCGCCTTGATGTGTCCCGCGCTGGAGGATACAGCCACTGTTAGAAGCTTTCTCGTCAGCTGCTAACACTTTTTTCACGTTGTTCTAGCTAACTGTTCAGAGGTTTTTTTCATAAACATATCTCAGTTTTCTGCTCAAAACGGCTCTTTCTAAGTTTAAAATTGATTATTCAAGGAAGGAAGATGTTGACTTCTATTTTGTGGCAACAGTTGATGATACTTATGTTACTTTATTGATTAATGAAAATGATTAGGCTCTTCAAGTTATAAAAGATTTCTTTCGTAATAATTGATAAATACAAAACACAAAACGCATATGCAAACAGGATGATGATGCTTAGACTACTCAAGTTGATGAAGTTTTCTCTTTCTCATATATTGTATCGACGTTATACTGTAAATATATTTCAAGTTTCTGCATAAGTAAACTTGTGTTTCACAGAAAACAAAGACTTCCCTCAATCTTCTATCACATCCAAACAGTCCAAACGGTGTTTTCTCCACGAGGAAAAAAAAAAATTGTGTTGTTTGTAGTTGTAAAAAATAATAAATAATTTTGTACATCTGGTCAGACCACATTTGCACAAAATTTTATACTCTTTTGTGAAATCGAGGAAAAGCAAGGCAGTCTATAAATTTACAAAACTACTACAGCCATAAAAATTTTGAGCTCCACATCCAAAGACAGTGAGACCATATTTGTGAAGCTGCACTCAAAATGTAAGTGGTTCGTGAGCTTAAAATAAATGTTAAATAACTTAAATTCTCACTGTCTTAAAAGCTTCTGTTCAAAAGGTAGATGAGTGCTAATTTTGTGCAAAATTTGTGTTTAAAACAAAAAGGCGTTTGCCTACAAAAATCATGGACTAGTCCGAAAAATGCATGTTGCGAAAAAAGGCAACTTTTTTTGTGCTCAATAATAAACCTCACATTAGGGTGGAGTGAAAATTTTTTTTTTTCAGAATTCAGTTTTGTAGGGCATCCAATCCAAAAGTTAGTCTGTAGTACCAATAAGAAATCTGTACAATATTAGCTACCTGCAACATCAACTTCACCATCCCCAAGGAGATCAAATATTTTGCCTTTCGGGTGCCCCCAAAAATTAAGGAAAAACTCAATGATTTAGGCTTATCTTCCGTTGTGTTTATGCTAGGAAGATCAATTTTGTTTCATTTGATTTGTCTATTTATGTTCTTTAACTTAACTCATACACTTTTTGGGTCAATCCCAGAATAGGCACCTGATGTACCTCAATCCCAGATGAAGCACCTGCGTTCAACCTCAATCCCAGAATAGGCACCTTGCAAGGAATTAAATAAAAAAACCTGATGATTACAAAATTTATTGTTTATACAAAGTTTATTACAAATGTAATAAAGGCAAAGTTATAAAAGGTTTAAAGTGGTTTAATGAATAAAGAAAAATTTTAGATATTATAAATTCCTGCAATATGAGCCCGAATGTTTCTGAATCCATCTGAAGCAAATCTATCTTGCCACATAAATTGGTATAGATATAGGTTAGGTTAGGTTAGGTTAGGTTAGGTTAGAGTTGATTTTTTCAAATATTGATAAAAACAATGAAATTATATCTCTAAAAACTGTTTATATTTTTTTCTCCTCAATCCCAGATTAAGCACCTGTGTTTTGCCTCAATCCCAGATTAAGCACCTAAAAATGATTTCAGGTGCCTATTCTGGGATTGATCCCACTTTTTTCCCATTCCTCACAAAAATTTCGAAAATTTGGTACTTCATGAAAAATACTAACAAAAAATAGGAGTTTTTATTGCTTTCGTTGATTGGTTGATGTTAAGCATCATTTAGTGATTCAGTTTTCTTTTAGAAGCCCATAAAATAGTTTCATGGCTTTAAATATATTGGTTTATTGGAGCAGCTCTCCGCTAATTTAAGCTAGATACAAGCCATGCATATCTCGGCTTAAATTACCCAGAACTCACCACGTGGAGGTGGCTGCTCTTTAGGTCTACCCTAACCCACCCACCACAATAATTTAGAAATCGTCTTATTCAGTTTTGTAGCTTCGGTACACTGAACTCGCGAATGCTTTTCATTTGGCCGGTTACACAGGCCTGCGAATAAGAACTTTGTAAGAGTTGTTTTCTTACTAATAAATGATTTTATATAATTCAACTACGCTGATTTCGAATGTGTCCATTTTTTTCTATCACGTAAGGATTTTCTGCAAACTGGAGGGGAAAAAACAACATAAATAAATATTATTTATTTCAATTTACATTAGGTACCTAAGTTATTTTGCTTTGTTATACTAATTACAAATGCAAACAACTTTAAAAAGAAAGAAGACTATTAACGTCAATTACATATTCATCTTTATTTGTCCTGAGTTTTCTTGTGATATCCATGCCTTTTAGTCTCGAATGTACGCGCTGTTCTTTTTCTTTTATGTAATAATTCTGGAGTTTATCGTTTGAACATTCAGCAGTAATCAGCCATCATACTGATGTCCCACCTTCCCTGATATCTCTTCTCCATTTCTTTGATGTCTTGGAGAGTCAATTTTAATGAAAATTACTTACATATGTAATATGAAATATGACATTTTATGAAAAATCTGTACGTGATTGCGAAAAATGAAGATTATTTTTGGAATCAGCGTGAAAAAATTATGTGTAAAATTTGGGAGTACCGAAATGGAAGACCCACCTAATGTTGGATAAGCCATATTGACATTAAAAAAATAATAACAATAAAAAATAAATCAGGAGAACTTGAACTCTTGCTGAGAAAAATTAAAAAGGCACCAACGAAGAAACAAATATGGGATGAAAAGAAAAAAAGATCCCATAGCTAGAAATGGCAACACGGTTTTAGGAAGAAGAAGAAAAAGATCGGGATAAGCTTAATAAGCATTAATAAGAGGGAGGAGGAAGAGACGCGAGACGAAAGAAGCCGGAATAAAAATGTTCATTATTGGTGTCAAGAAATAAAATTTATTTAAAATTTCAAGGTAAGAAGAAAATAAATTTCCCTTCGGTTATTAAATTTAGGTTAAATAAGCTGACATTTCAGCTGTAATTGTTTAACAAAAGAGTATGGAAGTCCTGTTTATGGACAAATAGCTAGGCTGGTTCATCTTTGGCCTAGGTCTTCCATCTCCAACGTAGCCTAGGTTGTGCTTAGGCTACTCTGGTTGGAGCAGGACCTATTTTTTCCATATCTAATGGTGGCCCGTGTGGGGAAGGGTTATTTGCTGTGAAAACCTTAACCTTGAATAAAATAAAATTAAAACAAAAAAAAAAAAAAAATTACGACTTATCAAACATTTTGACATCTGAACAGAATTTATTCCATGTTTGGCTTTTTCAAATATTTACTACATATAAATAATAATAAATTACGAAGCCCTAACTAAAAATAAAAATAAGAAATAAATCAAATACCGTACTTCAAAACTTATCATTTGGTCATAAATGTGGTAAAATTCTAGAATAAGTGTAATCTGAAGCCTAGCCTATTTAACCAAAATAAAGCTTAACTATTGTATACATAATATAAAATAAAGCTTATTTATAGAGTTGAAAGGGTTTTAGGATTTTGGGGACTTATTTTTGGAAAAATAAAATAAACAAAATATGGCTGAATGTGAAGCAATTGAGGCAAAGATTAAATCATTAAAAAGGAAGAGATCAGCAAGGAAGATGGTCATTACCAGGCTTTTAACTAGCTTTAATAGCAAAGAAAATCCAAATAAAAGGGATTATGATACTATTTTGGGTGGTTTAAATAGAATTAAACAGGAAATAATAATTTAGACGAGGAAATTGTTACAGAAACTGATGGGTTAAATGTTGGTGAAGAGACATACACAGCACTTTTGTATGAACAAGAACAGAATATTTTTGAAATAGATTCTCACATAAATGAATTAATTATATGCTGCTTTAGATAATCTACCAAATAATTTAGAAGCTACAAATCAAAGTTTGATTGAGGCCTTCAGAAATGCATCCATTTCTAATGATGACAATAAACAACTAAAAGCCAAGTTACCAACATTACAAGTACCAATATTTGAGAGTGATCGAACAAAATTTCAGTCTTTTCTGGAAAAATTTGATAGTTTAAATGGCAACAAAGATTATATATCTGATGTTGACAAATTCAGTTATCTGCTTAATTATTTAAAGGGCCCAGCCCTAAAACTGGTTGATGCCTTACCAGTAATAGGCAGCTCGTATAAAATAGCTCTCAAATTACTAGAAAGAAATTTCCTAAATAGAAAAGAAATAGTAAATGATTTAGCAATAAAATTAAAAAATATAAAACCAGACAAGGATAACCATCAGGATCTGTACAATTTCTATTGTGAAATTGAAAGCATGTTAGGTCATCTACAAAATAATGACATAGATCTAGAGAAATCAGCATGGTTTATCCAAGCCATAATATTTGATTGTTTACCTACCCAAATTAGGGATATTTTCCAAAGAATAACGGGAAATACATACCCTACCCTTGGTGAAATAAGGAATGAATTTCCAAATGTTTTGTCAATGTACAAATCTTCAAAGATTAATTCACAAACAAAGATTGATTCACAAATAAACCAAACAAAGATTGATTCACAAATAAACCAAACAAAGAAAATTCAAACAAAACCAAAGCCACAACCGCAACAACAACAAAAAGACAAATCAGAACAAAAAGTGATAGGTCTAACTCCTACACTACAAAATTTTAATGTTACGACAGAATTTGTACGTAAGTGTAAATTTTGTTCGGCTGATGATCACAATAGCACACGATGTACTACATAAATATGTAGACTTAGAATCCCGGATAAACAGGTGTTCTCAGTTAAACCTTTGTACTAAATGCACAGCTGCAGGACATACTAACAAAGACTGCAAAACAAAAATAAGATTCAAATGTGTTAATTGTGGAAGTTTAAATCATGTCTCTTGTCTTTGTGATTCATTTAAAAATTCAAATAAACAAAACACAAAGAAAAATGGAAAAACATTTAATGGGCATGTATCAATAAATAATGTCAATAAAAATTCTAGTGTACTCCTACCTACAATAACCTTGGATTTAAAAAATAAAAAAGGTGGGACAACTCCTATAAGATGTCTAATAGATTCTTGTTCCCAACAAACATTTGTAGATCAATCATTAGTCAATCAATTAGGCCTACAAATTCATAAAAATGAACAAGAATTGTGTATAACATCATTTGTCAAAGAAAATGAACAGAAAGAAAAATATAGTACAGTCAATTTAGATCTGGATATACCCACAGAGAATAAAACAACAAACATACAAGCAGTAGTCATTGAACAAGTTGGTCAACAAAAATTTAAAATACCAAATTTAAAACAAGTAATACAACAACTTAAAAAGCAATATAAAATTGCAGATAGAAATTTAAATGATGATACAATAGATAATGTTCAAATGTTAATTGGAGCTGATTATATTCACTTAATTCAGAAGGGCATAGTCAGAATAGGAGATGGGATGGCTCTAGATACTCACTGGGGGTGTAGCTCCACTGGGACACATAGATAAATATAAAATAACAATGAAAAATAAAAATATATGACTAACAAACTTGCCCTATTATGACAAGGTCTTACACAACTCAAATAATGACATAAATACTGAAATATTAAATAAATCATTAACAACTGAAGAATTAGATAAAGGTGTACAACAGCTCTGGCTATTAGAGTCAGTGGGGGTGCAAGATGGTGATCATACAGATGAAAATCAATTAATGGTTGAAAATTTTGAAAATACCATCATGTATGAAAATGGCCATTATTCAATTGAACTACCTTGGAAGATCAATAGTCCACTAGCGTAGCTATAGGGGGGCGGGGGGGGGGGCGGTCCGCCCCGGGCGGCACTTTTTGAGGGGCGGCACTTTTGGTCTACTGCAATGAAAAAAAAAGGGTTTTTTTTATGTCGGGACAGTAGAAGGATACAAGACGCCAGACACAATTTTATTTTTCCACGAAAACACTGCTTACTTCGTTAATTTCCGACAATGGTAAGGATTGTGTTCCCTTGAAGATGGCCTTATTGACCATCATACCTATTTAAGCGCTTAGTTGTGCTTAATTAATAATAGCATTGGTATAAATGCATTTATTTCATTAAAAAGGGAAATAACCCATAAAGTTCTGTAAATACGTTATAATCTATAAATATACGTTTAATATTTATAAATAATCAATATCAAAACTAATATGCTGGTATTAGTTGTAAAGTATAATCTTGGTAACTCGGTTCCAAATATTGTAATACTGCTGCGGATTTTTCTCACAATTGCTCTTAGTGTTGCTAGCTGTGAGAGGAGTTTTTCTAAACTAAAACTGATAAAGAATTACCTAAGATCTACTATGAGCACCTTGCGGTTGAGAAATCTTGCCATACTGTCTATAGAACAACAATTGACAGACGAAATAGACTTCGACAATGTCATCGAAGATTTTGCTAACAGAAAAGCAAGAAAAATAACTGTGTAGAATGTTGTAGTTAATTTTTTCACTTCAGAAGTAAACATGTTGCCCTAATATTTTTCACAGGTTTTTTTCTATACGTCATTTTCACTTTTTGTTTAAGTATGTTTGTTATGTGTATTGTGTTGTGTTTCAGGGGGGCGGCAAAGTGAAGGACTGCCCCGGGCGGCACAAACTCTAGCTACGCCACTGCAATAGTCCAAAATTAAATGATAATCTAAAGGTAGCTAAAGGTCATCTCTATAATTTGATGAAAAGATTAAAAAATGACAATAGAATTAAAATGTATGATGATGTTTTCAAGGACCAGTTAAAAAAAGGCTTCATTGAGGAAGTTAAAGATCACCCCTTTAAAAAAAGACAACTGCCATTATCTTACTCACACAGGAGTTTATAGAAAGGATGCACCCACAACAAAACTTAGAGTTGTGTATAACTGTAGTCTTAAAGATGGCAATAAGCATAGCTTGAATGACTGTCTCATAGAGGGGTCTAATCTTATTTCAGACCTTGTAAAAATCCTTCTAAGATTTAGATTAGATGACTATGCAGTTCAAAGTGATATAAGCAAAGCTTTTTTGAGAATTCATCTGAAAAATGACTATGACAAAGATCAACTAAGATTCTTGTGGTTTAATGATCCATATGACTTAAATAAAGGGTTTAAAACATTTAAATTTAATGTGGTTTTGTTTGGAGCAAATGCAAGTCCTAGTTTACTGGCTTTAACCATCAAACATCACTTAAATTTGTGTGATGAAAATTATTTAACTGTTCAGTTCTTGAAAGATCACTTCTATGTAGATAACCTTGTAGGATCAACCAAAACAGTCAGAATTAAATGAAGTTTACATAAAAGCAGATAAAATAATGAAAGAAGGTAATTTTGAATTAAGAGAGTGGATCACAAATAATGAGAGACTAAATCAAAAAATAAAATCAGAAGACAAAGGATTGACAGAACCAACAAACAGGGTGAAAACATTAGGCATGATCTGGGATTTGAACTCAGATTCTAAAGTTCATGACTCACTCTGCACAAAAGGCTACACCTTAGATACAACAGCTAACACAAAAAGAAAGATCTTATCCGAAAGTTAAAAAATATTTGATCCTATGGGTTTACTCCTTCCTTCTACTATCAGATCCAGGGTTCTTTTACAAGAATTTTGGAAACAGAAAGTAGACTGGGATGATCCTATAACCAATAAACAACAAGATAGCTGGAAAAGGTTAGCTAAAGATCTCAATAAACTACAAAACATAAATATTCCCAGAGTTTGTGGACACAGAGATACACCTCAAACCTTGCATGTATTTGGCGATGCCAGTGAAAAGGTGTATGGCTGTTGCGCTTACCTTTTAGGTGAGGATGGCAGCCATTTGATCTATGCCAAGGGGAAAGTAACACCCTTAAAACAAAAGAAAACTATTCCTCAGCTTGAACTACTTGCAGGTTATCTAGCTGTAAAAATAACAGTATTTCTCCATGAAGTCTATCATGATGTAAACATCGCAAATACATATATTTGGCTTGACAGTCAAATCTGCTTGGCATGGATCAACTCTGATGAGTTAAACTCAAAAAACAGCTTTGTCCGTAACAGATTAAGAGACATTAAAAAAGCTAAACAAAATTTGGACATAACCTTCAGATACATTCCAACAAAACAAAATCCTGCAGACTTTCTTACAAGAGGATTATTCTGTAAATTACTAAAATCCAACAAAAATTGGTTTCATGGACCTGAATTCATTCAGGATGAAACAATGTGGCCAGCAGAACAAATTAATGTAAAGCTTAACGTGATAACCACAAATAAAGTTGAGCCACTATTAGATTATAACAATTATTCTGACTTTGGCAAACTTGTAAGGGTAACATCTTACTCTCTCAGATTCATTCACAACTGTTTAAAGAAAATAAATAAACAAAGAAATAATTACAGTATAATGAAATGTATACAAGTCTAGCTACCAAATATTGGATTAACCACATACAACAAACAGAATACAAAAATGAAATAGATTTTCTAATCTAACAATTGGTAAACAAATGAACAAAGTACCCTCTGTGGTAATAAACTTGAATCTTTACATTGACAAAGATGGCTTATTAAGATGTAAGGGTAGATTAAACAAATCACAAATCACATATAACAGTAAACAACCCCTTCTTCTTCCTAGGTTCCATCACATTACAACCCTAATTATTAGAGAGAAACACAATGAACTTTATCACATGATTGTTCCACAAACATTAAATGTCATTAGAAAGTTGTATTGGATACCCAAATGCAGAATGACTGTGAAGACAGTTTTGAATAACTGTGTCACCTGCAAAAGGATTCATTCCAGATCTTTCAAGAAGACCAATCCTCCTGAGTTGCCAACAGAGAGAGTCACCTTTAATAGGCCTTTTCAAACAGTTGGCATAGACTATACAGGAAGTTTGACTTTTGGTCTGGGAACAACAGAACAAAAAATGTACATCATACTTTACACATGTTCATCTTCTAGAGCAGTCAGCTTAGACATAGTGAGTGATCTCTCCGCAGAATCATTTGTCTATAGCTTTAGAAGATTTTGTGCTAAGCATTCTGTACCCAAAATTGTTTGGACAGATAATGCAACATATTTCAAGGCTGGTGAAAACCAAATAAATGACATATTACAAAATTCACATACCATAACATATCTACAAAATAACAAAATAAAATGGAAATACATCCCTGTTGCATCACCATGGTATGGAGCAATCTGGGAAAGGAATATCCAAACAATAAAGAATTGCCTAAAGAAATCAATAGGTAAAAAACAAATTGAATTCTTTGAACTTCTCACTCTCATTAGTGAAATTGAGAATGTTGTCAATAACAGACCTCTTACTTATGTAGGGGATAATATTAATGATGTAGAGCCTCTCACCCCAAATCATTTGATTAAGGGAGAAGTCATTAATCTTCTACCTGATTACAATATCTCCTTGGATGATCCACCTTGGAGTGATAATAATCATGATTTGCAAAATAGATTATCACAAATAACAAATATAAAAGCAAAATTTAAAAAGCAATGGAGTGATGAATACCTTGTTGGGTTGAGAGAAAGGCATAAATATATACAAAACAAAGACTGGGTTAATGAAATCAGGGTAGGCGATGTAGTTCTAATTAGACAAAATACACCAAGACAGTGTTGGCCATTAGATAGAGTTTTAGAACTAAAAACTGGGGAAGATGGATTAACCAGGGTTGTAAAACTTAAAACTGCTTCAGGTGAAAATATAAGAGATGTATCACTCTTATACCCCCTAGAAGGAGGACCAACTACTGTTAACAAAAATGATCATGAAGATGAATCTATAATAGATTCTGATGATGATCAAAATTTGACCCAAACTATACCAAACCTAACCTGTTCAGTAAATGATGTAACTAGTCCTACTACTACAATAACCTATACCACAAATAGTAGACCACAACGTTCAACTGCTCTACGAGCTAGGCAGATGTTACAACAAAAGATAAGGGCTGGAGTATTGTAATATTTCCTATGGAAAATAAATTAAAATGCAACACCCTTTCATTTTGGAAAGAGTGAGGACTTTATAAAATGCTACACTTTTTATATTAAAAAGTGAGGAAAAACATAACAAATAAAACATAAATTATAGGTAATCTAAGATAGGTTAACAAATATTAAAGAAAAAATTGGGTTTCACATGCAATTTTTCCTTTCTGGCTGGCCCCAATGTGTGGAAAATTTGGGAGTACCGAAATGGAAGACCCACCTAATCTTGGATAAGCCATATTGACATTAAAAAAAAAATAATAACAATAAAAAATAAATCAGAAGGAGAACTTGAACTCTTGCTGAGAAAAATTAAAAAGACACCAACGAAGAAACAAATATTGGGATGAAAAGAAAAAAAGATCATAAATTTCCCTTCGGTTATTAAATTTAGGTTAAATAAGCTGACATTTCAGCTGTAATTGTTTAACAAAAGAGTATGGAAGTCCTGTTTATGGACAAATAGCTAGGCTGGTTCATCTTTGGCCTAGGTCTTCCATCTCCAACGCAGCCTAGGTTGTGTTTAGGCTACTCTGGTTGGAGCAGGACCTATTTTTTCCATAAATTACTATATAAGTTATAAAATATTTCGGACAACAAAACCATCGCAGGCCTGTGTTATCAGTAATCATTGCAAGAAGAAGGTTCTCTTGATGTGCAAAGTCGGCGTTACGAATGATAACTTTATCAACAATATATCTAAGTTCATTTGTTAGGCATCTTGAATAAGCTACCATCTGCAACAGGTGACGAGGTCCATCATAGCACCAAGGTTTTGTCTTGATCGTGAACCACATTGGAGCATAAACCTTGACGATGTATTCTACCAGCACTTTCAAGCTATCCATCGGATTTTTACATCCCATGTAGAAACGCAGGATGCGGTTAGCAGTAGTCAATCATCTGGATTAGACCATTGACCCAGGTTGAAGATTTGCTAAGTCATTGCTGCAATACCCAGAAGTAATAGCTTGAGAAGCTTTATAGAGGTACAGTTGATCTGTACTTAGATCATCAGAATCAATAATTGGAAGAGGATTTCCTTCCACGGCTTCAAACCTAACTATTGGTTGGTCAACAGATTTTAATGCTTTTTCCAATTCGTCCTGACATTTCTCGTGGACCATGGGAGGGCCCATCGAGGTGTTCTAACAAATGCCTCAACGGTAACCCATTAAAATGAAGGCGACAAATAAACCAGTGAAAGGGTTTGTTTAAGTTCTGCTCCAATTTTTTTAATATGCCTCCTTTTATTCTAGTATTGACTGCAGTGCCATCACAGCCAATGGCAACAATATTTCTAGCACTGATATTTTTGTATCCTAAGAACTTCAAAATGCTTTTATAAATGATTTTTGCTGTTCCCAATTCTGGAGATATGTGGCCTAAGTAAGTTGAGCCTGGTTCTTTCAAAAGGACAATATGCTCTTCCATAGTAATCCTAGAATGATACTTACTACCTTTCATTATTATAACGTTTGTTCGATCTTTTCTTCCATCAAAGTTAGGGGCCAACCGATAGGATTCCCAAAGTATCGGTACCGATACCGATAGTTAGAGCAAAGTATCGGCCGATACCGATACCGATATCTGTCCAAAATATCAAAATAAGATTCAAAGAATGTAATTCGACACATGTACTGTAATTCAAAACATATATTTGAAGAAATGGAATTCACAAAATAAAATCATGTAATGGAAACAATATGTAATTCAAAAATTGTAATTCAAAAAGTGTGACTCAATATAACAGTTCACTCAATAATCAAAATTGAGGAACTTCAGATTTTTGGAGAGGATGATTTGTTCCTCAGCGTTGACTGGGGTGATGTTGGCTCGTTTCGCATCGATAACATCTCCAGCCGTTGAGAAAAGCCGTTCAGAGTCAACTGATCCAGAGGGACAGCTCATGCACTTCTCAGCAACTCTGGCAATCTCCAGGAAATCAGCAGAATGTTCTCGCCAGAAAATGAATGGATCCCTATCCCCAGCGATCCGAGGTTGCAACCAATAGGCGTCCAGGGCTGCTTTCACTCGTGCGTCTGGGACAGTGAATCTCGTGTCCGTATCCCTCGTTTGGGGTTCTTCAACTAGAATAGGAAAAGTTTTCCCGAAGAGCGATTTTCTTGGACGGAGAAACCGGACCACTTTGGCGGCGTTTCACGGCAATTGCACCTCCAATACGCTTTCGTTGGGCCCCCTTCATGTGACTGCGTATCTCTTGGCTCAACAATTCCTTGGCCTTTTCCAGCATGTCGTCTGTCGTCGTCTATCAGCCCAGCTCCTTTGAATCGGGGATCAACTGCTGTGGCTAGCAGCAGTTTCTCATTTGAATTATGCTCTCGAAATCTCTGTTCGAGAGAATCGCCCAGCTGGCTCTTCAGAATCTTGACACCAGCATCATTCACTGAGCACACTGCACAGATTCCTTTTGACAGAGATTTCACTGTAGGTAAAACTTCTGATAAAAGGGAGTTTTCCTCACTGATTTTGAGTGTTGCAGTTTTGAAGACAGCAAGCACGTCAATAAGCTTGACCATAAGCTTCCATTGCGTTGAATTTAACGTATTTTCCAGGGGCCATTCGATGTCATATTCAATGATAGCTTGCTTTTGGGAAAGGAGTCGCGGCAACATTTCCAGCGTGTAATTCCATCTGGTTGGTACATCTTGAATCAGCTTCAGTTGAGGCAAGTTAAGTCTTCTTTGAATTTGATGTAGGCGCTGCGTCGCGATGGTTACGGGCTCGTTTTATATAGAGCGGTAATAAGTCATGGAAATTTCTAGAAACGTCGGGATAAATCGCGAACACACACGTAACTTCTCGAGCAGCCGGGAAATTTCTATTTGGAAAACGCCCGTTTTTTTATTCTTAGAAACAAAAAATTATCGGTATAGGTAGCTACTAACAATCGGTATCGGTACCAATCCCGATACCGATACAACCACCGGTCGATGCCTAATCAAAGTAGAGACCCATAACATGATCACTTGAACTGAAAGTTGAGGTATCTTCAAAGATCTTTTCTAATCTTGCTCCTTTCTCGTCTTATCTTGCTTCTGTCGATCACTGAAGAAGTAATTAACTACTAATTAATTTTAAATCTTGAAAAACAACAGATGCAAGAGCTGCCCCAACACGGTCAGATATTCCCCTTCGATCACATTCCCTAGATACCCACTGTTGGCAACCGCATTCTCATTTGTGAAGGTCTGGGATTAATTAATGGCTTTGTCGCGAGTTTAAACGGCTCACTGCTTTCGTCCGTTTCGTTGGAACTTGACGAAACATTTGCAGCAGTATCAAATTCTTTCATTCCTTTCGAGATCCGTGTTGTATATTCCTCATACTTTGTGTAGCCTTTTTCTTGTTTTCCATGTGTTTGGTGACCACTTTATCTACGGATCCAATCACCATTTTTCGAGACGTTCATTGGTCATTAAGGAAATCCCTTTCTAGAACAGGAATTTTTCAGTCTTTCTCACAACGACATGTCAGGAAGTCATCACTTTTACAAGAAGCTACAGTATATCAAAGGGCTTTAGTGAGTCAAGTTTAAATTTGTGAAGCAATGCTTGATAAGATGCTTGGTCTTTCCGTTCTTTGAATTGTTTCAAGACATTTTGATATTTTTCGTACAAACCTTGGATGCGCTGCTACGACTGTAGCAATATCATAAATTTTTGGATTAGCTTCTCTTGACTTAATTCTTTCCTGTCTAACATAAAGGAAACACTGAAGTACTGTATATCTTCAGACAAAGGCAAATAAATCAGTGAGAGATCCTTTGGGGGTCCAAAGATTGGATTCAGCTGTTGAATATTCCTTGTATTCCTTTTTGCTGATTCATTCGCGGCCATGGAAGCCATGCCTAATTTTGCTTTGTGCGTCGGAATAGAATTAGACTATATTAGTAACTGTAAATGTTTTTAGTGAATCAGATTCACTATAAAAATTTATCAAAGCAATCAAATAATCTGAAAAAGAGATAAAAATTATAATGTAATATAGTATAAATAACAAACCCTAAATAATATAATTATGAAATAATTTAAATCTATGAAAATCTAAACAAATGGAAACCTTAAAGAACGTAAACATTAAAGAACATAAATAGACAAATCAAATGAAACAAAAATGATCTTCCTAGCATAAACACAACGGAAAATACGCTTAAATCTTTGAATTTTTCCTTAATTTTTGGGGGGACCTGAAAGGCAAAATCTTTGACCTCCTTCGGCTGGTGGAGTTCATGTCGCAGGTAGCTAATAGTTTACAGGTTTCTTATTGGTACCACAGACTAACTTTTGGGTGCCCCTACAAAATTGAATTCTAAAAAAAGTTTTTTTCACTCCACCATACAGTGCAAATCCCCGAAAAGTGCCTAAAAAAAAATTGGTTCTTTTGCATTATCCTCCCAACACTAATTTTTTTATATAATGTTGGTTTGGTTTTGGTTATGGTACTTTATTTTCCTTCCACTATAAAAAAAATTAGTGTTGGTATTAGGTTAGGTTAGGTTAGGTTTGGTTAGGTTAGGTTACGGTAAAAACAGCCCGCCGCAGGCGTTAGCCGTTATAAAAAAAAATTAGTGTTGGGAGGATAATGCAAAAGTACCAAACAATTTGATGGCATCTTTTGTTAGTGTTTGGCATCCATACTAAAAATGTTCCTTTGGATATGGCAAACATCATTATGGTGGATGCCACGCGTGCATTTTTTTTTATTTAAGGTCATTTTAAGGTCAAAGGTCACCTTCAATGGATGCAATTGTTGGATTTGGGGTTCTTTCTCTATTCTCACAGTCTCACACTCTCCTTTCTAAGGGAGGAATTACATCACTAGAATTTCTTGTAGACTATTTGGGTAGAGCTGCGGAGCATGTATCAACTTTCCAAGCTAAGACCTATCAGTATACGTGGTATTACGAACTTGGCTTATCAGCATACGTGGGCTCATCAGCAAACTTGGGCCTATTAAACAAATGAAAAAGAAAATTAATTTCGGTCCTGACTACGACACTTGTTACCACTTTTACTCTTTGGGGCGGTGTCACTAGTTCTCGAATCTTTAATTTTCAATGGGCACTCGCTACACGATTCGTGGATCGAAGTCAAACAGGAATCGGAAAAATAATATTCTTATAAACAGTCATATTAATGAGCAAACAAAAACAATAAATACATTTATTCATGTATATAAATAAATATTAAATAAATTGTGAATGAATCGGTGTTTGTTTTCAAATTCTAAATACAGTAATTCAAGGGGTCTCCCTATCACTCCTTGTCGGACTCCTAAAAAAAGGATTTTAGACTCTGGTGGGGGTTTTGGAACACTCCGCGTCACTTCCTCCTCTCTCACAGTCTATTCTCCACCATGACACTCTTAACTCCACTTCTTAACTCTCTCACTTTGTCTATCTGTCTCTGGTGCTGCGTTGCCTTTTTCATCGAGCAGATTTCATTGTTCCATCCGCGCTTTACACCTGATCTTCAGTTTATTTATGACAAGCTGTTATGCCCAGCACTTGCTTGGGGTGGGCTGATCACTAAATGACAATTTTTATCTTTCTCTCTCCTCAGCTCTCTCTCTTTAACAGTCTCTTCCATTCGCACAGCCTTTTTCTCTCCTTAAAGCTCTCTCTCTTTATCAGTCTCTTCCATTCTTACAGCTATTCTAGCCTCTCTATCGCCTGGTGTTTTTTATCACTCTCTTTTCTTATTAAGGTTTCTTCATGAGTTTCACGAAGCCTTAAAAATTAATGAAGTGCTGCATCGTCAGATCTCCTCGCAGCTTTTTGATCACAGGTCTCACGTAGATAATTTTATTTTATGCTGTAGTATGCTTTTCCACATAAGAAACATACTTTTTATAAACTTCATATATCCATAAATACAGGATGTCCACTCACTGTCTTCACTTGGACGAAAGAAGTAAAATCAACCAACCAATCAATTCAGCTCTTTTTAGAGACCCAAAAGTTAACAAACGAACACACACACAGACAGACAGACACACAACTTGCTTTTATATAGTAGATTACACCTACAACTTAAGAAACAGAAATTAATAGATGTTTTCAATAGTTTTTATAATTTCCTACTTTTTTGTATTATTTAACTCACTTTATTGGCCTATTTTCTAATATTAAATCTCTCACCTATATAGATCTGATATTATTTGAAAACCAACTGATCTTCAAGAACACGACCGGACAAGACCAGAGGTGGGCACCACGCGACGAACAAACCCATGCCTGATTGGCTGGACGTGAATACGAGTATGAACTAAACGAAACCTGTTGTTCTGGTTTCGTGGTTCATATCACGTATTCTCGTCCAAATTTAAAATAGGCCTATTTTCTACCTTTTACAATCTATCTATTAAACCTAACTTACATTTATACATTGTGAATTGTTATTTTATATTCATTAGTACTGAAAATCCCGATTTTATATCCCAACACAATTTTAATTGCAATATTGAGTAATTTTCCATTAGCTTCACAAATTTATGCAATATGCATGAATTCTATTTCTGAGTGGAGGAAACAATAAGTATCTTGAATATGGGTGACCTAAGCATGCATAATCAAAAATCAAATGGGTGGGACATATTTTAATGAGTTTTTCTTTCGTTTCAGATGGTGAATAAGTGAAATCAGAAGATGGAGGTTGACCCAGTAGGGTGTCAATTTTAGGGAGCAAAGTGAAATCTTTAGATTTTCAAAGACTACTAGTAGTGATGTAGCGAAGCTTCGCATTCGCATTCGCAACCGCGGAGCCTCCGCAAAAATTTTAGATTCGCATTTGCATTCGCATTCGCATTTTTTTAATGCGAATTTGCGGAGCTGAGAATTGCGGAGAACGGGACACATATTTTCAGCTGCGGCCTTCAATGCAGGAGCATTTTTAAAAACGGTTGAGACAGTAAACTGACTTAGGCCTAGCAGCCCAAGTGAGCAACTATTCAGTGGTGCTGGCCTGATCTATGACGAGAAAAGAAACCGCTCGAGAGGAGATAAGGCAGAAAAATTGCTCTTTCTTAAATTTAACTTGCCAACTATTGGGTTTAAATATGTAAAACTGTAATTATGTACTTTAATATTTTATTGTAATTATACATTAATATGTAAGAAATTTATTATATTGTGTATAAAAACAGTTGTCAAATAATAATAGCATTTGTATTTGTTTTACTTTCACGTTATAAAAATAGTAATCGTTGTATTCTGGTTTATATAGCGTCCCTTGGTAAAATTTCAGAAAATAGCCACATTTTTAAAATAATTCAAGATTCGCATTCGCCTCCGCATTCGCGCGAATCTCAATTTTCAGATTCGCATTCGCAATCGCATTTGCAGATTCGAAAAATTTCAGCTTCGCTACATCACTAACTACTAGTGACCAAATGATGCATTTTTATGTGCTAAATCGAAATATGACTTTAAAATCCAGATTTGACCAATCCTAGCTATTTATATTTGAAGTTGAAGTTTACGAAAAATCAGCAATTTTTGCAAGTATTTTTTTTATTGTATAGAACTACATTTTACATACATTACATACAATTAAAGACATTTTGATTGTATTTCAATATTAAAACTTAGAAATATAGATAGGTTTCTTGAACTTTGCCAAGGATGCCATATATAACTACATTTTACATACATACAATTAAAGACATTTTGATTGTATTTCAATATTAAAACTTAGAAATATGTAGATAGGTTTCTTGAACTTTGCCAAGGATGCTATGTCTGCCTTGCTCTTGTTCCTGGACATGAGCTCCCTACTGGCCACCTGGCCACTGATGTACGCCTCCCTCCTCTTTTGTGAGTAAACATGACGTGCTGCTTCAGTTGTCATCCTTACACACCTCTCTACTGACTGTGTGTGTGACGGCCATGCAGGAACTTCCATTGGTCTATCCAGAAACTCCTTGATTGCAGCAGTGGTGAGGGAGCAGGTCAGAGGAGGCTCAGTCACGCCAGAGTTCCAGTCAATAAGCTCCGAGAGTTTGGTGGTATCTGGGTTGATGTCAGGAGTCTTCCTGGGTCTCACACTGCAATCTCTACCTGTGTGTCCTCATCTCCTTCACCTCTGATTTCCAGTATCCTCTTCACTGCCTCCCTCCTCTCCTCCATCTCACTGCACAGCATGGCCTGGAGCACAGCCTCAGAGTGTGCATACTAGGCTGATCTCTTCACTGTAGGCATCACTATTCCTATCACCTCGTTCTTCTGACTTCTGATCAGCTCCAGTTGGTACAGTACATGCCTGGGACCCTCCACCCAGCTCTGATTTAACTTGATGTTGAACCAGTTTCGCATGTAGACTCCCATTATGAATTCCACAATTATCCTCAGATTCTTCAGGTTCCTACCCTTCAGCCCATGTTTGGAAATCCACAATCTGCAGAACCTTAGAGCCGTGGTGACCCACCTACTGTGACAGACTGGCCCAATCTCCAGGAGAGCTAGACTCTGAGGTACCTCTCCCGATCTGATGGCAGTGATGATTCTGTAGCCATATGATTGGTCTGTGCTGAGGTCCGTGACTACCTCCTGACTGAGATAGGGTAGAGGAGGACCAACAGTGATTGTCGTGAAGTTTGGGTTGATCTCCAGCTTAGTGGCAGTGTCTAACATCTTCCCTAGGGGCCCAGACCACTTGTTGTTGCTCAATGTCTTGCCATCCAGTGCAGTACCAGGTGTCTGAGACTCAGCTCCCCAGTGTGCAAGTCACAGACAATCCACACCAACTTCCTGCTAAGCTTGGCCTCCACATAATGCATTACTCCCCCCTCCCAGTCAATATTCACATTAGTACTGTCACCTCCTATGGCCAAAATGGTCTGGTCTGCTCCTCTCTCTCTTAACCAGTTCACCAGATGATCAGCAATGACCTCAGCATGACTTCTCTCCTCTGCAGCTTCCTCTGGTACAAAATGCCACAAATATTTCCCACCTGGTTCATTGCACACTGTGTAGTGTTCTTCCTAATGAGGCCAGGAAACTGCCTGTCACTACCCTCAGCTTCCATCATCACTTTGGTGTCATCTCTTTTTCCCATCAAAGAAGATACAGGTGATGCCATTTTCCCTAATCTCTTCATTAAACATCTTGACCAGCTCCTTAGTCAGTCTCTCCTGAGCCATCCTCACCTTGTTGTGGTCAATCACCAGTACTGCGTCAAACTCTGTGATAAGACCAGCATCAATCCAAGCAGCAATGGCAATCTCTGCGGCCTCTCTCAGCTCAGTGTGATGTCTCAAGCTAGCCAGAGCTATGTTGGTGATATCTTCAGTGTTGTATTTCTTCTTCTTAGCCACAGGCAAGGAAGAAGTTGTCGCAGCCTCTGGTATGAAGTCTTCGTCCTCCTCTCTCTTCTCTGCCTCCTCCAGTATATCTCCAGTCTCCTTCAACTCCATCTCCAGCAGTGGCTCCTCCCTCAACTCCTCTTCTTTCTTGACTGACTCCTCTGCCTTCCTCCTCCTCTTCTCCTCGGCCTTCCTTCTCTGCTCCTGTCTCTGCAGCACTGCTTCCTGTCTCCTGGTCTCAGGGTGATCAGCTAGACCCATCTGGTGTGCCCCTACAGTGCCCACCTTTTCTCTCTGACCTTTAATGAAGGCGAGCTCCTGCACTGGTATCTTCTGCTCGCTCCTGCACTGGTATCTTCTCCTCGCTCCTGCAGTTGCAGTCAATGTGAACCTCACTGTTGCAGCCAGGGTTGCACCCAAGCTCACTGCAGCTCCTGATCACACAGTGACAGGTCAGGATGTCCACCAATTTGTCCAGTTTCATCATGAACCTATCTTTGACCTCTAGCTTCACATTGCCAATGGACACCTTCACTGCCTCATCCCACAGTGCCCTCACTTTAGCCCTGATCCTGACCTCAGTGTTGATTACAGGTCCTGTGAATAGAGCGTTGGCCTTTCTCCACTGAGCCAGGAGCCCGGGAACAATGCCGTTGTTAATCAGGTCATTAACTGGGTAATTCCTCCTGTCTTCCTCGCGCATCTCTCTCCTCAACAAACCATACCTCAGCAGATCTCTGGCTGTGGGCAGCTCAGCAGGGAGAAGTTCCCTCTCAGTCCCCACCAAATGACTTAGGTGACAACTTGATTTGCTTCGAGTTCTGATTTCTTTCTGACTCATCCTGTGGACCTGTGAACAAAAGAAATGTCATTGAAATTTGGATATGCCTACTGATTATGATTACATAAAATTAAGTTAATTGAAATTCTTAATATCTTCCTATAAGCTCAGATAAAAGGTTGTGTTGTTATAGGTACAAGACTTAATTATTCAAAGTAATGACAATTTCATATATCTATCATATCAAAATATACAGAAAGTTTGTGTCACACATAACATTTCGAATAATTTGAATTACACAATATTTACATTACGAAGTAATCAAAATTGTCAAAAAGGAGGGAAAACACATGCATTCACAATCAAAACTCCAGCATTTGTGACTATGTGAAACTTAGAAACCATACTGCACACCAAAAATAACCAAAGTTGACCACACATATCAATGGCACATTGATATACGATGCTACAGTCATATTTAGGTTATATTTCAAACTTTTATGGTCAAATATAAGTAGGTAAATGGCTTTTTGAAACAACACTAAAGATATTTCTAAGTTTGCTAGATAATATGACATCATTTGAGCATTAGTAGTTTTTGAATTGTTGACTTTACTAAAATTAACACACCCTCTTGACCCAGTAGTTATCTTGAAAAGGAAGTCTACTCCTCTGATTACATCCTATGAACTGTGCAGTGTGCATAATATGCTAAGACTCAAGCAAAGAACCATTAAGAAGTGCAACAGAAGATGGAAAACTGAGAGTAAAATAATGTGTACAGAAACGAAGGAAATTTAAACGGATCACCTGAAGATCACCCCAAGCTTTTTTAGTCAGCTTTATAAGGCTAACTAACGAAAACATCACGACTTAACCTAACCAATCGTTAGGTGAACTGTACGCCCTTGACGATTGGTTAGGTTAGGTCTGATATTTTCGTTAGTTAACCTTATAAAGCTAACTAAAAAAAGCTGGGGTGACGGATCTTCAGGTGAGCCATTTAAACACTTCCAGTATAACAGTGTTGGACAAATTGGATGCAATACCTGAAAGTGAATGGAATGGTAACCACATAAAGTGACAGAGGGCTTGCTACAGTTCTTTCACATCAGTGAAACACTTAATCGACTTCAAAAGAAGTTTGAAGAATCTTCTAATGTCTCGTGTTCAGATGATGAAAGTTCCTCACAAACAACTTCTTGTCGACAAACGTCCAAACCAGTTGATTGGGACAGTGCATGTTCTGTCAGAAGGATGAAAAACAGTGGTCACAGTGTTGAAACAGCGGGAGAAATCTGGACAGATATTAACTTACTCAACTTTAGACCTTGTTATGAGATTGCGACTCTCTGGAGTAAATGATCTAATTGCTGCTGAAGTACCTTCTCAAATGTCTTGTTAAGTTTGAGCGTAAGATGAGAAAGCTTTCTAGTTCTGGGCAGAGGCGGATTAATACACCTCGGGGCCCCGGAGCAATGAAGAATATGGGGTGCTCAGGTTAATTGAGAAGCAAACTTAAGAGATAATTAATACAGTGTATTTTACCGTTTGCCAAAACCAAACAGTATTAAACAAACTTTACTTTAGGGCCTATAAAATATGAAATAAAACAGGGAATTTGTCAGTTTGTGTACTCTGTCATATGTAATCAAAGAAGTTTGCGAAATCTCGAATTATATCATCGAAACTCAGTTGATTGGGAAATCCCTCAAGCATGGGAGCCTGAGGCTTCAGCCTCAATAGCCTCAGTGATAACACTGGTCAACACTCATTTTATTGCCAATCATATTAGAGTGATTTTGGGGTAACTTTGTGGTGCTGATTCCGAATATGACATCGGTTTTGCTAGATTGGCTCTAATTTATGAGATAATTGGTACCCCATTGAAACACGTAAAAATGCAAAAAATTTAATGTTCAGGCGGAGCCTACTTACAAATCGCATTGAAATTGTCTCAAATCATACAAAAGTAAACACATGAAATACATAATGGCATTTTATTCGGTATAATAACAGATAAACACAGTAAGCTGATTCGCATAATTACAATTAATGTATAGTAAATCTCTGTTTGTACGATTATCTTTTATGTGGGTTATCAGGACAATCACGTTGGAGGTTCCAGCAATAGTCTGCCATCATGTGTCTGTCCCATCTGCCTTGATACCTTTCCTCCATCACCTTGATATCTTGATGAAACCTCTCGCCTTGTTCCTCGCTAAAATCACCAAGATTATCCGGAAATCTGTGTAAGTGGCTATGGAGAAAGTGTACCTTTATGCTCATATTAGTACCCAACTTTTCAAAGTTTGTGAGCACGTTTTGCACCAGTTCTTCATAATTGTCTGCTTTGTGGTTACCCAAGAAGTTCTTGACAACTGAGACATAACTGCACCAGGCAGAAGCTTCAACACCATTCATAAATTTTGTGAAATTAGAATCCTTGATAAGTGTACGGATTTGAGGGCCATCAAAGATTCCAGCTTTTAGTTTTTCCATACTTAGTCCAGGGAACGATCTACAAATGTATTTGAAGCAATCGCCATCTTTGTCCAAGGCCTTAACAAATTGTTTCATTAGTCCCAGCTTGATATGAAGTGGTGAGAGGATGATTTTTTCCCTGTCAACCAAAGGCTCGTTAATGATGTTCGCTGCACCTACAGTCATGTTTTCTCTTGAAGGCCATGTCACTTTTTTCCAATGATCTTGCCTTGCCCTACTATCCCATAAACAGATGAAACAAGGGTACTTCGTATATCCACTTTGCTGCCCAAGCAAGAAGTTTACCATCTTTAGATCAACACAAATAGGCATCTGGTGCTCATGATAGCAGAGTTTCTGCAGGACCATTTTGATATTTTCATATTCTTCTTTAAGTTTTGTTGAGTGAGCAATTGGAAGAGATGCATATCGGTTACCATTGTGCAATAAAACACATTTCAAGCTTCTACTGGAGCTGTCTATAAAAAGCCGCCAATCTCCTGGTCGATATTCCAGTCCCATTTGAAGAACAAGTCCAGGGATGTTATTGCAGTATACAAGTTCTTCATCTTGGCTGAAGTAAGGAAGAAGTCCCGCCTCTCTTGTCCGATAACCTGTTATTTTAGCTTCTGGCTGTAGACAGTTCTTTTCTTTTAGTCTGGATGCTAAAAGTTCAGATGCTTGCTTTGACAGACTGAGGTCCCGTATCAGATCATTGAGTTCGTCTTGGGAGAACTGCTGAGGTGTTGAAATGCTTCCTTCATAGTCACTTCCACTACTACCACCTAAGTCCTGAATTTCTTCAAATTCTGACAACGGAAGGTCGGGCAGTGTGGTAAACACTGGTATGGGAACGTCTTCGCTGTGTAACACAGGTCGCCTTGCTGATTCCAAATTGGGATAATCCCACTTGAGTTTCTTGTATCGATTGAAACCTTTCACATTAACCACACAGAAATAACAATCGTCGTGGTGGTTTTTCGGCTCTCGCCACACCATAGGCACACCGAAGTTTAAACTTTTCCTTTCTCGATTTTTCCACTGTCGTAAGCATTCTACACAGGTTTTGCAAACCTCATGGGGAGCCCATGACTTGTCTTGGTCTCCAAGCGCCACGCCAAAATACGCAAGATAAGCTTGCTTTACAAAGTCTGTGATGTTTTTTCTTTGTTTTTGCAGAGTGTATTCGCCGCAAATGTAGCAGAATACATTAGGATTGTTTAAGCAGCCTCTTCGTGAAGAACTCATATTTCTCTGAAAAAAGAAAACAATAAAATTATAAGTTCATTTCATATTGACTTATGTACACTAAGTACATGTATACAAATACATTACACGGACGAGAAACACGAAAAACACAACAGACAACACGTACCGCTCCACTGCCAACTGTCAACTGACTACTGGTTGGGTGGCCGATGACTTATATACGGAGGGGGAATATTCTAGAATGATCGCGGAGTAAACACTAAGAATATTCGCGTGTCTCACCATCTAGAATGTTCCGGTAGTTTCCCATATGCACGCGTTATGGTTACGTTTCCTATTAATTGAGGGTATTCATTATCTCAAGAACTAGAGCCAAATCGGAAAAACTACTTTCATTTTGGAATTCAGCAACCCCAAAATACCTTAAATTCGTACGAATTTCCTTGGCAACGAAACAAAAAAAAATTTTTGTTGAGCTTTGTAATCCGTCACTGGTTCTGGGGCAACAAGAACTATGCCATGATAGAATTTTGCACAAGTCTTGAAAAAGTTTAGCTCGTGGTCACATTTATAATATGAATAACGTCTGGATAAAATATTTGCAGATTACATATTATACGTAGGGGATGACATTGAATCAAATACCACAAAAATATTTGTCCAGAAAACATTACAAAGATTCTTGGTCACAAAGCTAATTTTGTTCGTTCTTTGTATCCTGAAGCACCCCTGCTTATGTATCCTGGAAACAATCTCAGTTTGCTATTTCAAATACATTAACAAAAGCTACGAAAAGGGAGAAGTTTGCTGCTTCGGAGTTAGTCTTGAGAAGATTCTTCTGAAGAAAATATAGTAGTACTTCATCAATCTCCAGATACCAGCTTGTTCCAGGAAATGGTCCGAGTTGCTATCAAATTAAGGGCAGACTTTCAAGAAACTCTTGAACTCAGGCCCGAGGAGAGTGGGGGGACAGGGGGGACAAAATCCCCAGGGCCCGAGCCTCTGGGGGACCCGGACCGTGAAAAAAATACATTACAAAATAACTTTTGGTATAACTAACGTTTAAAAATTGTCTCAACAGATAGCAGCACCAGTAACTAGAACATGTTTCCAACAGCACTGCACTGGCTGCACAGTCAGTCAGTTGTTAGGCTGCTGTTGTGACAACTCTTTTGGTTTGCATTGGTTCAATTCTTCATTGTTTTAAGGTGAAGTTAGCATTATGGAGTACAAATATAAGTCTGGAGCACAGAAAAGAAAAGAAAAGCTGCCTCAGGTCAACTATGTGTGAAGAGCGCCTCACAGATTTGGGAACATTGGCCATTGAATCAAAACTTGCAAGAGACCTAAACTTTGATGATATAATTGAAACAGTTGCTAACAGAAAAGCCCGCAAAGCATCGTTAAATGAGTTGTAGACTTGTAGACGATTTCACAACTAGACTGATTTGGTGTTGTGTTTTTATTCAAACGTATTAACACTACTAAAGAATGTTTTTTTTTCGCTTATCAACAGTGTTTTAATTTTTAATAAACATATTACAGAACTATTTCGTTCTAATAAATGTTTTTCAGTTATTGCCACTCATTCTCACTCTAAGTTAACCCCGTCATTTAAAAAACTTGTTTAAAAAAGTAGTAAAATTTGGTTGGTAGGGAGATTTAGGGAGTGGGGGGGCCTCATAATGCATCTTGCCCCGGGCCCAGTGCCAGCTCTCATCGGCCCTGCCTGAACATGCTGAACATTGGAAAGGCATAGACCAAGAACACAGAAAAGATGATCCCAGATAGACTTCTCTTTGGAGGTGTATCCCCTTTTAGAGGAAGCAGAGGAAGACTTCGAAAACAATGATGTAAAGCGAAGCGTATGCAGCATCGCACAAGATATTGCATGTGGCTTTTCAAACGGCAGTAAATTAACACCAAAGCACATTGGTCTTGATCTTGCTTTACATCAGGCCACTAGGTCAGAAAACCTTGGAAATTTGTTTCATGCAGCCAACCATGTTACTGGGATCGAAACTATTTGCAGGTTTGATAACGCTATTGCCTACAATGTTCTAGACTGCAGGCTGCAGTGGAATGACACTTGCAGCAATGCATATATGTAGCTGTCCACAGAAGGAATTGGGGCTTCTCCTTTTGTCATAATCTGTAATGTATGCACTGTATATAAAAACAATGTATCTTACCAGATATTCACTTTTGTGGGCTTGTATTAATTTTACTGGTATCTCTTTTAGTGGTATCAACCCTGAATGATTCCGGTGCTGTTCCTCCATCTCCTCCTCCCTCCGACTTAATTATGTCTGATCTGAAATTCAAATCTCTTCCAAAGGTGTTCTTTCTGCCCTATCTGGACTCAACTCCAGGAAGGCCTACGGTCCTGATGGTGTTCCTCCGGTTGTTCTCAAGAACTGTGCTTCTGTGCTGACACCCTGCCTAAACAAACTCTTTCGTCTTTGTCTTTCATCTGGTACTTTTCCTTCGGGCTGGAAGTTTGCTTTCATTCAACCTTCTCAAAGAAGGATGACCGCTCTCAACCCTCCAACTATCATCCAATTGCTTTGATTTCTTGCCCTTCTAAAGTTTTTGAGTGTATCCTTAACAGGAAGATTCTTAAACACCTGTTCTTGCAAACCTCTTCCAGATCGTCAGTTTGGGTCCTGCAAGGGACACTCTACTGACGATTTTCTCCCATCTCTCTCTCCCTTGGTCATCCTTTCGGGATTTCGGTGAAACTTTTGCTATTGCACTTGACATATCAAAAGCTTTTGATAGAGTCTGGCACAAATCTTTAATCTCCAAACTATCCTCCTTCGGTTTCTATCCTTCACTGTGCATTCATCTCTGATTTCCTTTCTGGCCAATCTATAACTGCGGTTGTAGATGGCCACTGTTCTTCTCCTAAAGCTACTAACATTGGCGTTTCTCATGGTTCTGTCCTGTTACCCACTCTTTTCCTTTTATTTATCAATGATCTATTAAGTCGCACTTCCAGTCCTATCCAATCCAGTGCTCATGATTCCACTCTTCGCTTCCCCACCCACTTCACAAAGGGTCCCTCTCAATATTCACGCCATGAGTCGCGTAGGACGGGCTGTGGTACACCTGACCTCTAATCTTTTTGCTATCTCTAATTGGGCCAGAGAAAACGTTGTGGCTTTCAATACCTCAAAAAGCTCAATTTCTCCACACTGCTCTTCTGAACTTTCTAACTGCAAACCTACTCCTTTAAGAAAGGACAGCACGCAGTACCAGACTTTCTACACATTCTCATTTCTTTTCTGTCCAACTGACTAACGGAAGAGTTAATCAGTATTTTCAATCTTTCATCTACTCAACTGGTAAACTTTGGAGCAATCTTCCTAATCCATCTTTTCCCCCGTCTATGTCCTCCAATCTTTCAAACGTAGTGTGTCCATGCATCAAGAAAACCCTAGACCTTGATTTTAGCTCGCTTCTTCTTACGCGGGAGAGGTTTTAGCAAGCCTTCGCCCTTCTCCACCTCCTTCCTGCATAAAAACATAAAACATCATCATGGAGCTGGTTTCAGTAGTGTGATTACACTGCCCTGCGCTGTATGAGTTGTTTAGAAGATTATAGTATTTTAGTAAAGCCCATGGTATGTGAGTTAAGATACAATGCATAATTTATATCTGGCACGTCCGGTCCCAGACAATTGGTCCAATGACGATTGGTCCAATGACGATTGGTCCAATGCCGATTGGTCCAATCAGACAATTCGTCCAAGGGACCATTTTTCCAATGACGATTCGTCCGATCGGGCGTTAAATGGAATGTAGTTAAATGAAACTTAGAAAAAAACTTTATTTACAAAAATTGATATAATAATTCTTTGAAATTACTTTGTAGCTAAAGGCTACATATTACTTTGTTTATTTATAAAACATACTATAGCTAAAAGCTACATATTAAACTAAAAGCATAAAGCATACTTATTAACTAAGAGAAAAATGCATAAAAGGAGGATTAACTTAAAACTTCAGGTTGTGAGCTAATGCCCGCAGGTAGTCTAAAAGCGCGTATTCTTCTTTCTCATGAAACAGTTAAAATTCTGTTTTCTTGCTGTATATCTTTACGTTTTAAATTTGATTTAAATTCTCCACGAATGATACATTCTATTTCATCTTCAATATGTTTTTGCCCTTTTTGTAGCTCGGCTATCATTTTAAAAAGTCCAACATGAGCCGACCCTAATAAAGTTTCGAAACGACGATGCCATGCTTCTACCTTATTTTGAGTTCTTGGTATACCTGTTTCTATTCTGTCATGTACAGACCAGAAAGATGGTGAAAAAAGTGGCGGATGTCTCACTTCTTGACCGCGTAATACTCGGCGGATTTTTCCGCGAACATAATTTTCTTCGAAATAAGCAGTTACAGGAATTACTGGTTTAAGTTGTATCCACGCTTCTTGAATCTCGTTTGGTGGAAGAAAAGCAAGGGCCGCCATTTGCCTAATTTTTAATGAGAAGTTTTCATCGTTGGCATATAAAGATTTCAAACCAGATGAAATTACTTTTCTGTATATGCTTTGTCCAAAATGGAAGAAGCAACCCTTGTTGACCGTACCAGGAATTTCACATCTACTTGCATTTATAGCTCCTATTTCGAAGTCAGTGCTTATCATCTCAGGAGCGAGGATGATTTGGTTTTCAGCAGCATAGTCAAGAAGATCGCGAAAAAATTGGATATAACATTCAGTGTTTTTTCGTGACATTAGTACATAAACCAAAGGTAAGATGCAGCTTCTTTCATGCGGTCCAACAGGAGCGTGAATTGTGTATATCTGTGTAAAAACTGTTGGGACGGTCTTAAATGTTCCATCCATAATCCAAAACTGAGCTGATTCAAGTTTCTTTAAATTGAAAGTGGTGGTAAATATCAAGATCCTATCATTTCCAATACTTGATTCTTTAACTAAAGATATTTCTCCAGAAAGTGTGTTTCTGTATTTGTCTGGAATAGATAAGTTATCCAGATTTGTTGGTTCCAGAGGTCCTTCCTTTCGTACTCTGCTTACAATCTTCTTTAACGATTCTTTCTTCCCAATATATGGTACGATTGATGAATCGACTTGACTAACTACCCCTTGAATGATTTGAGAAGGTTTTTCACTAGTGTCCTTGGCTTTTTGTTTAATTTCATTATGGCATTTCACTACATGAACACGACTAGCCTCAGAGGATCCACAAGTATGTTCACTTTCACTTTTTAAGTAATGACAGTTTTCTTCGAGATTTGTAATTGCAGTACCTTTACACGCTCTATTTTCACATCTCCAATATGTTTTTTATCCACTCGCTCGTCTTTTGGATTTCTTTCCAGCACAGTGTAAACAAATATCCACTCACTGCAAGCTTTTCCTTTCTTCTTTTGGATAACACTATTTCGCACACACGCCGCTCCATGAGTTTCACAAAAGCAGTTCTAAAGGGAAAAGAGATGTGACTCTTATGAAATCTAACACAGTAATGTTGTAAGTCGAACCCCAACATTTCCACGTAAACTATTGGTTTTAAGCTATACTCGTCGTTGTATACGCTACCAGTTGGACCAATCGGTATTGGACCAATCGGTATTGGACCAATCGGTATTGGACCAATCGTCATTGGACCAATCGTCATTAGACCAATCGTACCCAACCCGGCACGTCAGAATTGATAGGAATGTGATGTACGTTATTCTACCCAAACGCCTCTACTGTATTTCTTGAGAAATGTACCTCTCTCATATAACTAAAAGGGCAACTATATTTCATATGCATAAGCATCTGATTTTATTTCAAAATTGAACTAATGTACATTTTCTTTGTTTCAGATTTGGATTAAATATGCCGAGAGTTTGTAATAATACCCCAAATTCATTCTGTTATACAGGGTGTACATAAAGTCAGGATCTATTTTTGTGAAATAATTATTTTTTTCTATTTTTCTTTTCAGAAGCCCTTAGAATGAATACAGAAGAGCGTGTGGCAATAGTAATTTGGCGAATCGAGGGAAAGAAATACAATGACATCAGAGAGAACTTTAGAAGGAGATTTCATAAGCCGGGGCCAATAGACAAGACAATACGAAAATTGGTGAACAAATTTAAACGAACGGGATCTGTAAATGATGAAGCAAGATCAGGACGACCGTGTATGTCAGATCTTACCGTGAATGCAGTACGCGGAATTATCACTGAGGAGCCGCGTACGTCCGTTCGTGCTGCATCACACAGACTCGGCCTCCCGACGTCATCTGTGCACAAAATTCTGAAAGTTAATTTGCAGAAGAAAAGCTATCATTTGCAGGTTTTACATGATTTACATGAGGAAGATTTCCCTCGACGAAGTGCTGTGTGTGCTGATCTCGTAGAACAAATCTGGAGTGATAATTTAATGGACAACATTCTCTTTAGTGATGAAGCCACTTTCCATACGTGTGAAAAAGTAAATCGCCATAACTGTCGAATTTGGGCAGATGAAAGACCGAATGATTTCGTCCAAAATTGGGAAAGAGACTCACCTAAAGTTAATGTCTGGATGGGTCTAACAAAATCTAAGGTTTATAGTCCTTTTTTCTTTGCTGAAACTACAGTTACGGGGCTTATTTATCTGGACATGTTGCAGCAATTCCTTGAACCTCAGTTGATTGGGGATAGGATTGTTAGTACCGTCGTCTATCAACATGATGGTGCTCCTTGTCACTATGCCAAAATTGTTCAGGATTATCTAAATGGACGTTTTCCAAATCGCTGGATCGGACGCGGAAGCAACAAAAGACCTTGGCCAGCGAGATCACCAGATTTAACCCCTTTAGATTTCTTTGCATGGGGCTTTATCAAATCGCACGTCTATCAGACGAAGATTACGAGTCTTGAAAACTTACGTACACGTATACGAACTGCTGCAGATAACATAACCCCGCAAATGCTCCAGAATGTGTTTAGAAATGCTGCGGAACGATTTGAGCTGTGCAGGGATACTGATGGTCGAAGTTAAATATGAGCTAACCCGTAACATGATACAGTTTTGCCTGCATGCTAACTCTGCGAGGCTGCCGAAAGATTAATGGCTACATGGTCTAAATTAGTGGCTATATGGTCCGAACCTAGTGGGGTATGTAATGTGATGCCAACGGCTTAATCTATTTTTGTACGCTGAGTCATCCACGCATTATGACGTCATCGATGTAATATAACCCAAACAGACACACCACCCAAATCGCTGGGTAATACTATGCCAGCGATTTGGGTCTGAGGGTATTGAATTACCTTTTTGTTTATTTCTTTATTGTTTTATACCAAATAATTTTACATAAAATACAATTCTATTAACATAATTAAATGCATATTCATTTTTTTGAGATCCTTCAGGTGTATATTTACCGACATAAATACGACCTAATGGTTTCTTTAAATCATTCGTAGATATCTTAATCAAACTATGAGGGAATTGAGCAGTTACTTGTTCACCTAATTGACACACCTGCTTAAGTCTACGATACATTCTAAACTCTTTAAAAGGTGAGAACCATTTAGTTCTGGGATGATTCATTACTTGCTCTGCACTATGGGTAGTGTCAATATTAGGTTCAAGCAAAACAGCATGTGGAACAATTAAATATGGTGCTGGTGATGTCCCAAAATTAGGATCCCTTTCTACCCTTTCCCTAGCCTCTTTCTTACGACCTAATGTATCTTCAAAATTAATAACATATCCAGACATATTCATTTGTGGTATACTTTCAAATGATACACCAGTTACTTGATAATAATTAAATTTTAAAATAGTAGATTTAGCTTCATTAGTCAAAAGATCCAAACGCAAGGTGTAATATCCATCGGTATTAACACCAAATTCATTTTTAGACAAATAAACAAATTTCATTGAAGCTTTAAATATCTTCTCCTTAGTACGCCTTCTGACATTCCTTCGATGAGAATGACTAACAAATTTCCTTCTCCATAAATAATGACGCCATCGACGTTGACGATACATCATGAACAGTAGACAATACACGTCTATCCAAACCAATGGTAGCGAATACAATGAAATGAACGAAAAATTAAGTTATATTTATAGATTCTGGTTACGTCATGTTATGTACAGAATCCTATCCCCTTAGAATCAACATGATGGAACCCTTGTCACTATGCCAAAATTGTTCAGGATTATCTAAATGGACGTTTTCCAAATCGCTGGATCGGACGCGGAAGCAACAGACCTTGGCCAGCGAGATCACCAGATTTAACCCCTTTAGATTTCTTTGCATGGGGCTTTATCAAATCGCACGTCATCAGACGAAGATTACGAGTCTTGAAAACTTACGTACACGTATACGAACTGCTGCAGATAACATAACCCCGCAAATGCTCCAGAATGTGTTTAGAAATGCTGCGGAACGATTTGAGCTGTGCAGGGATACTGATGGGCGTCACGTCGAATCCTACTCTTAATTATTTAATAAATGTTACCACTTTATCATTTTATGATTGAATTCCATATAATTTCCAAGTGCTTCACAAAAATAGATCCTGACTTTATGTACACCCTGTATATGCGGACGATTTACTACTTCTAAACAAATGCAAGAAATCACCGTACAAGTACGAAAGCATTACCACGCAGTAGGCTTGTGGGAAGAAGAAGGAAAAGCTTTTCGGCATCCCCATGATGTGAAGAGAACCGAGAAATCACTACGACGATTGCTACTTCTGCATGACAAACGTGGCTGGATATAATAACAAAAGTGAGAGGCACATCACATATACGAGTATTCCATCAGCCATCCTCCCTGCGCCACATTCAGGTGAAATTCCTGTGCCGAAGCCGCCTCTTGATTTTGAAAATTTTGATTCAGATGTAGACAATATCTCAATAACAACAGAGTCGTGTTCAGATGAACATGACGAAGAATATACTGTGGCCGAAAATTAGTCATCAAAATTGATAAGTCAGAGTGATCTCAATGAGCTAGTAAGAGATTTAGCATTACCGAAAGATTCGGTAGAACTTCTGGGATCAAGGCTCAAAGAATGGAATCTACTCGCTCCTTCGACAACATTCTACTGGTCCAGACATCGTGAAAAATATTTCATAAATTTTTTCTCGACTGAAGGATCACTGGTATATTGCAATGATATAGTAGGTCTGGTAAAGGCGATGGGCAAAGACTACCAACCATGTGACTGGCGCCTATTTATTGATTCCTCAAAGCGAAGTTTGAAAGTTGTCTTACTGCATAATGGAAACAAAGTTGCCTTTCTGCCTATAGGGCATTCAGTTCATTTGAAAGAGACTCATGGGAATCTTTCATTTCTTTTAAACAAGATAAATTATGAAGAACACAAATGGTTTGTTTGTGGTGATCTTAAGGTGATCGGCCTTCTTTTTGTAAAGCATGGGCTTTACAAAATACCCATGCTTTTTGTTTGTGAAATAGCAGAGACAGGGAGGAACACTATGTGAGGAAAGAATGGCCTCGGAGAAAACAGATTACTCCAGGACAAGGAAACATCATTGCTAATCCACTGGTAGATCGTAGCAAGATACTGTTACCTCCACTCCACATAAAGCTTGGATTGATGAAAAATTTCGTCAAAGGTCTCAACAAAGAAGGATCTGGATACCAATTTTTATGTCAAAAATTCCCTCAATTTATCCATGCTAAGCTGAAGGAACGAGTGTTCGTCGGTCCTCAAATAAAGCAACTTTTAAGCGATCCAGCATTTGAAGATGCATGGACAGGTCATGAAAAAGATGCCTGGCTAGCTTTAAAGGCTGTTGTGAATAACTTCCATAGTAACAGGAAATCTGATGACTACAAAGAAATAGTTAAAGACATGATCCGAAAATATCGTTTGCTGGGATGTAACACGAGTGTTAAGATACACTTCCTAGACTCTCATCTTGATTTTTTTCCTGAAACTTAGGCGCGGTAAGCGAGGAACAGGGAGAAAGATTCCACCAAGATATTTCAGAAATGGAATGAAGGTATCAGGGAAGATGGGATGTTCGAATGATGGCAGACTATTGCTGGAGTCTAAAGAGAGAAGTACCGAAATCAGTACACAAGAGAAAATCGACGAAAAGGAAGTTTCTTTAGCTACTGACTGCGCTAATAAATTCAATGCGTTACTGTTGATGAATGGTTGGTTCAGTCATTCACATTTTTTATATATAAATATACTGTATCTTACTTAAATCCGTATCTATATGTATTATATATATAGAAGGGTAGTAATAATGTGAGTATGTGTGTGTGTGTATAATGTGTTTCTAGGCATGCATTACTACTGTAAAATGTTTGAATTGAATAACATATGCCATATGATTCGTCTGTTCTCTTATCCAATTGATAACATTTTCTTATCTATACGTTACGTGTGATTGTGGAATATTTAGATGTGATAAGAAAAAACTAAATACTGTATACAGCTGAAAAGAGTATGTCTTTATTGCCTAGGATCACCCATTTTCATTGAAACAACTCGCAAAAAATTTGAACTCGCAGGGCGATGTTTTGTATGTTTCATAATTTAAGAAAAATAAACAATTACTGAGCAGTCATTTTTCATCTTTTTTAATACATTTTTTATATTTTAACCGAACATGGAAAAAACATTTCTGTCATAAGTATATACCGTATCATATTGCCAGATTAATAGATTTTTCATGTAAAATTGCACTAGTTTCATCTCTTACCTTAAAAAGATTTTAAATAAAAAATGCATCTATGGCATCCACGCTAGTCTTGTTTTTCATACTTCAAGGAACATTTATAGCATGGATGCCAAGCATTAACCAAAAATGCCATCATACGTGTACTTCGCCGATGTAGCAGGTAGACTATTATAAAGAACAGAACAAGAATAACAAAAAACATTAGGCGTTAAAAGTTCAAAGTTAAAAAAATTTAAAAATATTTAGCAGCAGCTTTTAGAATATATATATATAGGGTGTTTCACACCCGGTTTGCCATTCTCTGGGGGAGTGATATCGAGTAAAAAAGTTAATACAACATGGTGCTATTTCAAACCGTTGCGGAGCTACGGACGTTTTAAGATGTGCAAACAACAAATCCCTACTTGTGTGTAATTCGATAGATGGCAGCACTGGTGGTAGTTTCGGGTAACGAAGTTACCACTACTAATCCTCAGTTTTTCCTTTCAGTTGGTTTTGATCTGTGGTACGAGACACTGTGTTGCGCTAAGGTGAACAATCAAAATGAATCAACAACTCACACCCGCTGAATACGCTGATATCCATTTCATTTATGGATTCTGTGATGGTAACAGCAGAGCGGCGTTGAGGAATATCGAAGACGTTTTCTGAACCGCCGAATACCGAACAGGCAAGTGTTTAGTGACACACGCCAGAGATTAAGGGAAACAGGGACATTTGTTCCACGTAACCAAGAACATGTAGCACGACGGCCCGTTGCTGTGGAGGAGCGTATACTGGACCTAGTACAACGTAGCCTAACTACCAGTGTTCGAAGGATTTCTAGACGAATTGGTGGATCCGCATCGCGTGTATGGCGAACCATACATGACGAGGGTTTGTATCCCTATCATTTGCAAAGTGTGCAAGCTCTTCAACCGGATGATTACGATAAACGTGTTCAATTTTCCCAGTGGATGGTTATGTATCGCCAAATTCTTAATCGCATACTGTTTAGTGATGAAGCACAATTCATTCGGGATAGAATTAACAATAGACGAAATTCCCACTTGTAGTCCGTCGATAATACCCACGGTATCGTTGAAGGAAACTTTCAACATCGATTCTCGGTGAATGTTTGGTGTAATTGGAGATCAGCTGATTGGACTGTTCGTTTTGGAACAACGATTAACTGATGATATTTATCTGAATTTCCTGACGAACGAATTGTCGCGTTTGGTGGAGGACGTGCCCTTGGAGACAAGGCGCAGGATGTTCTTTTAGCACGATGGGGCACCACCACATTTTGGTCGTCATGTTACGGATTACTTGAATCATCGGTACGGGAATCGTTGGATTGGTCATGCTGGTCCACTATCGTGGCCCTCGAGATCTTCGGACTTAGCCCCGTTAGATTTCTTTTTGTGGGGCCTTATGAAAGAGATGGTCTACAAGACCAAAGTACAAACGAGAGGAGCTCTTGCGTCGGATTATGGATGCCGCTGCTTACATACGAGAACACCCCGAAATAATTCAATGATCAGTGGACTCTTATTTGAAACGAGCAAGGCTGTGCATTGAAAACCGAGGCGGGCATTTTGAACATTTATAAGGTGTATCTTATAAAATGTAGCAATAAATACATCAGATTAAATACATCAGCAATAAATACATCAGATTAATACTCTCGTTTGTTTTTTTTCCGTGCACCTGAAAACGTCCGGAACTCCGCAACGGTTGAAAATAGCACCGATGTTGTATTAACTTTTTTACTCGATATCACCCCGAAAGTATGGCAGACCGGTTGTGAAACACCCTGTGTATATATATATATGTACAGGGTGGGCGGAAAGTAGCTCCCTATTTTGGATTGGTAAAGAAATACGTATATTATCCATTTATTTCAGAAGAAATAATATGAAAAGGTAGGCATACATGGTAGGTTTTCTCTAAATTTCAATGTGGGCTCCAACTCTTTCCACCAGCTTCTGGAGCCGCCCAGGAATGGCGTCCACTGACTTTAGCAGGAACTCCGGCGGGATGGAGGACATGACTTCCCGAATTCGGTCCTCCAGTTCTTCCAATGTCCTCGGTTTGGTGCGGTAGACTTCTTCCTTTACCCACCCCCAAAGAAAGAAGTCGCACGGTGTCAAGTCGGGGCTCCTGGCTGGCCATTGATGTGGACCACGACGACCCATCCAACGCCCAGGGAAGTGGGCATCCAGCCACTCACGGACAACAAGAGCGAAGTGCGGAGGGGCGCCATCTTGCATAAATATCAGATCGTCGATGTTCTCCCATGTGCTGACAACCGGCCAGACCTCGTTTCGCAACATAGCAAGGTACCGCTCAGCATTCATGGTGTTGCGCAGAAGGAACGGGCCCACAACCTGATCTGAGGTCATACCACACCACACCTTTACACTGAACCGATTCTGCCGTTTTTCAGCGGTAACCATGGGATCCTCTCCTGCCCAGTAGTGGCAATTGTGGCGGTTGACAAAGCCTCCAACGTGGAACACCGCCTCGTCGCTCCAGAGGATGTTGCGGAAGAGATGGGGCCAGTCTTCATGCCAAGCCAGCATGATTTCCCCGAACTCCATGCGAATGTCGCAGTCCTCGTCCGAGAGAGATTGGCAGTAATGCGGCTTCCACGCACGCCAGTTCAGCTCCTTCTTCAGCACAGTTCGCACCGAGTAGCGGAGAGTCCACTTTCCCGAGCTGCCTGGCGAGTTGACTTTCGTGGACTCCGTGCGAACATTTCCTGAACTGCCTGCACCGTCTCCTGGGCCCTGGATGTCGAAGGGCGACCACATCTTCGAACATCTGCCACAGACCCCGTGGTCATGAGCTTCGAGTGGCAGTTCTTGATTGTTTTCGGGTCCACTTGGGCACGTGGTCCGTGAATGGCCCGCCACCATCTTTGAACTCGAACGACAGATTGCCAAACTTCGTACCGTGCCGCCAACTGGGCACGCTCCTGCAGTGTTAACGCTCAGCCATGTTACCCTTCAATCTGAAAAAAAAAAAAAATGAACGTTACAATTGTACCATTTTAGAGAACACAAAGAGAACACTTTAGAGAAAAAAAGATTACCGTTACAATTGTACCACTTTAGAGAACACACCATAACAATATAACAATACAATCACAATTTATACATAATTTTATGTATTTAAATTAGGGAGCTACTTTCCGCCCACCCTGTATATATATATATATATATATATATATATATATATATATATATATTATGATGTAGCGGTTGTCATTTTTCATAGCTCTGCGGTTGCGGTTGCGGTTATGTACCCTTTAACATCATAATATTACCTAAGAACAAACAACACAATAAAATATCACGTTTTAGCCACACTTTTCACAGTCGACAATATGATGACTATAATCTAAACTGTAAAAAGTATTTCCAGGATGTGGGACGAGAACCCAACCCGTTTTGCATCCCACCAACCACTTTCTCCAACCACCGCCCATTCGAAAGTGGTGTATATAATTATAATATATATATATATATATATATACACACTATTTAATCTTTGTATTTAAAATGAATTGCTGGGAGACTGTATTTCAAAAATAATTTCAGCTTTGTTCCCCTTCAGCCTATTCCTTTTTTCATCGTAGATGATCCCTGCTCCACTAAATAATTGCTCACTCGGAACACTTGAGGGAGGACATCCAAGGTATGTCCGAGCCAGTTTACTCAAATTTTTTTATTTCTTTTGATTTGACCTCCACCAAGCCAAAGCATCATCTTCTTGTCCAATCCTTTTCTCTTTGTGATATTTCTCGATCATTTTTTGCAAGTCTCTGCTTCACTCAGTTTTGGTCTCGTCATCACTACTGGAAGCAAATAAAGCACTCATTGAGTCCATTATTGTTATTGATTTACTCGAAGAAGCTGATGCCTGGCCTAAATCAATCAGTGGTTTCTTTGCCGGTGGTTCACTGGCTGTCTCCGAGTCCGTTGTTTGAGTCTTGTCCATTTCATTACAAAGATATCCCAATTTTTCCTGAACACCTTTTGTAACATGTGAAGTCGAAAAAATTTTTGCTTTGTACCTTGGATCCAAATAGGTATCCAAAGAATACATGTCATTTGCTTCTAGGCCATCAAATCTCCTTGCTAGCTCTGTGCACATTAACTCCTTCATTGTTTTGATTTTGGGTCGGGGTTGGCTTTCTTTCATTCATCTGTAAGTTATTTAGGTAGGTAGGTTATTTAGGTTAGGTTAGGTTAAGTTGTGGTATTTTAGTTAGTTTAAATGAAAATATCATTACTTAACCTAATCAATCATCAAGGGCATACACTAATAAATAATAAATAATTCCTCATGAAGGTGTTTTTACTTACATTCTTTACTTTAGTGATTTTGGGGGGTGGCATTGTTTATTTGATCATTTTTTAGGGTGGCATTGTTTACTAGAAACTTTTGGGGGTGGCTTTCTTTCATTGATCCCTTCCTTTTTAACACTGGTAAATATTCCCTTCTGAATCGGGTTACTTTTTTTGTAATTTTACATTAAAATACCGCATACATTTTTGTTACAGTTATACTGAATATCGAATGTAAGGAACTCAATCCGTTTTCTAAACGGAGGAATTTATGATAGACTATTCTTGAGTCTTTCAGTTATGAAAAGCAACACGGAGTTTCTCCGTTTTCTTCTGTTAAATTTTTAGAAAAGACTATTTTATGTATTTTATTTATTCAAGCCAACTCGTTCGCTTTAAGAGTAATTTACTCAACTTAGAGGAACAACTTCACTTTTATTTTTAGCCACATACCATTCCTTCTGGATAAATTCAAATTAAGTTTCAAAAAGGAATTTAGTCTAATTTCGTTTAATTTTTTGGGTGAACCAATTCCTATTTTATGTTAGGAATTTTAAACACAAATTTTGTGTGAGAATGTGCGTTCAACAAGCCTTTTTGTATAGCCGTCGACTGTCTTACCTGCCAGTGGTGGGCACCATTAACCAAAAAGTTAACTTCGATAACGATAATCTGTTAACCCCAATTTTTAACTCCGATAACGATAATCCGACAATTTTACTACAAAGTTAACGGAAGTTAACGATAATCCGTTAACGATAACTATTTCTTTACTAACATTTAAAAAAATCAAGGAAAAAAGCTTTAAAACCCATAGAAAATGTTTATTTATGCAAAATCCAACAATAAATAGGTATTTAACTGTATTTTTATCAAGTTTTGCAACTTTTTTGCTTAATAACTTTTTTTTTATTTTTAATAAAAAATGTACTGATTACATGTTTTGAAACCCTTGTAACCACTAACCATTAACTAAATTTTAATTTACCAAAGAATTATTATGGCGGGAACTGAAAGGTAAAATTAAATTTTAGGCACATTTATTAAAGACTATGACACAATGTGCTGGTTGCCCTTCAGAAAGGACCAACTTCTCAAAGTTAGGCTCAACTGCCAGTCTTGACCTCTTGGGCCTCAGGATGTCCTTGCCGAGAGAGAAGAGCCGTTCCACTGCGGCAGAGGACGGAATTGGCAGACTGAAGTTATGGCGGTTTGAATTCATTCGCGGAGAGGTGATCTTCCGTGAATGACTCCTCGCAGTTAACGTGTTAACGGACTTTAACAGACTAAATATCGAGTTATCGGAAGTTAACTGGTCCGATAACGATAAATGAAAATTAACTTCCGTTAATAGTCCGTTAAAAAAGTTAACTTCGTTAATTAACTGTTATCGGATTAACGCTTAGTGCCCAACACTGCTTCCTGCCTTTAATGTTGAAGAAGATTTTTGTTTTTCTAATTCTTTCAACAATCCCGCCTCTAACGTCAAGACGTTATAACATGTTATCCGGCAATATATAGGGATTATTTTGATATAAAATTTATCTTTTATTTTAACTGCTTATAGCTTTAATGTATTTTGTACGATAAATTCTTTTTCTCGGGGTATGGTATTCATGCGCTGCGAGGCGCACGATTTAATTTCATACCCTAATTAGATTCTCTTAAATTGATTCATCCTATTCTTAAGAATTATCAACCTTTCAGGAGGTGTAATTTTAACATGCAATTAAACTTATTAAAAACACTGGTAAAAATCAAACGTTTTCTCTCATCAAAGATATATATATATATATATATATATATATATATACACTTTTCTAGACCAGTTTTGTACGCAGATTCCAGATCTGTTTTCGGGTTTCCTCTAGCACATCTAGTTATTGAAATATGACCGGTGTTACTTTCAGCACAATTCATCGTAAAATACCAATTTTATAAAAAGAAATATATACCAACCTAAAATCGTTGCGAGTACAATGACTGGTGTTAATTTCAGCACAATTTATCGTAAAAGTACACCTTTATTCATAGAAAAAATGTACACCAACCTAAAAACGTTGCGAGTACGATTTTCTTTTGTAAACATTGTCCGGATCGTCGCGGTACAACATCCAGCAGTAGTCTGCCAGCATACTTTCGTTCCAGAAACCTTGGTAGTGATTTTCCATTGACTGGATGTCTTGATGGAAACGTTCCCCATGTTCATCACTCACTGCGCCAAGGTTTTCGGGAAGAAATCTATATGCGAATGTAAAAAATGTATTTTCAAGGACATGCGACAGTAAGGTAGGTTGATTTTCCACATTTTTTTAGATATCGACTTTGGACTAGACGAGATAGTCAGGGCTTAATATCATAATAACTGACAAAACATTTCAAATCCCTAGCTTTAACCGTTTTTTGAGGAAACCGTTTCAAAAATCGTCAAAAACTCGTACCGAAAAATACCACATTTTCGCAATTTTCGGCCGAAAAAATCATGCTATTTTCATAAAAAAATTCTGAAAAAAGTTACAATTTTATTGAAAAAAAGTAAAAAAAAACATGTACAGAGTCAAATAGACACATTTAGATCCCAAGATCATCATAATTTTCACTGTAAGAGCCCTTAGAATCAAAGGAAGGCCTCATCTGGCGGCTTAGGGCTTTGGCCAGAATGTGTTTGTGCCTTGATTCGAGTCAATAAACAGTATGGGAAGCTTCAGATGTCAGCTTCACGGCCCTTTCAACACTCTGAGAATGTGAAGGCAGATCAGGCAGCTCCAGCTTGGTGCCATTCAGCAATGCTTCTTGAAACTCCAGGTCAGAAAAGTCTTCTGTGAGAGCAGGTTCACAGATGCCACTTTGAGAAAGGTTGATTAGTTCTGACCAGTGGGTAGCTTCAATGTTGATGGCTGTGATCTTCTTCAGCCTCTTCTTGGCTGGCTTACCACTTCTGAAAGAATAATAATTAATTTATTTTTTATTCCAGTTTAAGATTTAATCCCTATTAGTCTCAGAATTGCTGATTTAATTTAACTTAAATTAAAAAAAAAAACCCGAGTTCTATAAATCCCCATAATCGAAATTTTTTTCATGAAGAAGGTAAGATTATTTCCATTATCAGAGGGGAGGGGGGGAATTGGGATAAGAAAATGTGAAAAAAAATTCGATTATGGGGATTTATAGAACTCGGGCCTTTTTTTTTATTAAATAAATCCCCATAATCAAATTTTTTTTTTCACATTTTTTTAAATTAATAAATGCTTACCTGATGGACAGAATTTTCTTGAGAGCAGCTTCTCTCACTTCCAAGTCATCAGACTTCATCATGGAGTATAGCACATTCTCGGGCAGCAAGGCAAAAGCATTGTACTTCAGGTTCTTGAAAGCAACACCCTGGATTTCTTCAGACTGCTGCTTGATCCTCTTGATCATGTTGAGATGTATGTACAGCTGCTGATTGTGGAACTCTCTGTCCCTTTTGATCTCAAACCAACTGACTGCATACACTTCCACAATGAACTTGATGGCCTGGTAAAGCTTATCCTGTAGTTCTGGAGGGTAAGCACCTCTGGTCCACAGACACATCAATCTAATTGCCAAAGTCAACCATCTTGCATGGTTTAATGGTCCAATTTTCCAGGCAGCAAATCTTGGGTTGACTTTGCCCCTGGAAATTCCAAGCACATACTCCAAAAGAAGCCTCTGGTCGCTACTGAGATCATTCAGTGTCTCCTCAGCAAATTCCATGTCATCCAGGGGGCCACTGAGTTTGGTGAATTCCACTTGTGGCAGATCTTGGTAGTCAATTTCACAGAGTTTTCCCAGCGGACCAGTGAAAGCAGTGGAACTTTTGGTACTGCCATCAAGATGCTTGAAAACAGCTCTGAAAGGAAGCTCATTCTCATGGAGTGAACAGCCAGTGGTGTGCAATTTCCGCTCAATTTTATTTTCCAGAGCTGTTACAAGGCCTCCCTCCCAGCCAGTGTTTGTATTTGTGTTGTCGAGGAGGACAGCTTTTAGGGTATGAACACTGTTAAACTCCTCCAAGACACTAGCAACTTCTTCACCAAGAAGAACTCCAGTCGCACCTTTAATTGGGATGACTCTGTGAGTAAGATATGTTCCACTTTCAGTTCCCGGCTCCTTTGTGAAAGTCAAATGGTGCTCTTGTCCATTTCCTTTCTTCAGCTTAGTCTCCCCATTTTCATCCTTAACTTCTCTGTACAGCAAAGTGTCCTTGTCAACTTTCCCATCAACCCCAATACAGACTAACTTTTCCAGACCCTCATTGTGCTTTTCATCACTTTTCACTTTCATTCTAGCTTTCTCCCTGTCCATTTTCGATTTATCAACTATTATCTGTTTCACATCAAGGCCAGGCTTAAGCATGTCCATAGCTTGTAAGTCCAGGAGGAAGGCATTAGCAAGACTTGCCCCAAGATTGGAAGAAACATCACCCCTGATCAGTTCCATGGCATATCTGGGGGTTTTCAAAAAGCTGTAACCTCCACTTGGGTGCCTCCTTGGCTTGAACTCTTCAGCTTCACCACCAGATGGCTGAAATGAAAATAAAAAATAAATTACTAAAGCGAAAATGGGGGAAAATAGGGGAAAAAGTAGGGAAAAATATGGGTAAAAATCGACGAAAATGGGCGGAAATAAGAATAAATTACTTAAACGAAAATGGGGGAAAAAAGTGGGAAAATAGGGGGAAAAATGGGTAAAAATTCAGGTAAAAAGTCGGCGAAAATTGGCGAAAAAAAGAATAAATTACTAAAGCGAAAATGGGGAAAAAAAGGGGGGAAATAGGGACAAAAAGTAGGGATAAATTTGGGTAAAAATGGGATAAGATATAAGAAAAAAAATATATAATCTCTCCTGATTCTCCTGAGCTGGATTCAAAAGAAATATCTTGTGAAGGTGTGGAGGCAAAAGTGGCCAAATCCACTTCCTGCTGCTGTTGAATCTGGCTCTGTAATCTTTCTGCTTCAGCTGCAGCCCTCTGGTCTCTCTTCACAGCAGCTTTATCCACAGATCCCAGCTGGAAAGAGCCCTTGGGTCCTATTTTGGCCCTCTGATCTCTCAAGTATTCCCTCTCCTCTACTGGGACCTGAAACATTAAAGTATATTAAACAGCGGATCTAAAATAAGAGACAAAATCCTGAAAAAAAATTATTATTAATTTCTATTACCAGGTGGGGGGGGGGGGGGGGAAGGAAGATTACAGGAGGAAAATGCGGATATTTTTTCAATTACAAGCATTGAATTTCTTTCCATTTAAAAGGCACCTAATCGCACTAAGTTAGGCCAGTTAAAAGTTTAAAAAATAATAACATTACCTTCTTACTGGGAGGACAAGTGCAGATTATGTGCTATGTTTGACAATTTTCTTTCTTGCACTTCACAGCATTGTCATCACAGGGACGAACAGGTAGCTTACAGGTGCAAGCAGAAATGTCAAAAAGTTTATCCAGCTTTTCCTCCAGATTCTGCTCCTGGACTGTAGAAAGAAATTTCCTGTTTATTTCTTTTGCTTTCTTGAAGCACACTTTATCCACCAATTTCACTACATAATATTCCTCATACAGGGGCAGCCGCGGGTTCACTGCCTGCCAGATCTCAATCACATCCTTTGCTATCATTTTAACAATATCATAGTCTTTCAAGTCCGGGTGGCTATTTTGGAGGAAATAACTGTACTGAATAACTTGGCGGAGGGTAGGAGGCTCTGTTTTATCCAAAGGGGAAGGCTGGCCACTGAATTTTTTGGCACTATCACTTCGAGTTCACACTGCAGACTTCCGTTTTTTACCCATTTTTATGAAATATCTGAAAATAAACACAATTAAATGAACGCATCATAAAATAACTTAACCCTTTAATGCCCAGTGTGTGAAATTTTCATCGTTAACTTTGGAAGCAATTTTAGACCTTCCAGTTCCCAATGTGTGAAATTTAACACATTTCGTATTTTATTAATTATGAACAATAAAACTTTGTAAAATATATTTTTCAGTTATTTTGGGTCCAATTAAACGATTTTTATATCTCAATTTTTTTTTTACTTTTCGACTTAATTTGGGTATGAAAGGTTTAATTTCATACACATTTTATAGGTAAATATCATTAGAAAATACAAAATAATACACTAATAAACATCTATAATGCATTTACAATAAGTGACAAGCATCGTTTTGTTAAAAAAGCCGAATTTTAATTGATTATTTTGATGAAATAAGGTCCGATATTTGGTTTGTTTACATTGCGCGAATGCCGCGCGCGCGATTTTAGGCGTAAAATTCGGCAATTTTACAATTTAAAAATAATTAACAATCCTCAAAAAATACAATCATTTTCACAAATATGAGTTGGTGCAACGGTTTTTATACATTAATACCTTTCTATCTAGACTAGTCCAAGATCACAGTTCCAAAATCAACCTACCTTAATGCGACAGCCCATTTCTTGATATGCATCTAGCAGTTTCTGAACTCCATCTTTGTATGCGGGAGACTTGTGGTTACCCAAGAAGTTTCCACAAATCCATTTGAAAGCCTGCCAGGCTTTTAGTAAGGCGGTATGAAGAAGCTCAGTCAAGTGTTCGTAAGTGAGGGCAGCACGATATTTTGACTTTACAAACTTCATTACCGAGAAAAGTGCTTCACAGCAATAAGTTGTCCCAAAAACTGAGATAAGTCGGAAACTGGTTTTCCTGAGGTGAAAATACTTTGTCTCTGGTACTTGCTTCCAAAACTTAACTGCAGATAAACTTTTATGTATCAACTTTAAACCCACGTCCTCCTATAGCTCCAAAAGTTCTGTTTCTATTGAAGCAGCTTCCGTAACAAAAGGTGTGGTAACAGGACAGCCATCGTTGACGACATCAATCAGGAAAGGATTTACAAGAAATTCGAAGCATGGTTTTAGCTTCTTTAGTTCATCAAACCTGAACTGAAAATCATCAATTAGTCCTTCTAATTTACCTTTGTATTCCTCCAATTTACTATCTTTTATTTCAATATCAGGAAATGTGTTTGCTCGGTTTTTCAGGTGGGGAAAGTGGTCAAATTTTTTTGTTACTAAATCTTTTTGGAAGAGCTTTATTTTATTCTGGAAACTGAAAACTGTCTGTGTAAGGTCAGAAATGACCTTATCCTTTCCCTGAAGTGCCAAATTTAGATTTTGAAGGCGTTGTATTACATCAGTAAAAACCATCAGATCCTGCACCCATTCGTGATCTTCTAGTTGTGGGTATGACTTTCCATTTTCTTTCAAGAAATCAATGATAGGCTCCAACAGTACAACAAACCTATTCAGGAGATTACTAGTTGATAACCACCTTACAATACAGCAGAATGAAAGGTCATCTGGTTTATCTTGAAGATCCAGCTCCTCGATAAAATTTCTAAACGCTCGGTGCGTTTTCCATTTGAACGAATGAAATTCACAATTTCTAGAACACATTTCATAACACTGTCATACTCTAAAGTACTTGCTTACCAAATGACCACGGTGAATGATACAGTGAATAAAGAGATTCACAGGATACTTGGGATCGCGTGTCAAGAGCCCAACTAGGCCTACATTTTGTCCTACCATAGCTGGTGCTCCATCTGTTGCAACACTGACAAGTTTATTCAAAGGTACTTGAGCATTTGATAATGCCTCGTCAAGTGCGTTCTTTATGTCAACCCCTCTGGTGGTTTCTCTTAGGGTCATTAAGTCCAAGAGTTCTTCTTTCACATTTCCATCGCCAGTAACATAACGAACAAATGTCGCCAGTTGAGGGTTATCTTTAATATCTGTGGATTCATCGAGGGCCAAACTGAATGCAACAGAATTCTTCAAATCACTCTGCAACGAGCATGTAATTTCAGCACTGATCTGGGAAATACGTCTCTCTGTAGTGTGGCGGGAAATAGAAATACTTGCTATTTGTTCTCGAAGCTTTGTGTTATTTGGAGGGAGAATTGCAGTAACATCGGCAATATTCTTGTTCACAAATTCTCCACTACTGTAGGGAAGTTGAGCACGAGCAATATTCTATGCCATAACAAAACTAGCTTCAGTAGTTAAGTCAGCTGTCTTACACAATGATGAAAGTACAGTTTGTTGGGCAACTAGGCTAGATTTCAACATTGTTAACTTAGTCTTCCGCAATTCTGATTTAGGAGGAAATTCCGTAATAAAATTGTTATGGTTAGTTTCATGATGACGCTTTAAGTTACTGGCTTTAAAGTGATTGAGTGCCACGTGGCAGATAAGACACACAGGTTTCCCACCCTTAACAGTAAAGACAAAGCTCTCCTCCCACTCCTGTTTAAAAACTCTATTTTCTTCTTCATATTTCCGTTTCTTACACTTTGTCTGCTCAGTCATTTTAATCAACTAAGGGGTTGTATAACTTTCACTTGTATAGCTGAGAAAAATAGCCACTATTTGATCTAAGAAGCCAATTTTAAAACACAATCACTCGTTACTACACGCGGCCCGCAGGGTAACTCGAGGGGTACTGGATACTGGTGAGTGGCGATTGGTGTTAATTACATAATTATCCCGCTTAGTGTCTGTCACGCAAAAGAAATTGTCGTATGCATGACGCATTATATTGTCAATTCAATTTTTTCTTGTTTTTTTCCATATTTTTTTTATTATGTGAAAAAAAAATTACATTTGTATTATGAATTTTGTCTTTTATGATAAATACAATAAAAACCGAAATTGTCTCGCGAGCCGCAGTTAAAAACCTCGAGAGCCGCATGCGGCTCGCGAGCCTGGGTTTGGCCACCCTTTGGCTATATAACTACATTTTACATACATTGCATACAATTAAAGACATTTTGATTGTATTTCAATATTAAAACTTAGAAATATAGATAGGTTTCTTGAACTTTGCCAAGGATGCTATGTCTGCCTTGCTCTTGTTCCTGGACATGAGCTCCCTACTGGTTACCTGGCCACAGATGTACGCCTCCCTCCTCTCTTGTGAGTAAACATGTTGCGCTGCTTCAGTTGTCATCCTTAAACACCTCTCTATTGACTGTGTGTGTGACGGCCATGCAGGAACTTCCACTGGTCCATCCAGAAACTCCTTGATTGCAGCAGTGGTGAGGGAGCAGGTCAGAGGAGGCTCAGTCACGCCATAGTTCCAGTCAATAAGATCCGAGAGTTTGGTGGCATCTGGGTTGATGTCAGGAGTCTTCCTGGGTCTGACACTGCAGTCTCCTACCTGTGTGTCCTCATCTCCCTCACCTCTGATTTCCAGTATCCTCTTCACTGCCTCCCTTCTCTCCTCCTCCACCTCACTGCACAGCATGGCCTGGAGCACAGCCTCAGAGTGTGCATACTAGGCTGATCTCTTCACTGTAGGCATCACTATTCCTATCACCTCCTTCTTCTGACTTCTGATCAGCTCCAGCTGGTACAGCACATGCCTGGGACCCTCCACCCAGCTCTGATTTAACTTGATTTTGAACCAGTTTGGCATGTAGACTCCCATTATGAATTCCACAATTATCCTCAGATTCTTCAGGTTCCTACCCTTCAGCCCATGTTTGGAAATCCACAATCTGCAGAACCTTAGAGCCGTGGTGACCCACCTACTGTGACAGACTGGCCCAATCTCCATGAGAGTTAGACTCTGAAGTACCTCTCCCGATCTGATGGCAGTGATGATTCTGTAGCCATATGATTGGTCTGTGCTGAGGTCCTTGACTACCTTCTGACTGAGATGGGGTAGAGGAGGACCAACAGTGATTGTCGTGAAGTTTGGGTTGATCTCCAGCTCAGTGGCAGTGTCTAACATCTTCCCTAGGGGCCCAGACCACTTGTTGTTGCTCAATGTCTTGCCATCCAGTGCAGTCACCAGGTGTCTGAGACTCACCTCCCCAGTGTGCAAGTCACAGACAATCCACACCAACTTCCTGCTAAGCTTGGCCTCCACATAATGCATTACTCCTCCCTCCCAGCCAGTATTCACATTAGTACTGTCACCTCCTATGGCCAAAAGGGTCTGGTCTGCTCCTCTCTCTCTTAACCAGTTCACCAGATGATCAGCAATGACCTCAGCATGACTTCTCTCCTCTGCAGCTTCCTCTGGTACAAAATGCCACAAATATTTCCCATCTGGTTCATTGCACACTGTGTAGTGTTCTTCCTTAATAAGGCCAGGAAACTGCCTGTCACTACCTTCAGCTTCCATCATCACTTTTGTGTCATCCTTTTCTCATCAAAGAAGATACAGGTGATACCATTTTCCCTAATATCTTCATCAAACTTCTTGACCAGCTCCTTAGTCAGTCTCTCCTGAGTCATCCTCACCTTGTTGTGGTCAATCACCAGTACTGTGTCAAACTCTGTGATAAGACCAGCATTAATCCAGGCAGCAATGGCAATCTCTGCAGTCTCTCTCAGCTCAGTGTGATGTCTCAAGCTAGCAAGAGCTATGTTGGTGATATCTTCAGTGTTGTATTTCTTCTTCTTAGCCACAGGCAAGGAAGAAGTTGTCGCAGCCTCTAGTGTGAAGTCTTCGTCCTCCTCTCTCCTCCCTGCCTCCTCCAGTATATCTCCAGTCTCCTCCAACTCCATCTCCAGCAGTGGCTCCTCCCTCAACTCCTCTTCTTTCTTGGCTGACTCCTCTGCCTTCCTCCTCCTCCTCTTCTCCTCGGCCTTCCTTCTCTGCTCCTGTCTCTGCAGCACTGCTTCCTGTCTCCTGGTCTCAGGGTGATCAGCTTGACCCATCTGGTGTGCCCCCAAAGTGCCCACCTTTTCTCTCTGACCTTTAATGAAGGCGAGCTCCTGCACTGGTGTCTTCTGCTCGCTCCTGCAGTTGCAGTCAATGTGAACCTCACTGTTGGAGCCAGGGTTGCACCCAAGCTCACTGCAGCTCCTAATCACACAGTGACAGGTCAGGATGTCCACCAATTTGTCCAGTTTCATCATGAACCTATCTTTGACCTCTAGCTTCACATTGCCAATGGACACCTTCACTGCCTCATCCCACAGTGCCTTCACTTTAGCCCTGATCCTGACCTCAGTGTTGATTACAGGTCCTGTGAATAGAGCGTTGGCCTTTCTCCACTGAGCCAGGAGCCCTGGAACAATGCCGTTGTTAATCAGGTCATTAACTGGGTAATTCCTCCTGTCTTCCTCACTCATCTGTCTCCTCAACAAACCATACCTCAGCAGATCTCTGGCTGTGGGCAGCTCAGCAGGGAGAAGTTCCCTCTCAGTCCCCACCAAATGACTTAGGTGACAACTTGATTTGCTTCGAGTTCTGATTTCTTTCTGACCCATCCTGTGGACCTGTGAACAAAAGAAATGTCATTGAAATTTGGATAGGCCTACTGATTATGATTACATAAAATTAAGTTAATTGAAATTCTTAATATCTTCCTATAAGCTCAGATAAAAGGCTATGTTTTTATAGGTACAAGACTTAATTATTCAAAGTAATGACAATTTCATATATCTATCATATCAAAATATACAGAAAGTTTGGGTCACACATAACATTTCGAATAATTTGAATTACACAATATTTACATTACGAAGTAATCAAAATTGTCAAAAAGGAGGAAAAACACATGCATTCACAATCAAAACGCCAGCATTTGTGACTATGTGAAACTTAGAAACCATACTGCACACCAAAAATAACCAAAGTTGACCACACATATCAATGGCACATTGATATACGATGCTACAGTCATATTTAGGTTATATTTCAAACCTTTATGGTCAAATATAAGTAGGTAAATGGCTTTTTGAAACAACACTAAAGATATTTTTAAGTTTGCTAGATAATATGACATCATTTGAGCATTAGTAGTTTTTGAATTGTTGACTTTACTAAAATTGACATACCCTAGTAGGGGGGTAAAAGAAGAGAATAAGGGGTTAAGTAAGTAGCAAAACCTATCATTCGTGGGTTAATATTCATTCAAAAAAAGAGAAAGAAAGGCTGACCATCATCATCCGCCGGCCACTGTCCTAATAAAAAAAAATTAGATTAACATGAACGTAGATGTAGCTCGTAGCGTAAACTAACCCACTTTATGTTATATTCTTCCTACTTTTTTTTCTCCTTTTCTTATCCTCTCTTTACTTGCATGTCTGTAGTTTGCATGGTATGACAGTGTTTGATTAAGACTGTGTTTGCATTGTTTGTAAGCGTTCTATTTTACTTCTTTTCATCTTTCACCCCTTTCCTATTCTCTTCGACTATTTTTCCCACTTGTCGGCAGTGGCCGGCGGATGATGGTGGTGAGTCTTTCTTTCTCTTTTTCTGAATGAATGTTAACCCACGAATGATAGGTTTTGCTACTTAATTAACCCCTTATTCTCCTCTTTTAACCCCCTACGCTTTCCTTTTTCTCGGGCTAACCTTAGAGTGGATCTTAGGGTCTTTGTTAGCCTTAGCTTCTGTAGATCTGTATTGGATTGCTTCGAGTAGTATATTCATGTTATCGTACGTCTCATTTAGATAAACGGAGTGAGCGATCGGGATAGACAGCTTTAAGTTCCCGTTATGCAGGAGAACCGATTTCAAGCACATGGTGTGCGTGTGTGTGTGTGTGTGAGTGTGTGTGTGTGTGTGTGTGTGTGTGTACCTGTGATAAGTTTTCGAAAAGTCCATTGATATCATGGCAAGAGCAGAGCGGATCGTCGACTGTAAAGAATGTCGCCAAATCATGGTTTCGTTTTCGATAGTGACACAATTGGACGTTCTTCTCAAGTAAGTGTTTCTGCTTGAGTCTCAAGGAGAGAAGTTCTGATTTCTCTTTGGAGAGGGCTAGGTCTCTAATGAGGTCATTCAACTCGTTTTGGGTAAGCCTCTCCGGGCTTCGATTGCTCTTCGTCAAGTGTGTAGTCAAGATCGGCCGAATGTCCCAAATCTCTGCCAATTGCACCTTCGTCGGATTCCCTCTCGTCTTCTAAAGAATCGAGTCGATCCTGTGGAAGTACCGGAATCGGCATCGTGTCATCGTGAGGGATCGGTCTGATCGCAGAGTCTACGTTCGCCTAAACGATGTTATGCTTGTTCTTCACGGAAAATCCAGTTATGTTAACATTGCAAAAGTAACACTCGCCATGATGGTCTCTCAGCTCCCTCCATCTCATGGGTATAGCGAACGGCATCGACTTTTTCCTTTGGTTACCATTCACGTAATCCATTCGAACAAGCGGTACAGATAACATGTGGCGCCCACGCCATATCTTGGTCGCCTAGTGGACAGCCGAAGTATAACCGGTAAGTTTTTCGAAGATCCATCGTGATTGTACGCCGTTGTGATTTAGTCATGAACGAGCCCCACACGTAACAGAAACTGTCGGAGTGATTTTTACACTTTCGAGGCATGATGATCGATGAGTGGGTTGATGTAAATCACCTAAAAAAATAAAATGTGTAAGTAGGCGACACAAAACAAAACACAACAACTGTTACGCCATAGAATAAAAGGGTGTACATGTGCAACGTTTGCAAATTTGTGGCCAGCAACTGCTCTCACCTAAAATACCACAAGACAACCTGCGGAAAGCGTAAGTTGAAACGACAAAATGCCATACATGAGGGTACAGAAACGGTAAAGCAAAAACTTACACCTAAGCTGCAACGACAAAATACTCCGCTACATGTATAAAGGACGCATACCATATATTGTATATATATAGAGTATTATATACAGGGCTATTTAAAATGATTCATCCGATTTCAACTGAGAATACTTCCGTACCTATCAACCGTGCATCAACTGGGCATACACCACATGAAAGAGGAAATCTCCGAGTTTTATAAGATCACCGCGAGAGGGCTCCAAAGTCACGCCGTGGCCTAGCCTAGCAACAAACATTCAGTGTGGAAATGGCGTCCGCACAGCAGAAGGCGTTTTGTGTGTTGCAGTTTTCGAGCTGTAAATCGGTAGGTCGCCGGATCTTACACCGTGCGAGTTCTTCCTTTGGGGGTGCGTTAAGGATACTGTGTACGTGCCACCGTTGCCCACATCTTTGGACGAGCTCCGAACTCGCATTGTTACTGCCGTAGAGTCAGTGACAACGGACATGCTGGAGCGAGTATGGGAGGAATTCGACTATCGTGTCGACGTTGCTCGTGTAACTAGGGGAAGTCACATAGAGCATTTATGAGGTGAGAGACAAAATTTGGACAGTTTTTCTTTTGGTTGACGTATCACAAATCACTCTGTATTTGTAACATTAAAAAATATTCTCATTTGAAATCAGGTGAATCATTTTGAATAGCCCTGTATTATATTATATAAAGGATGCATATTTTATATATACGCATATTTTGTGTGTGTATAGTATTATATATTATATTATATATAGTTATATGCATATTATATATATTATATATGTTATTATATATATATATATATTATATTTATTATATATTATGATCGGTCTCATCTCGAAAACTACAGTAGACTTGCTAGAGGAAAACCGAAAACAGATTTGGAATCATCGTCCCAACAGCTCTCTAGCCCACCTATAATTATATCTGATGTAAAATACTTGTTGGCCAGTGTAATGTAACAATCTAACGCTAACGGAGTTTTCCCGTTTTATACCAAAATATAATTTATGTGTGGCGTCTCATTTTTTGAACGTCTCCCGCCCAGAGTCAAATTCGTATACAAAAATGCCCATCGTCATTTTGGCTCGTTAATTTTGTTTCATGACGAACAACAATTCTTTGTTTGAGCTTCGCTTTCATTTTGGTATCCACACATACAAATTCATTTTGTTTTCATGATCAATCGTTGTTTGTGGTCAATTTCGACCTGTAATGAATTAATTAGTTTATCGTTTAATTAATCGTCACCTTATTATTCATTATTCCCATACATAATACGTAGGACAAGGCGAGAGAATTGTTCATGCAAACTCCTTTACCTCGCGGCGCGCGGTTAGGAACCGTCACGCGATAAGTATCAAGAATTAAATGTCTTAAAACTAGCAAGTCAGATAAACTTTATCCCTTCAATCCTTAATCCTAGACAATATATTGGCGATTACATTCAGTTTACAGGGTACGTGTAATGTAGGGATTTTATAAGGTTAGAGGGCTGGAGACCACCTTTAGACTCGGGTTTTTATCTTTAGTTTTGGTAAAATGTCACAGGGTTATGGTCGTTATAATTTTAACTAATTAACGGTGAGTTTTTGGCAATTCACATTTTCTCAATTTGTCCGAAACGAATAAAATCGCGCATAGCTCCTCAATCGTCGCGTAGTCTTTTTGATGTTTCTCTAACTTAGAGGAAGCATGACAGATAGGATGGAGGTCCACCTCCGGACTCATCTGTAAGCAGGGCCGCCGAGAGGGCGGGGAAGCCGGGTTAAATCCCTGGGGCCCGGAAAGAGGGGGATAAAATCTAAAAATATTAATAAAGCAATTGATTAAATAACAGAGAGGAAATATTATTAATGAACATACATTTTATAGAGATTATCATAGTCAAACTGAATCAGATAAAATATTATCTGCGGTCCACCAATGCCCAAGACCGACTGACATATCTGGGAACCATTGTAATTGAAAGCCAGTTAGCCCGTACTTTAAATTTCATCAGAATCATTTACCACTTTGCTAGAGAGAAGGCAAAGAAAGTACACTTCTAATTATGAAAATCTTGCAGTAAACAATTGTCTTGCCTGTATGGACTGGTACTGCATTTGTAAATTGTATGGTGATAGAATTAATATAATTGATTCGAAAAATAAAATGGTAATTTTCTTCTGAGTTGTTTATTCATACTGTATGTTTTGAATAGTGACTTGGACATATAATAAGTTTGCTTGTTATGTACACAAAAAAAATTCATAATAACATACTGAGTAAACAGGGGAGCCCATATACCAATCCTTCCCCGGGGCCCGGGGCAGCTCTCGCCGGCCCTGTTTGCAAGAGTGCGACCCCACTCTCGTTTCGCTCGACTCCACCTGGATCTGGAAAAGTCGAATTCTCGGAGGATCGGAGTACTTCCCAGGAGTCTCTTAATCCCCTCAATGCCGGTTGACACTGTTCGTCCCACTGGAGCTTCCGTTTGCGCTCAGAAGATCGGTCGATGGAGACTTCATCGTTTGGGCAAAATCGTTGCCGAGGTTGGAGCGACTAGACTTCGACCTACGACGTATCCCAGATTCAACATGAGCTTTACTGCTCAGTATGACAAATACTATAGTTTTTCTTTTTCATGATGGCAGATAGCTGGTGAGGGAAGCTATATTTTGGGGCCTCTTTGCGAATAATCCGTTGCCTACGTTGAACCTTCCATCTTGAAAAAGAAAAACTATAGTATTTGTCATTTACCATTACTTATTGGAACTATAGTAGTCCGGCTGCACGGGGTGGGAACCCCGCATTGTTCGTTATAAAGCAAATCTTGACATATTTTGAAAGCTTATACCACCCCATTCAAGAATCCATCGGGTGTACACCTGATCCCCGCTTGGCTTTTTCAATATGGCCGCCATTTTCCAAGATGGACGGCGAAACTGAAAAATCCCATATCCTGGTCAATACTTGATGGATTTTGATGATCTTGGTGTCATTTCTAGGGGTTTTTAGGATGATGAGTCGATCTGGAGGGGTTGAAGATACTTTGGGAGTCGTTTTGACCCACATTCGTCAATACTCAAGGTCATTGGAGGTCAAACGCCCCCCGAAATAAGGAATATCCCATATCCCGGGCAGTCGTGGAGATATTTTGGTGATCTTACTGTCGTTTTTATGGTTTTGGACGAGACTGAGCAGTTCTATAGGCACATGATAACGGTAGGATATAATTTTGTAACTCCATGGGTCAAGTCAAGGTCATTTGAGGTTAAAGTTTGGCCTTGAAATATGATAATGCCACAGTTGACATCACTGTATTTGCTTTATTTCAGTGACAATTTCTACAATCTAGCTAACTGCTGAGCACTTAACATCTTTTCTGCAGATAAAACCAGATCATAATGCTTAAATGACATAACCCACATTATATGGATATGGATATTCGGATATAAACCACAATTTATGCCGAAGTGTAGGGCACATGCATTCTATGGAAGGTTGCAAAGCTAAAAGATATGACCTCGTAAGCAAAACAAAGCTCACACCTAGCTGGGGAATTGGCATTGACAACTTTGATGCAGTTATTCACATTAGGTAACCATTTATTGGGGGCAAATATCAAAAGACATGATTGTGTCAGGATCATCAGTCTACTCTTTGTTTGCGTTTTGGGTCAATGGATTGTTGCAATCCAAGCCGCTGCTACATGCACAGAACATTGTGCAAGGGATTCCGCGTCCCATGCAGCCGCAGCGACTCCCCCTGCATGCTGATTGTGATTCACACCCACATCTGATTAGCTTCAGAACTTCATCTGGTGCTAAGCACACTCCTTCACCAACTGTTTTTGGGATGAGAACTCTGTTTGTTTCGTCTCTCTCCCACCCATAATGCACAGGATCAAGTGGTGGTGGGTCACACTTTAGTGCATCGAGCCAGTTCGCCACAGTGTAGTGGGCTCTGAGCACATTTTGATGGAAAGCTTCAGTTGTTGGTGGTAGAGAACATAGTTTGGGTGCAGCAGTTCCCGACTTCCCTGTCTTCTGAGCCCATACTCGCTGACGACACTCAGTAAGAGATGAGGATTTCTTATCCCCATAGCATGCAACAATGAACGCTGTTGCCTCTTTCTCGATATGGTCAAAGCATGCATCAAGGACCCCAGCTTGTCTAGCTTCCGACCCTTCTTGGCTGTGGCAATGGCAGTGGCTTTGCCGATGCCATGTATTGCTGCAACTGTGTCACAACCACTCAAAGCGTGTAGTTTGAGGATTTGTGGGATGATGTCTTTGTGCTGGGTTACAGTTGCTCGGATGTCCACTGATTTTCTGCCACGCACTGGAGACTCCATAATCATGGGACAGCCTAGTTTCTTAAATTCATAGAAGTGAGTCAGCATGGCAAACACGTCTGTGTCATCACAAATGATGGAGATGCGGGCATCAGAATCTTTCTCAGCTTGTGCGATAGCGTGTTGTGTTATTATCACGTCAGCCTCTTCATGAGATGATGAGAGCTCCAATGCTGCTCGACTCCTGCCTCGCACAATGGAAGTCGGTATGGTCTGCCATCCTGCAAGCACTAGCTCATGGTCTTGGGTTACAGTTGCGAGATACTCACTGTCAGCAAGGATTTGCTCACAGAGCAGCCTGTTTAGTTGCTCCTTGTTCGCGGTGCACGTGAGAACAGCGTCTCTTGTAGGCAATGGGGTGTTGAGGTCCAGCTTGTGAACTCTGCTGCTCTTGCTTCTCATTGCCCGAGTGCTTGATTTCGGAGAGAAATCATAGTAGCGATCAAAAGCTAGTACTACAGATGCATGAGAAAGATGTTTCGGTAGCCATACTTTGAAGGTTTGGATAAATGTAGCAACTGTGCCACTAGCAGGCCAGTCGACTGTCCACAAAACAGCTGACACATCCATGATAACAACTGTTGGTCGACCCCATATTCGAGAGGATGTTTCCACTCCCAAGTTCTGCTTCAATGCGGACTTAGCTGCAGTTCTCATTAAGCCATCTGGTTGGAACAGTGCGGGTGGGTATGCCGCAAGCTCTGTTGAGAATACATGGGACAAGTCAAGTTCGCGTTCGCTCATCAGCAAACCGATGACGCGTGCATAAATCGCTTCTTGGTCCATAATCAAGTGGGTACCCACCTTGATATGTTTCATTTTACTTGCAAAGGTGACATGTTTGGAAATGGTGCCATAAAAGCCTTGTTGCCATGATGACTCGTACTGTGCCAGTTGCGTCTTTCCAATACTAACAACTCTATCGGCATTGGCATCTGGAGATGCAAGCTGCCCTGTCTGAATATTGTATAAGTTGCCTCCTGGATGTGACTCTGGATCCATTGGGTCCATGCTCTTAGAAAGGGAATCATGAAATGATTGGCGATCTTCTCCATCATGTTTGATGCGACCTCCTGCCTCCTCTTTGTGGTACAGATGGAATGTTTCTAGGTGCTCACTCATATCTAGGAGGTCAGCAGTCAGACTCACACGAGCATTGAGGCTGTATACCCACGTGACCATCACTTGTTGATTTTGGGTGTTACCAATGACACCACTAGGGCCCTTCCCACGACGCATCCAGGTACTCTCCAGAGTCCATCCATGTGATGCATAGAACCCTCTCCTCTCATAAATGCATCTAAGACTTCTTCAGGTAACCACGTCATAGATCGAACGAAGAAGAGGCCATATCTACTGTAGTTGTGATGCCCAGCAGCGAAGAAATATGGCAACATATTTTCAGCTGTTTGAATGGCCAGAGCATAATCACCTTCATGTGTAATGCGCGTGTATTTCATAATGAGAAAAGTTGGCTTGATGATGATGTCAACCCACATACGAGTTGTTCTGCTAGCAGAGCCCAGTTCTTCAAGGACTTGCATCAAGTCAACCATGGTATTGATACGCTCACCATACTTCAAGAATACAGGTCTGAGAGCTTCTTCAGTCAGCATGCGAAGTGCACGGGCATTTTGAGGGTACTTTTTTCCTTCTAGCATTTTATCCACTGATCCGAATGTGCCACAGAGAACTTCTTTCAGGCCACTTCCCGCTGCTAGACTGCCAATCGCCCCTATGAAGTCCATCACCAAGTGCATTCCACCAAGGATGGCAACCACATCAGTCAGAAGACTTCATGTATGGAACAGGATGTCCACTATAACCTTGTAGATCTGTTGATCTGCTGCAATGACCAAAACACTCCCTCTCTCGTCACTTTAATGCCATTGTTGATTGCAGGGTTGACAGTGTTTTGGTCCGCTGGCTTCATATTAATGAGTGGCATATACTTGATGGTCGACTTCTTAGCTGGCATCATTCCCGCCTCTCTACAATGGCGGGTGTTGAAGCCATTGTACTCAGGGGTGCCAGCGACAAACAGTATCCGTCTGAACAACTCCAAATCTAGCTATTCTGCACGGTGAAGTGACACTTCGGCTGCTCTTGTAAGCTTCTCAGAAGGCTCAAATTAGCAGGTTGCCTCCATGGGCATAGGATGTTTTTTCGGACCAGTGTATGGCACAACTTCCAGCTCAATTTATGGGAACTGACATTTCTTGTTTTGATAGTCTAGGAATGACCTTCGCACTGTCGTTTTCAAGTGATCTGGGCTGTGTTACAATAGCTGCAAGGTTGTGACAGTTTAATCTACAATTTTGGGAGTGAATAACTGCATCAAAGTTGTCAATTATAACATGCACAAGACCAGCAAGTGCAGCATCATTCAAATCCGACCACACAGCATCTCTTGCTGCAACAACAGCTGAGCGCATAAAACGCCGCACTTCATCATAAGAACAAGTTACATTGTACTTGTACAACTCTTTAATGATTTGCTTAAGGTCAGCTATGAGAACACCCAGTGCTATTTGGAGTGGAGTAGGCTGATTTGTAACAACACTTGCTACAATGTTTCCAGCCATTATGGATTGCAGGGGAGTCAGAATTTCGAACTTACTCGAGTAAGCATTTGCATAAGAACATCACTCATACATTCGGAAGCAATATATTTGTCTATGTGAGTACAATAAGAAGTGAATTCTTCCTTGTTCTTTTTGCACTCACTCGCGATTTGTTTGCCCAGCTTCTTCACACACTCATCAATATCAACAGATTCCTCACAATCTTTTGCAATATTCAGGTATGAGGCAGCATAGTTTTTGAAAACTATCAACGTAGCGATACCATCCCCATGTAAGTCTACAATTTCGGCTTTGAAGTAATCTTTAACTTTACAATGAGACGACCTACGTGAAAACTTCTCACCACCTAACTCTTTGCAAAGCTTCTCTACTTCAATTGAATTCCATGGTTTCATTTTGTCCTTCGACAATTCTACACACAAAGCAATGAAGGGGCGGTCTTCAGGTTCAACCCTTGACTTATTCTGGCAAGCTCTCTCAACCTCAACATGAAAGGTAGACATACAATCTTTATGGTATCGGGCTTCTTCAGCCGGTAAATCTCCTTTCATGCCCAACAACCTACTGAGTACAACTTGTCCCTGCTCATCATTTTTCAGTTTACACTTTTCTATCAACACATCTTTGTAATTTGTTTTTTTATCACCAAGCTTATCGGTCATAAACCTAGATGCTGGAATGCGGTATTGCACCGGAACTTTGATGTCATATTTCTCGGTAATATACACTCACTGACTTTCAAACAAAGAGACAGTGTTTTTTAGGGTCATATACTGGGCCTTCACTGAGAACAGCACTACGTAGTCTTTTTGGCTCCACTGTAGGGTATCACATTCTCTCTTTTTCATGAATGCTGATAAATTCCGCTTGGACACATAAGTGGAAACACAGTTCTTGTGACAACAAAGGATTTTTGCTCCATCTTCCAAGAGAGGCTCTAGTCTCGCTCGAACATCTGGCTGCCCTCTGATGTCGCTGCTCTCTATGATTTTCTGAATCCTCCCACAATTTGAAAGACCTTTCTGACCTCCAGGACAGCTACGCAGGAAATCCTTGAAGAAACATTCGTCTGCAGCTTTTGTAGAACCTGAAAAATAAGAATTTTGTTTACCCATTCTTCAGAGTACAAATCGCATTGAAATAATTTATCCTCAGCAAATGAAAACTAAACAATGCTCACCTGGTATATTCTCCATATTCAGCAGTCAAAAAACAATTTTGGAATCAGCACAACCAAGACGTCATCAAACCACCAGGTGGGCAGCACCATCAGCAATAATCTCAACAACCTGAAAAAAATAAGAGGAATAATTAGACATATTGGAATTCACCTTACCATGGGGAAAATAATCCTTGATTTCATTTTAAACCCTATAGAACTACTCAGTCTCGCCCAAAACCATAAAAATGACAGTAAGATCACCAAAATATCTCCACGACTGCCCGGGATATGGGATATTCCTTATTTCGGGGGACGTTTGACCTCCAATGACCTTGAGTATTGACGAATGTGGGTCAAAACGACTCCCAAAGTATCTGCAACCCCTCCAGATCGACTCGTCATCCTAAAAAAAAACCTAGAAATGACACCAAGATCATCAAAATCCATCAAGTATTGACCAGGATATGGGATTTTTCAGTTTCGCCGTCCATCTTGGAAAATGGGGGCCATATTGAAAAAGCCAAGCGGGGATCAGGTATACACCCGATGGATTCTTGAATGGGGTGGTATAAGCTTTTAAAATATGCAAAAATTTGCTTTATAACAAACAATGCAGGGTTCCACTAAAATCAGGGTCTGTGCTACCGGACTATAGTGGATTTAATTTCCCCGAAGAGTTCCTTGTTCCATGCATGGTATGTGTGTAACATAATATATATATATATAAATTATATATATACACAAAACTCTCTCAGCCTATCTTCACGTTTCATGGCCGAGAGGGTAACGGCTCGCAAAATTCGAACCCTTAGTAGCATTGGTTCGAATCTCATCGACGTAAGTAGTATGGTGTCAAAAAGAGAGAGTGCAGAAATGTTACGTAATGTTGCAAGAGTGATGACGTAATATTTCAAGAGTGCCACCCCCACCCCCCTTTGTTGCAAGAGTGCCACCCCACCCCCCTTTGTGGGGGTATGCAACTTGGAGGCGGAGTTCTCCCCCAAGCTATTATCCCCAAAGGGGCAGAAAGGAAGAGATAGCAAGAGAGGAAGAGAGAAAGAGGGGTATGCAACTTGGAGGCGGAGTTCTTCCCCAAGCTGAACCCCCCAAAGGGGCATACCTATCCTAAGGGCGCCTCTTTGGGGAGGAAGGGGTTTCCTCACCCCCGAAAGGAGCAGAAAGAGATAGCAAGAGAGGAGGAGGAGGGTCTTTGCTCGGCGGACTGCCGAGCTCATATGGGCCCGTCGTCCAACAACCGACCTCTTATAGTGCCGCTAAGCAGCCAGTTGGCTTAGGCCGCCAGTTGGCTTAGGCAGCCAGTGCCTCAAGCTAAGTGCCACAGCACCGGGCACCTACCCAGACTAGGTCAGCTCTGTTGCAGGGTCGTACACCTCAGGGGTCGTACACCTCAGACAAGTGCCATCCTGCTGAACCATACAATTATCCAACCATATAAAATATATTATTGTGTACAATGATTCAATAAAACGTCGCTACATCAATCTGTTTTTAAAACACAAAAAATTATTCAATAAAATAATGTTACAGCATTCTGTAATTGATACTTTTGTTATCTATGTTTACACACACACACACACACACACACACACACACACACATATATATATATATATATATATATATAATTAGAGAAGCTAAATATCACCATTTATTTTAAACCCACGCCAAAACAGATGATTTTTCTCCTTAAAGACAACTAATTATTTATTTAATAAACCGAAATTCTTTACGCAGCTAAAATAAATAATTTTATTACATAATTCCTATTTTTATTATCACAATTTTCGATAAAACATCGCGCGTAATAGAGAAGAGATCATTACACCGCTTATCTATATTATGAAATGAGATGTTATCCGGAGCCACACCCCATATATATATATATATATATATATATATATATATATATATTACGGTATTTAACATTAAATAAACAATTAATGAGTTTATGCTCCAAATCTGAAATATTGATCAAAATCTTAAATACTCACTGTCTTGTGTAGCTAATTTCGCGCCGTACAGTTAAACATATCGTATCAGTCCTTGACTAATAAAAATATAAATTTTATTCTAATAAGCAGGCTTTAAAATATTTTGAAATATACTGTCTTTTGCATTGTTTCACGTATATATACTAGGAAAACTTAACAAAATGTACAGGTAAAGGCGTGTTTTATGACGTTTCTTTCGGATCGGTATAGTGGCCAGGAAGCTGATATTATATTTGTGGTACATCTACAGATTAATTTATGACCGTCCTTAACAAAGGAATATTCCAGATAAAGGGGTGTTTTATGCACAACCTTTCAGTATATAGTATATATATGTAGGAACTCTCAACCAAATATAAAATGGTATTTATTCTATTTTTAAAAACAATTTAGTATATCACAATACGCGAGATGTTTTGGGACTTATCAGGTCAAGGATCATGAACCTTCAAACACAAATGACTCGTTTGGGTGGTGGCGCCGTGAAACGTACACAATACAGCACAACAGAAGATAGAGGAAGATATTCTAAAATTGATTTATATCAGAAGGATACAGAACAATAAAAACTCTGGAACCTTGTAAACATATATCCCCTTTGAAAGGTGTAAAACATGTTCTTTCAAAGTAAATAGGACTCATGCCCAAAATTTTACTTTTCCCCGAGATGGGAGACAATAGAAGTGTATATTTCGACAATCCCCAAACAATATATATATATATATATATATATATATATATATATATTCTACCCGGAAAAGGTCACAGGTACACACCTTTCGCCGAATATAATTGTAGTACTGTCAGACAAAATCCCCTTTGTGTCTCTCAGCCTAAATAAAAAAAAACTTTCGAAATACCGATATACTCGATCGTTCATGTATTTCCAGCAGAGGGTATGATGCCCCACCCAGGTCTGTTGGCTATCTGCCAATCACCGCGCGGTAAACCTGAATGTTCACGTTTTGAATATGCAAATGCACAAGCAACGCCCTACCCTTCGTGGCTCCTCCCATTCACTGCTCGTGAAAAGGCAGCGCTGCTCCCAGGTTGGTTGAGGATGCTTGACCAAGTCCTAAACTCCGCCCCAATTCTCGCAACGACCCATTAGGAAACTATGGACCCCGCTTGTAGGCGATAACATATACCCTTATAAATGGGGCACTTCAACGCATAGACCCAGTTTCTCCAGCTATCGAATCCCACAACAATGGCGAATCTCTATAACTCTCCCGAGCTGTTTTTTGAAGGAGATCACGGCAGTCATGCGGCAGTGTATCTTTTCAGTGTCACAGATAACCGCGAACTTTTTTCGTCTCAGAGCATCGCCGAAGCGTGCGAAACTGTCAACGAACCAATTAACGAAGCCTTTACTGAAATGTGAGTAATGTTTCTCGTTTTCCCCCTAACCTAGCCTAGCCGGGTGTAAACTAACCTAGCCTAACCTAGCTTAGTCTTACCTAACCTAGCTTTAATTTAATTTATAAAAAACCATAATAATGCGGAGTGAACTGCTGTCTGCCCAGAGGTTCGGCCTCTATTCATATATATATATATATAAATATATATTATATGGTATGTTTTATTTGCGCTTCTCTCGGCAGTTTTAAACTTTATAGAATTTAAACCTAACTTTGTTCATTGTGTGTTTCTCGTCTCGTTATATCTGTAGCGCGGCATATACTCTATCATAGACTAACCTAACATAACCTAACCTATCCCAACGTATCCTAGGATAGCCTAACCGGGTGTAAACTAACCTAGCCTAGCCTAACTTAGTCTTACCTAACCTAGCTTTATTTTAATTTATAAAAACCATAATAATGCGAAGTGAACTGCTGTCTGCCCAGAGGTTCGACCTCTATTCATATATATATACACTATATGATCAAAAGTATTCGGACACCTCATGGTTTTGGGAAAAATGGTTTTATTATGGCATTTAGTAACCAGTAGGTCCACCCTTTGCTTTTATTACAGCGTCAACACGTCGAGGCATACTTTCCACCAGTTTTCGGTAAGTCTGTGCAGGAATGGCTCGCCATTCCTCTTGCAGAGCTGATGCAAGAGATGCAAGTGAAGCCGGGCGTGGTGTGCGGTTTCGTATCCGTCGCTCCAGTTCGTCCCACATGTGCTCGATTGGGTTGAGATCGGGGCTCTGAGCAGGCCAGTCTAACAAATCCACCTATTTTCACGAAACCAGTCCTGCACACGCCTTGCAGTATGGCAGGGAGCTCGATCCTGTTGAAACAAACAATGGCCATCTCCGTAGTATTGCCACAGTGTAGGGAGGGCCGAATTGTCCAGAACGTCGAGAAAAACGTCAGCGTTCATGGTAGTGGGTATAACAACCAACGAGCCGAGCCCTAGCCAGGAAAAACAACCCCATACCATGATGGACCCTCCACCGAACTTCACCGTTGGACGTACACAGTCAGGAAGAAGCCGTTCTCCGGGCTGTCGCCACACCCAAACACGCCCATCAGACTGGAAGAGTGAATACCGCGACTCGTCGCTCCAAAGAACAGTTTTCCAGTCCTCCACGGTCCAGGAACGACGGGAGACACACCAGGCCAAACGACGCGTGGCATTAACTTTTGTAATCAGTGGCTTGTGTACAGCTGCTCTACCATAATAACCGAGTCTGTGCATCTCTGCGGATAGTTACAGTACTAACGGAGGTACCGGATGCTCTTCCTACCTCCTCAGCGATGGAAGCGGCAGAGGACGTGCGGGACTTCTTGACATGTCGTACCAGACTTCTTCTATCACGTTCCGTCAGTTTGCGTGGTCGTCCGGAACGTTTTTTTCGCGTTAGTTGCACCGTCGTGCTTCCATCTCATGATAACATCCGCTACAGTCGACTTTGGTATATCCTGTTTGGCTGCAATGTTTCGTATAGAAACGTTACTTAAATAACATCCGATGACGAGTCCACGTTGGAACTCGGAGAGTTCACGTCCGCGCGGCATGGCTTCACAACAGTTACTGATAACTTAACAGAACACCTCAGCATTATAGTTTCGCCACGCTTTTTCCCAGCATACCTTTCGGCGAAGGTGATATTTGCAGAAATGCGGATTTTCCGGGGTGTCCGAATACTTTTGATCATATAGTATATATATATATATATATATATATATATATATGGCATGTTTTATTTGCGCTTCTCTCGGCAGTTTTAAACTTTATAGAATTTAAACCCAACTTTGTTCATTGTGTGTATTTCTCGTCTCGTTATATCTGTAGCGAGGCATATACTTTATCATAGACTAACCTAACCTAACCTGTCCCAACATATCCTAGCATAGCCTAACCGGGTGTAAACTAACCTAATGAGCCATATTATATATATATATATATATATACACGGTTGCCATCACTTTTAATTGCCTCAATTTCACGACAATTATTTTAATTACAGGACCGCCACGGAGCTAGACCGTGTTATAAACACTTTCGGCGAAAGGAGAGCAAGTGCTTCGGCGAGCAACCCACCCAGCGATCTCGAATTTGCAGACGAACTAATGTGAGCGTTATCTTATAAAGGAGCCATAATTGCAAAGCATTTTCAGTTGAATAATTGAATAACCTTTATTATATATAATAAAAATAATTTGTTGGATTCTAAATATCGCTGCAATCTACTTTTCATCACTATTTCCGTGTATATATGTATATATATGTGTGTGTGTGTGTGTGTGTGTGTGTATGGTATGGTAAATTTTTAGAAAAGAATGCAGTTTTAAGAAGTGCATTCGTTTTTAAAAATAATTTTATCTTTATTTTACAGGGACGAAACGGAGTTAGAAGAGATTATAAAAACTTTTGGAGAAAGGGTAGCGGACGAAGTGGTATTCACACCACGCTGCGAATCAGATGTCATGGTGTTGTCGCACAACAACTCATCCGATTGCGCTATCACCGAAGAGATTATGTAAGTACTTTTTAGGATATTAACAAAACACATTATTTTCATTTATTAAACATGTTCAAAAAGGGGCAGCGCCCAATTCTTTATTGTTACAAATGTATATACAGATTTACACAATATAGGGCTTACAGGGGGTTGCAACATGTGGGAATTTTTTTTTTATCTGTCTACATACATATTTATCGTTCATATTTGTGTCACACAAATCGAATAAATTTAAAAAATTCATAAATCCCTTCCCGCGAGACATATGCAAGAGAAACAATATACAATATAGCCCACATGTTTCACTGTAAAGGCTTTGAAGTTGACATGTGGGAATTACCTCAGGCACAAGTAATTGCGCGATAAAATTTACGATTTTCGAGTCGTGCCATGGCGAGAGACCGAGTGAATCGAAGTAGTATAGTCTTTCCTTAGTTTTAAAATAAATAGCAAACCAGTGAATTCCCTCGCCACCCACAATGTCGGTGATAACGATGGCACCGTGCCAGCTTCTCGTGCTAGGTAGCATCAATATTTCATTCTTTGCAAAAACTCCAATAAATTTGGAACGCGCGAAACAGTCACTTTTCACCACTCTCTTGAGGGTATTTGCGTCCATTTTAAAAATATGTGCTTATATTACGGAAACGATCAATCTCTATTAGGGCCTGTGTTTCTAGATACATTAGTACGCTAATAGGCGCGTCTGTAGGCTTGGCGAAATCCAAACGTACTGCCACCGTACCGGTCTGCTGGGCGTTTAAATGGGTGTTTACCCCCACGGTTAAGTCAGGCATAAGGTCAAATGAATAAATGTTAAACTGTTCCACAAATTCTTTCTGTGTTAGGCCGATTCCGAGTTCGTCACACACCCCTGTATTATGGGCTAAACCGCTGTATGCTCTCGCGCAGAACGGGAACACAGCATCTAACGAGTAGTCCATATTCATTGTCCCACCCAGTGCGACGCCATTGATATATAAAGTGATATTTTTAAGTCCAAAATTTTCAAACTTCAAGGCACTCTTTTTATAATCCCCATTCGTCGAAGCGTGGTCTTGCATCCCAATTAAAATCCTTTTAGGCAGTACTCCAAGAGCGATGTTTTCTATCTGTTTCGATGCCAATCCTGTGTGGATCGTGTACAGTTTGATATGTACCCTGTTAATTGGGTATTTCACTGCGGTGTGTAACAGTTCTTTCTCAATTTCTATATGTTTCGCGGAACTTAGCTTCACTCGGCGTATACGCAAATATGCCTCCATGATATGGATCACAACATGTTTCGCGCTTTCTTCTTGGTCAGCGCCCAGATTTATACAGATCTCAGGGCTCGTGCGGGTTAGTTTCAATTTCATATCAACGCCGTTCATAAGTAACTTCTCCTGCAATGTAAAGTCCGTGTGCAAGCGTCCAAAACATTCATGTATCTTTTTTTTAGAATTTTTAAATTTATCCTTTATTCCATCTTCATATTTAGTGTGGTAATACCCCTCGGCAGATAAAAAGGTATCCTTCGCTTCTTTTGAAAAGTTGAGGACATTTTCCAGATATGATCGTAGGTGGTAATACCCCGTTCCTGCCGAGATGTTAGTCTGATTTAAATATACGTCACACTGGCTGAATATGGTGTGCAGAAAGTTTGTTTCGGGGTATGCAGCATAATTATCATCGCAGTCCGTTCCGTAAGAATGAGCTATGCGTAGTTTAGTATACATGTCCATACAGCCCGGATCAAAAAGTATTGGCCTGAGCTGGGTATCACGAATTCTATAGGGGCACTTGGTGAACTAATCGTGTTTAAATGGTTAATTGTAATAAAGTCATTGTGCTCAATACATACTTGAGTTGGAGGCATATCAAAGAGGCACAGCTCCGATTTACAGCACTGTGAACTGCAAGGATGAATGAAACGTGCCATGGTGAGTTAGAAACAGTGCCACCTCCCGCGACGACTGTTAAACAATCTATGATTCATGACACTAGCTTCCTCAGTTTATATCAGTTAAAAAAATGATCAACCATAGGTTTCACACGCTTAGAACACTTCCTTTTTGGCACCCTTTTACGTTTAACACCACGTGATTCCTTCTTCATAACAGCTCTCTTCTTCTTTACACCACGTGATGGCACTCCCTTCTTCTTCCTAGCAGCCCTCTTCTTTACATCATATGTTGGCAACCCCTTCTTCTTCTTCTTCTTTCCTCCGCCACGCATTTTCCTCTTCGCATCTTTGATGATTTCATCCCGTGTACGCCTTAAATGTTTTTAGAGCTTCTTTAGGTTTAGTACCTGCGAGCATTTCTTCTGTTGCGTTAAATCCTGTTTGTAAGGCCTTCCTACCAAGGTACCTGGCCCCCTTCTTCAATAGTGGTACAGCTGTGCGCAGAATGGATGAAAAAATGGCCCCAAGGCCGCTGCCGCGCTGATATCTCACACCCCGGTACACCCCAACCCTCAACGTCTTACGCTACCAACCCTACATCAGCTTCCTCGACCCCTTGTACTTCTTCCACAGCCCCCACCCGTTCTGTAGAGTCTGCTGTAATAGACCCCCAGCCCTCAACGTCTTACGGCGCAAACCCCACATCGTCCAATATAGGCACTCGTCCATCCTCCTCAGCGGTGACTCGCTCTGTTGAGGATGATATAACATTTGAGTTGGTGCGCTCCGCAACCCCGACCCCAGCCTTGACTAGAAATCGGTATATAGTCAGGGTTGACCCTAGATCCCTGTATAGCAATGGAATTGAGCGCGGGTTACGTCGCGTTGTAGAGCGCATTGTAGAGTTTGCCCTTCAGAACCGCGACGAGCGTGAAGTCAGGACGAGTCTGTCCTTCGGTTTCGGCTCAGATGATAACGATGTAGATGATTTTTGTGGTAGTGCCATTTAGACGTTTGGCTGCTGAAGATATAGATTATATATTAGCACGTATAATGCAAGCCCCAAAGTAGTATAGCATTCAATATGGACAACTTCACGGTAAATATTGACCGTGTATTCCGTGTTGCGGGTCATAGTGCCACACCTTACACTCTTAACTTCAATTCTCAGGCTATTTATAGAAGGCACACAAACGTCGATCGTGGTTGCGGGTTTATAGCAGTAGTGTTGGCTCGCATGTTTACTGTGCTAAATACACCGACCCAAAAAATTTGGCTGCCCACGATCGTGGAGCGTGCCCGTAAACTAGCTGTAGACTGTGAACTTGAATTTGACTGTAATATGGGTCCTGAAGAGCTGAGAAGGGTTGAACAGGAAATGAATGCCGTATAGTGGTATTTGGCCTGGATGATAGTCGTAGGACTGTGTATGTTTTTAAAAGCAGTGTGAGAGATCGTACAAGACCCCTACTTATTTTAGGACTGTCAGGTACAACGTATCTCCCCATCCGTAATATAAGGTGCCTTTACGCGAGTTATGATAAAAGTCGAAAATATGGGCGACATCATGATTTGTGTAAGGGGTGTCTCGAGTTTGCAGATGATATAGTGAAACATTGTAAAGATTGCCACATGGTATGTGAACAGTGTAAAAGCCCCAAATGTGAAAGCCGTGTAGTTGAAGCTGAGAAGAGGGACTGTAATGTGTGTAGACGCACATTTTTCAACAATAGTGTTTTGATCTCCATAAATCAATGGCACGTGCAGGAAAATGAGAATCTGTGAATGTGGCATGTTTCACACCTTGAATGGTAGCGGAAATTTCAAGCACAAGTGTGACGAAATTCACTGTTCTACATGCCATGAGAAATATAAGGCGGATGGCGTAAAATGTATGTTATATGAAAGACGCAAAGCCTAAAAACAAACCTTGTATAACTGTATACTACGATATAGAAACATATACGAACGCCGAAACCAAAGAGGTAGTTCCACATTTACTTGTGAGCCAGACTATCTGCAACGAGTGTATGGAGATCGAGTGTGACGAGTGCCCAAATGTGGTAAACGGACAAACGTTTTTAAGGTGTCTGCAGGAGATTCCCTGTGAAACTATTTGTGTCCTATATTGTCAAGTTAGCCGACAAGTTCAAAAAGACTGTGTATATTCTTGCCCATAACGGGGCAAAATTTGACACACAGTTCCTTTATAAGGAGCTGCTCGAGCACGAATCATCCGAGATATTCAGGGTGATCCCTTGAAAAGAGGAAACAAACTTATACAGATGCAAATAAGAGGTAATGTGCAATTTAAAGATACATTATTATTCACGCCTTGTAAATTAGCAAAGCTACCCAAGGTGATGGGGGTAGCAGCTGAAGTATCAAAAGGCTACTTCCCTTACACTTTCCTCACTAGCGAGACTTTAAACTATGTAGGTCTACCTCCACCCAAACATTATTTTAACTATGATTGTATGAGTGTAGATGAGCGCGAAGACTTTGATCGATACTACGGTAGTTTTAATGAATGTAATCCTTATAATATAGCTGCTGAGTGTGAACGTTATTGCGTGAATGATGTGCGCGTGCTTAGAGTATGTTTCCAAGCCTTTAGAAGAATGTACATAGTCCGTTTCAAATGCGATCCGCTGCAAGTCGCAACCACCATCGCTTCACTATGCTTTACGGTATTCAAGAATAACTTCATGTCTAAGGCCACCTTAACCATTATTTACAGAAACAACCCCCGCAGTTACGGCCACAAGGCTATTTACTGGCTCACACACCTACAGCAGCAGACAGGTGTATACATAAAGCACTCCCGCAACACGGGTGAAGTACCCATTAAGATTAATGGTCGTGTTTTTGGGGTTGATGGACTAAGTGAAAACCGTGCGACTCGTGAGAAGACTGTGTACTCTTTTAACGGTTGCTGGTAGCATGGATGCCCCCGTCCTGAGTGTGGAATCACCGGCGATATCCACGGTAGATCTCCTGCCGACTGCCGTGCGTGGACGCGCACCCGTGATCAACTTATAGGTGCCCGGTTCACACACAGAATCTTGTGGGAGCATGAATATGATGCATGGATGGAAACCGATGAGCAGTATCGTGAGGAGATAAGAGCCATCAAGCGTTCAGTGGTACTGGATCCTCTCAAATGCGGTGATAGCTTGTTCGGTGGACGCACAAATCCCTTCAAGCTATACTTTCTACCTACGGAGGGTGAAACTTCACTACTACGACTTCTGTTCTTTATACCCATACGTGATGAAGAACAACCCGTACCCCGTGGGCGCTCCTGAAAAATAGTGGGGCCTAACCTGCCCTCCATCAGTGAATTTTCAAGAAATTTGAATGATCGCTACTTTGGGCTCTCTTTCGTAGACGTGCTCGCCCCTCGCGAATTATGGATGCCGATCTTACCCGTCGTCATTGACCATAAGCTCATGTTTCCCCTGTGCGTGAAGTGTGCGGAAGAGAATAACGGTAATTGTAACCATACACCCCACCAGCGTAAGATCAGAGGCGTATATACAAGTCCTGAGCTCCCTAGCCGTACGCCATGGGTATAGAATACTGAAGATACATGAGGTTTGGAGGTTTCAGAAGCTACCCAACCTTTTCACACCGTATATAAACGCATTTTTGAAGGATAAGGTTGAGGCATCAGGGTATCCGCGAGGAGTTGACACCGAAGATGAAAAGTCTGCCTATATTCAACGTTACCGCGACCACGAAGGTATACAACTTGATCGCGCCCAAATTGTAAAGAATCCTGGCAAGCGCTTTAGTGCAAAGTTGTGTCTAAACAGTCTATGGGGAAAATTTGCACAGAATACTGGCAAGGGAAACGTTCATTTGGCACAAAGTTATAGCGAAGTCTGGGATTATGCCAACGCACCGATAAAGAAGTCATGGAAATCGTGAATGTAGGTAATACTTACATAATAAAGTACAACAACACTGAATTGGCCACAGATACCTCAAGGGTTACAAACATTCCTGTAGCCAGCTTCACAACAGCCTACGCCCGCATCAAACTTTGGGGTCTATTGCATTCTCTTGGGCAGAGTCTTGTATGCCGATACAGATAGCGTGATATTCACAGCGATGGAGGGTGAATACATGCCTGCTATTGGTGAATTCCTCGGCGAGCTCACTGATGAGATCAAGGATGAGTATGGGGACAACGCATACGCCGACTCTTTTGTCTCAACAGGACCTAAAACTTATGGGGTACGGGTAGGATAGGGAATGAAACGAAATATATCGTGAAGGCAAAGGGTATCACGCTTAACCAAGCGAATCGACAGGTCGTTAACTTTGATTCGCTGAAGGATCTAGTGTGTTTGGACGATGTTGAGGGCGAACGGCCTCCCCAACTAATTGTAGGCACCCACAATTTTCGGGCGCAGAAACTGGGGGCGTGAAGGAACTTGGGGGTACAAAGGTGTGCCGTAACACCTATAGGAAACGTTACCAGTTACCTGGTACCTATGACACCGTACCCTTTGGTTACCATAATCTTTGATGGGGCTAATGCTAACTTATTCGTCACACGTATTTGTAACTTAATATGTATTGTGAACATTCTTTTATGTGCCTATTGTTAACTTATTTATTGCACGTGTTTCTAAATATATACATGCTGATTATTTCGTTTATTAAATAAATCGTGCATCGACTTGTGTTTCACTTTGCGTGTGTGCGTGTGTACAGTAAAGTTATGCCCCGCCCACTGTAAGACTGGGGACGTGATTCATCCCGTAGCCTGAGCAGACCTCTGTCCCCGCGTTCTCAGTTGACCTCTGTATACCCTTGAGCTCAGACGTGTATTCTCTCCCGCGTAGAAGAAAATGGCCACCTTTAATATCGCGTGTTCAACATTTATGAAGTGGTATTCAGTAAAGGGCGTAGATGTAGTGGATACTGAAAAACTCCCTATCCCAGCCTCCTTTGACTCTTTTAAGGAAGCATTGAATCGTGCGAAGGGTCAGGCTATTCAAATACTCTACGGATATTCTGGCGAGGGGGTTGTAGGATTTCGCAGTACAGACGATGTACTGAAGTATGTTGTAGAACTAAGCTTTATAAAGACACACGTGCACCGCGTGGTAGAAGAAGCGGCACGCTCAGAAGCTAAACAACAGTTATGGGTAGTGAGCCTTGTGGATGAGTGGTGATAAACGGTATTATATCATGCTACACCATGTCGATTACTCATACCCTACGACTGAAAATGTGAATCTCGTTATCATGGACAATCTTAAGTATTTTTACCACTACATTAATATATATCATGATGAGGTTTGTAGTGAGGTTGTAGTTAAAGGGTTATGCGAGTTTTGGATCAAGTAAAGATAAGCACTCCCAACCTTTTTTAGTTAGCTTTATAAGGCTACCTAACGAAAATATCACGACCTAACCTAACCAATCGTCAAGGGCGTACAGTTGACCTAACGATTGGTTAGGTTAAGTCGTGATATTTTCGTTAGTTAGCCTTATAAAGCTAACTAAACAAGGTTGGGGGTGCTTATCTTTACTTGATCCCGAGTTTTTAACAGATTTTAGAGATGAGTATCGCCTGTTAAATAAAAAGCCTAAATATGAACACATGTTTCTCTCTAACAGCGCCCCGCAGTTTGACGATTTTTAGGAGAGATAAAACATTATAAAATGTGCCTAGTTCATTAAATTTATCCTGAGGGAAACTGTCTGGTGCGTATTCGGGGGAGTGGTAGTGATAAAACGTTAAAACCGAAATTAGTTCTTGTACCGGAAAAAAACGCCTACCCAGAATAATGGGGCACAACAATTCGGTCAGCTCTGCACAGGTTTCATTAGATTATGGTGCGAATCGCACCTCACGGATCATACGGGTTCGAACAAACCCATTCACGTATCATCAGGGTGAGTCAACAGCCCATCGACCCGTTCCTGCCTGCCTGCATGCCTCACGCGGCTCATAGTCTCCTCAGAGCTTGCACCGAGTGGATGTGCCATAGTCATTTCGATGAATACGATGGAACTCCCTTTGAGAAGCATTCTCAACGCCTCGTACGACGTCTCCGTGACGAAGTCTTTGCGTGTGTTCAGGCGGGAAACCGGCACCATTAACTGTGTGCTTGAAACGAACAGTAGATCTGCGAGCAAGCGCAACGTTATTTATTTAAATCTTGAGGAGATGCATAAAATCTTCGCGGTAGTTGAGAGGTGGGCTGAGGACCGCTATAAAATACCACCTGACGTAGGTATAATAAGAGAGGTGATTAGTGAAGCCTCCTCATATACCGTTGTTTGTACATTGAGTGTAAATAACAATCAACCATGCGTTGATATACGATTGATGTGGAAGAACACGGCTGATAATGGCGTTCTTGTTCCTACACGGAACCGTTTCATCCTCGACAGAATATTTGAGATCGTTGGATTCCATAAGCTGAAACCTATATTAGACACACGCATCTCAGACATGATTTATTTTGATACAGTACTTGAGTACGCTTACAGCGCTCTGCTCGACGGATTTGTTGAATGTAGGAATGTGCAGGGAGAGAACGGGCTAGATCTGGATGCGTATTTAAAAGGTTTAGATTCTTCGAAATATCCTGAGCTTTGGTACAAAACGCTTGAGAGGTACGGTGCAGAGCTCGCCTACACGGTTCATCCCGAAGAGCTGTATCTCTATATAGTGGATAGCTGCCGTTGCGATTTGGAAGCTTATTTCAATTGTCGCTATGTCGAGTGAAGAAGAGTTCACGATTGAAAAGCTCGGTACGTTAAGAAAAAAAACCCGATTGGAAAGGCATGATTATAAACTTGTATTTATGGTAACGCCCGACGATGACGTTTTTGCGCGTGCTTTTGATAGCGTTCTAGTGGCGCTTAAAGACGACTTACCTGCCGAGTGTAAAGTGGGTACAAAAATAGTATTGAACGATATGAAAGCCCTTTACATTGAATATAAACCGCCGTATCAGTTAAACGGCGAGTTGATGCTTGGGCGGTTTTACCACATCGTGCAGAGTAATGGCGATGTTGATGTACCGTCAATCACCTTCGAATTTAGCGTTTTGCACCGTAGGCGGTAAAGACAATATATATTTTTACTGTAATAATAATGTGCTTGTACGTTTTGTATATATTTTCCTGTACCAATATTTGATAATATAACTTTTGATAATATAACCATATATTTTTCTAAAATTTGTTAATACTATGTTTTGTACGAGTATATATATATAATTAATATAAATATATTTTTCCTGCACTAATATTTGATATAACTATATTTTTATAATATTTGATTAATACTGTGCTTTGTATGATTATATATTTTCCATGTTTTGTACGACTATATATAATTAATATAAATATATATTTTTCTAATATTTAGTCAATACTATGATTTGCATGATTATATATTCCCCGTTCTATTATTTGTTCATATATATATATATATCCTATTGTATAGCCATTAGTTAATAAATAGAGCGCTGTACTGGTGTTTTATTTATTCCTTGAACACGTTTATATCACTTTCTAAACAGAGTAATTGAATAGATAAGTAACGAGGCTGACAGCTCAGCAAACTGTAACATAAGCTTATTTAAAATAAATAACGAATCAGGCAACTCAGCAGCCAACTGGCTGAATAATAATTATATATATGGCGTTGTCTGGCAACTCAGCAGCCGACTAATTCAATAATATATAGAAGAAATAAATATTTAATGCTATCTGGCAACTCTGCCAACTGGCGGCTAAGCCAACTGGCTGCTTAGGGGCACTATAAGAGGTCGGTTGTTGGACGACGGACCCATATGAGCTCGGCAGTCCGCCGAGCAAAGACCCTCCTCTTCCTCTCTTGCTATCTCTTTCTGCTCCTTTGAGGGGTGAGGAAACCCCTTCCTCCCCAAAGAGGCGCCCTTAGGATAGGTATGCCCCTTTTGGCGGTGAGGAAACCCCTTCCTCCCCAAAGAGGCGCCATTAGGATAGGTATGCCCCTTTGGGGGGTGAGGAAACCCCTTCCTCCCCAAAGAGGCGCCCTTAGGATAGGTATGCCCCTTTGGGGGGTTCAGCTTGGGGGAGAACTCCGCCTCCAAGTTGCATACCCCTCTTTCTCTCTTCCTCTCTTGCTATCTCTTCCTTTCTGCCCCTTTGGGGGGAATAGCTTGGGGGAGAACTCCGCCTCCAAGTTGCATACCCCTCTTTCTTTCTTTTTCTTTTTTTCTTTTTTTATTTTTTTCCCAACAAAGGGGGGGCACTCTTGCAACAAAGGGGGATGGGGTGGCACTCTTGCAACAAAGGGAGGTGGGGTGGCACTCTTGCAACAAAGGGGGATGGGTTGGCACTCTTGCGACATTGCAACATTACGTAACATTTCTGCACTCTCTCTTTTTGACACTATACTACTGACGTAAGGTGAATTTGTATTTAATCTTAGAACTTAAGTTGTTGTTAGTTTGTTGTTCCTGATTAACAAAATTAATATGCATATATAATTATACTCTGTTTATGAAAATAAAATAAAATGGTATTTAATTGACATTTCATCCAATAGATGGCGCCACTCACTTCGATTAAATTATTTTCAAGGAATCAGTCCCCTGAAAATTATTTCATCAAGCATTGAAGTTTGAGGAAAATACTGTCATCACCTGAGGGCACTTGTTCTATAAATTTTCCACTCTTGATGAACATTCTAGTCTCATGTACAATTGTACATGTTAAATGCTGTTGCTAAATATATTTTGTTTTAACTTTGAATTTTTTTGTTATTCTTGACCTGCTCTTTTTATGGGGGGGGGGGGAGCAGAGAGAGAGATAAACTGTAGAATACAGTCGGGGTGGAAGAACTGCAGAGACGTATCAGGGGTAGGCTGACCATATTTCCTTGAGACAAAAACGGGACATTGGGATGGCAAAAAAGGGACGGGGGTTATGTAATATTCTGTATTCATGAAAAGGTAAGTACATAAACATATTGAGCTTACAATTATTCTTCAGTGACAGAACCCATACAAAAACCCATACAAAACGGTACTGTCCCGTTCAAAACGGTACGTATGGTCAGCCTAATCAGGGGTGCTCTGTGATAAGAGGGTCCCAGTGAAACTGAAGGGAAAGGTATTCAAAACAGTGGTGAGGCCGGCAATGTTGTATGGAATGGAGACTGTGTCAATGAAGAAGAGCAATGAAAGAAAAATCGATGTGGCTGAAATGAAGATGTTGAGATGGATGTGTGGAGTGACGAGGAGGGATAGGGTCAGAAATGAGCATATAAGGGGAACAGTGAAGGTGGCGGAAGCATCTAAGAAGGTGCAGGAGGCCAGGCTGAGGTGGTATGGACACGTCAGGAGAAGAGAGGAGGAGTATGTGGGGAGCAGAGTGGTGGAGATGGAGTTGCCGGGACGGAGAAGAAGAGGAAGACCGAAGACGAGATGGAGGGACTGTGTGGTGGCGGACATCAGGGAGAAGGACTTGGAGGAGGACGCGGTATACGACAGAGGAGAATGGAGAAGACGAACCAAAAACAGCGACCCCATGTAAAGATGGGATAATAAGCTGCGGAAGAAGATAATGCACACAAAAAAAAGTTCCCTTTTGACAGGACGCATTTTCCAGACTACTATATATATTATCGAGTGAAAGGAAATGCTCGAATCCCTGAAAACTCTTCTTGATCAATAAGCAGTCTGTAACAGTGTTTTTAACGAGGTATCTTTGTCACCCCTCGGTTTGTAAACGGATCCATAAACATTTCGGCTTAGTAAAATTTTGTCGATGCTTTAGTAGCCTAACCTAATTAAGGTTAATCTAACCAAATCTAACCTAATCTAATCCTTAAACAATTGTGTATCCTCACACTGAAGAAATGTTAGCTCGCATGTAAATATTGCATTAATTATTATGGACTGCAATAAAATCTTTTTACACTGCTCATAAAAATATACTCACAAATGTTGAGTCGACCTGCATTCATTTTATTTTTGGTTTAATCTGTCTTCAAAGTTTTGTATCGATATTGTTAACAATCAGTTAGTAATTGAGCTTTTGGGTTTAATTTATACACAATCATAGTTCCATTATGTTTTAATGCTTTCTTTTTAAATATTGTATTTTATCGCACGATTGGTTTTCCATTTATAACGGAAATATTTATAATTTGTTCTTATCATAACTTTTGCTACTCTAGATTATTCAAGAGATTATTCAATTTTTATTTATTTGCTTGTTTTTTTTTTTATTTGAAGACCTTTCCGGCTCATGATTATTTTAGTAAAATTTAATTTATCTTCACATTTCATTCGAATAACTTTTGATCACCAGGAACTTCAAACTTGTAGACAAGAATGAATCTTTCCCTTTATAGCACCCCCATTGTTTTACTGTGTTCTTTCGCTCTTGGCGATTGGTTAGGTTAAGTGGTGATATTTTCGTTAAAAGAATAAAAGAAAAGATTCACAGTTATTATATTGTTACGTTATCTACACTAAGAGAAGCAGAAATACCTTTGATTAAACCCTACAATTGCCATAATGTCACAGATTTGTGACTCTGCTCCAAGCAACTAGAATTGTGATCCCACAGAGCTGAAGTGACTTCTCAATGCTACCCCAGGCTAATAATATCCAAATAGAAAAATAATTTTATATAACAGAACAGCCTGAATATTAACAAGACAATATTACAAGAGCTTGCCAATCTTTTAATTTTACTTTGGGAATGATTTTCTTATGACTGGATTACACTCCCACATTCAAATTTAACTCATTTAGTTGATACAAAATGACTCAATTTGTTGCAGTGGAAAATCTTAACAATGATTAGCATCGACAATTTAGCAATTAGAACTCAATACCTAACTTAACTTACTTAACAATAGTATTCCTGCAATTATACTGTATTAGATGCGTACACAATTTCTTAATAAATTGACACAGACCAATGAAATAAATTTTGAGGACTAAAATTAACTTTTCACCTTAAACTGTAATCCTCCACGTAACTTATGCCCATTACCATAATCTAAAAATCACACTATTAGGCCCTCATCATCAAGCAGGGCCATTGGGTGTACCATTTTTGGGTCATTTTCAAAAGGTCAAGGTCCAGGAGTCTAATGTTGTGCCAAATGATGTCCTAAACACGAATTTTACAGGCATTTTCTAATCCGACAAATTTTGAATCCCCCCCACCCCCCCTTGAAATTTTGCGCATCCCCTTTTCCTAAAATCCCATATATCTCAAACACTATCAACTTTATCGAAACATGTTATAGAATAAAAATGATTTAGAATCAAAAGTTCTATTAGAAAAGTTCATCAAAATAGAAATTTACTTAATTTTGAAAATTTTCATTTATTTTTTAAAAATTTAAATTAAAAAAAATTTTTGCTTGCAGTGCCTTCTTCTTAAATAAGGTGTTACCGCCACCTTTGAAGCATCACCCCAATGCAGCTTCGCGGCAATGGGCTTTGTATTTGCTAGTTATAATGCAAATCATAATTAGTTTTTATTATAACTAGCCTATACAAAGTGAGGACAACCTCAAAACTATATATATATAAAATAAAGCTAAAAATTAACACTATCTATAGTTGTGAGGTCCCATCGTTTTTTTTTTCCTTTATTCAACACTTTCCTCAAAAAAATAAGAAGAAACAAGTTTCCTAATTAGAAATCATTGATATAAGAGCTTTTTAAACATAAAAATAAGAAAAGACAATTTATGGTATATTTAATAAAAAAAAAATCAGCCTCTTCTAAATTAAAACAATCTCTGCAAATAAAAATACCTAATCTATCTGTTAATGAACTATTCTTTACTGAGTTTCATTCTTTTAAGAGTCTCTTTACTAGGATCAGGAATTAGTCTTCTATTCTCTTCCACAATTTGCAAAAGACCTTGAAATTCTTCTTCATTTTGACATTTGTCATGAAAGTCTTGAACCAGCTTGATTCCTCTTTCAGCGGTATCATTGACTACTCTAATAGATGAAAGAATGTTTTTTAGTTTGTTGTAGTCATCGACCTCTTCCCATGTTGATGCTGGTTTCTTTATCCATGAGTCTGGTTTTGACCCACAGCATTGAAATAAATGCCATGAAATTGGACCTACTAGCTGATGAAGCTTTGTGTCTTCCTTTAAAATGGGGAAAACAGGTTGCCCACATACATAATTTTCTGGAACTGGATATTTGTTTAAGGATTTTGCGATCTTATCTTTTTCATCATTACTTAGCGATCCAAAGAAACTCAAAGGGACCACTTCCTCCGTCAAATACCAGTAATGATTGGCAAAATATTTCAAAGCAGCATTTGCAACTTCCCTATCTTCCTTCTTGTAATTCACCAAATCATGATAAAACTTCAGATCATTAGCTGGACTATCTAGTGAATTAGAACATAAAAGCCAGTATTTTCCATAAATTAATGCATTAAATAGACACATTCTCTTTAATTTCTTAATCAATGATTCATCATATGATGCTTGGTGGGCAAAAGCATACATTTTATTTGTATACAAAATCATTGCCATCCACCTGGCACGGTGCATTGCACCAGGTTTCCGCCAGTGACTGTTTTCTCTGGAAACCTCTCCTAAAAGCATTAAAATTGTTTCAGCAACTTCCTTATAGTCATCACGTGGAAAGCAGTCAGATTTTCTTAAACATTGGGTCATAAATTCTACACATTCTTCCTTTAGGCCTCTTTGATACCTTGATTTAACATCAAGAACATTGTATGTAGATTTCGTATTAATTTTCTTCCATTTAGACTCGCGAAATTCTTTGAATAACTCAAACTCAGGAGATTTACTTGGGCCAAAAATGGTTTCATACACAGCACACAAAACTCTTTCAGCCACATGATGGCGGCATGCTAACCAAATCAATTTCTTTTGCAAAAGTTATTCAAGTAACTTACAGGAACCTTTCATCCATCCTGAATTGGATGCAGTGGTATCAAATGATACTCCAAAGACATTTTGCTTCAAGTTCCATTTTTCAATACTTTGAAATACAGAAGTGGCTTGAGACAATCCAGTGGAATCATCTATTATAGAAACTGATAAAAGTTTTTCTACATTTGGGTATCCAGTAACAAGTATTGCAAGGCGGTCTTCTTGTTCTGAACATGATTTAGTAAGCAGCTTGCTATCCCAATGTACTAGGCAGTGATCAGGAGGAGTAAAATCCTTGATGCAAGTTTCATATTTTCGTTTTCTTGTCTTTCGAGCGGCTCTTGCAGATGTGGTCCTGGAGAGAGACAGTTTTTCAATATCCTTGCCACACCTAATGGCTACTGCAGCAGCAAAAACAGTCCGTTGTCCAATAGAGAGATTAAGTCTGTCTGCAGTGGAGGAAACCAATGGCGAGGCAAGAATATTTTTGGGGCTGGAAGCATTTGAAGGTCCTGCTGTAGGTTCTGTCGGAAACTCTTCATAGCTGTCTGTCTCAGAACTGGTCGTGCTAGAAAGAAGGGTATCTGATGTTCTGGCTGTAGCACTCACTTGCTTCACTGATTTATGTTTCTCTTTGCGTTTCTTCTCTTTCTCTAATCTAATGTACTTGCGCTGTACTTTTGATGCATAATCTGCATCTAGCAAACCTAAACATGTTTCTCGTTTTGTTCTTTGATCTTCTAAGAATGAAATATCATATGCTTTCTGAGGCTCAGTTCTCATGCGGTCTTTTTGGATTAATTCAACGGCATTTTGAGAAGAGATGTCAAAAAGGGAATCCATAATTTTCATGAAATTAGAGAGTTCATTTTCAAAGCTTGCTCTTTTTTTGTGCTTGATTAAATTATTATGCATTTCTTCTAGATTTAACAGCATCTTCCTGCCTTTAGGGTTTTTACTAATATCTATAGTAGGAATGCATGCTTTTTGCCATATTATTAGTAGCTTCTGTAGAACTTCATTAACAGTAGAATCTTTTGTAACTTTTGGACCCTTATACTGCATTCTCCGTAAATAAATAAAATGGCTTAGAACATCTTTATTGGATGGTAAAACAATTTTAGATGAACTCATAATATCAGCCTGCAAGCGACCAAGAATAAAGTCATGCTGTTTTGTAGCTGTTTGACTCATTTTTTATTTATTTTTCAAATAAAGCAGTCTGAAAAGAAACAATAAGAGTAAAAACAATGCTTGTTTATTAAAATTCAATGTAAAAAAGGATTTTTAAATTTGGATTATACTCACAATATACTCATAAATAATGTAACTTAAGCACCTTATTTTATATTAATACAATAAGGTGCTCTTGGACAAAAGAAAATGAAAATTTTCAAAATTACGTAAATTTCTATCTTAATGAATTTTTCTAATAGAACGTTTGATTCTAAATCATTTTTATTCTATAACATTTTTCGATAAAGTTGATAGTTTTTTAGATATATGGGGTTTTTAGGAAAAGGGGATGGGCAAAATTTCAAGGGGGGTGGGGGGGATTCAAAATTTGTTGGATTAGAAAATGCTTGTTAAATTCGTGTTTAGGACATCATTTGGCACAACATTAGACTCCTGGACCTTGACTTTTTGAAAATGACCCAAAAATGGTACACCCTCTGGGCCATATCAATGTTAACTGCAGTTGTAAGCATTGCCAGTTCACGCTTTAACACTTTATGTACCAGAAACTCTCTTAGAACGCCACACTGAATGAATAAACCTTATTTCTGCACATCAAGCCCTTGTGCTTAGTTTCCAGATAAATTAGTTTTCTTTCATTGGGCAACCAACAATTGAAATGGATTGTTCAACTTGCGGATACTCCAGAGAAGCCTCCAATGCTCTTGACTCTCTCTGGAATTTTGTACTTGTGCTAACTTACAATTTTTCCCAGTACCTAGGAACTCCTCCTGTTTGGCTAGTGCTCATTTGTTCATGTGTGGGCCCCTCTGTCCTTTACACCCATTCAAGCTGGAGTTACTGGCAAACCGACAAGCTGTTCAGTGCCTCCACTGACTCTACCTTCAAATAAAATTATATTATAAATATCTGTACCCTGAAATAATTGTCCCACTCTATTCTTACATAACATCCAAATCTTGTCCTACACACGGTAGAGATATGTTTGATTTTCAACAGCATGAGAATTTAGCTTATCTTAGCCTATATGTTCATTTGCATTCTACTCTTGGCCTTAGCCAATATGAGGAATTTGGCAGAAGTAGTATACCAACTTCAATAGATTATAGTGTTTCCAAATCTCATGTAAAATGAGATAAGTGATACCCATGCTCCTTTCATCATGCCATTTATCCAGAGGGGAACTCAACAAGCTTTCAATTAGAAATTTATCAGATCATCTCTGCCAAATTTCTCAATTTGGACCTCAATTCACAATCTGTTTTTACTTAGGTCCTAATTTCTCAAAAATTATCTGCTCTTCCTCTGCGGGTCTAGTATCTATTTATTTACTTATTTATATTTTTTTTTCGCTTAACCGCCGATTCTACCTAGAGTGGTACATATCTCGGCGAGACAGAGGGTGGGTGGTGTCGCTGGGATGGGAGTATTGGATTAGGGGGGGTGAGAAGGTTCAGTTATTGGATATGTGGGAGGGAGGGGTATGGATTTAGATGCGGTGAAGTAGTTGAGAGTGGGTGAGGTACGAGAAAATCGTTTCCGTTGTAAAGGGGAGGCCTTCGGCGAGTATGGGTTGGAGACGCGCGGACGTGGAAATGCGGGACAGGTAGGGGAAACAGCTGTGGCGGAGGTCGGACAGATTCGGGCATTCGACCAGGAGGTGGACGACGCTGATGGGGGTATGGCAGGTGGGGCAGAGCGGGGCTGGCAATTTTGCCATAAGGTGACCGTGTGTGCCCTAGGCGGAGACGGGCTAGAATTACTTCTTTATGACGAGACCTATGGAACGAGGAGGCCCAATATCCAAGTTGTGGTTTTATCCGATGGTCCCATTCGCGTTGCCAGATGGAACGGAAGTGGGAGCGAAGAGTCGGGAAAAAATCAGTGAAAGGGAGGGGCCGGTGGAGACTGGCAATGAGCAAGCAGATTTCGCCTTACGGTCCGCCTCCTCATCCCCGGATACCGACATGTGCCGGGACCCAGCAGAAGGCGACCGTCTTGGTATTTGGATGCCGTTAAGAAGTGGAAGGTTTGTTGGATGGTGCGGACGAGTAGGTGAGGGGGGCTAAATTTTTCAAGGGAGAGCAGTGCGCCTTGAGAATCTGAGTAGATGACATAGGAGTTGCCGGAGTGGATGCTTATAATGTCGAGGGTTTCCAGAATAGCAGAGAGTCCTGCTGAAAAGACAGAGGCCTCGAGGAGAAGGGGGACGGTTCTAGAGAGCGGTTGGGTCAGTATCACCGCTGAGGCAGCCATACCAACCTCCGATCGGAAACCATCCGTATAGATGGGGACAGTGTTCAGGTGTCGAGTTACATGTTCCTGGAAGAGTGACTTGTATACCGTAGCGGTCGTGGTAGCTTTTGGCAGGGTACATAAGTCCCTGCAAAACTTGATAGGGGTGAGGATCCAGGGAGGATGGATATGATATGAGATGGGGTTGACTGAGGAAGGGGGCATGTTGGAAAGGTCCAGGAAAGAGCGGATCGTTTCAGTGAAGTGCCATCTCTGTCCCTGGGGTGGAGGTTCTGAAATTGCCGCACACAGAAGTGACGAGGGTAGACTACAGGGGTGAGTGAGAGGGTGAGAGAGTCATCTTAGGCGGGATAAGGGATGTAGGAACCCGGGCGCTAGGCTTGGGTGTGTTCTCAGAGTGCGGTGAGAGCGGGGCTCTTGGGGGGCGGGAACCGAGATTCCCGATTCCAGAGTTCTGAATTTTTTAGCTTTGGAGCTGCATGGTGGGGAGGCATGATAGAGGGATAGGCGGTTGCCGGGTCCGGCGTGGGGCCCGATCGGGAAGGGGGATTAGGAATCGAAGGGGGTTTGAGTGGCAGATCCGGACGGCGCTCCGAGGGCAGCGGCATAAGAGACCCCTGGCTTCACCTCCCGACTCCGCACCCTGTCTCGCGCCTCTCGGAAGCTAATGAAGTCCGCCACCAGTAGGGCCCGGACATCCTTCTCAAACTTAAAAAAAATACATTCACGAGACGAAGAAGGATGTGCGCCGGCGCAGTTTGAGCATTTAGGCGACTTGGGATATGTTCTGGGTGGGCGATATCCCCGCAACGTACGCACAGTTGTTGTGGCTCTCGGCATACCGAATTGACGTGCCTGAACTTATTGCATTTAAAGCAACGGGTCGGATCTGGAATGACGCGCGGTCTCCCATGCCCCACACAATACGACCGGGAGTGGCTAGGGTGTTGAAAGTGAAGAGAAGGCGTGGGGCGGGGAAGGAGGTACCTCCTTGACGAGACGTGATCGATGAACCTTAATGATACCCTAGGGTGTTTGGTCTTCTGGTAACTCATTCTCTGGTATCAACAATAAACGGGTAGCGAAGATAGTGCCTTGACTCTGGTTCAGGCAAGGATGCAGGGAAATGGTCACCGAGCATCCGAGGACTTCTGTGAGGAAGAGTAGGGCATTCGTTTCTGCCGCTGATTGCGATTTTATAAGGAGGGTACCATCCTTCTGTGGTCGGACGTCGTAACAGCTCGAGCTGGTGCGCGTGCGGATCGCCTGAAATGTTCTTTCAGAGTTGGACAGTAGGGGCCCATAAATAGGGCGAATAACTACAAATTTGTGAATACTGGGTAGGGATAGGGAAGCTGTTGATTCGAGGTAGACTGGGACATCTAGTTGTCGATAGGACGGACGTGAGTGCCGACTTCCCCGTCTGTCGCGGGGCTCTCTCCGTGAAGAGGCGGGTCGATGGCGGGTGAGAGGGGCATACGGAGAGAGCGAGAGGCCTGGTTTTGGGGGCGAGTCTTTCGTGGAACCTGTTGGCTTGCCCGCAGCCGGCTGAGGAGAGCTAGGGTGGGACCCCCTGATCGAGAGGAGATGTGTCCAAAGGCGTGTTCGAGGTACAGGTTGCGGTCGGTAACGAGGGAAAAGAATGTGAGTTTTCCACAGCCAAAGGAGGGGCGACCCCCTCAAGACGTGGTCTTCCAGTGGTAGAGGACTCGGGTGCCTGGTCGCCCACCACCCGAGTTCTAGAACAATAAGTAGAAGTATCCATATGCTAATAGTTAGAGGAAAAGGACCCAGGGGACGCGAGAAAATGCCTACGGGTGAGAAAAGGAGGCCGAGCGCAAACCGCAGGGAGCGGGGTACCTCGTCCCCAGGGGACACACCGTCGGTTAAAAACGGGGCCCAGTGATGCGAAAGTTTACCTCCAAACGGCGCAAAGACCCCAGCCCCCCCCCCCCAATCCCACCGACCCGGACACCCAACCAGCCAACACAGTGACGCCTTAAGAGCGTCACCTCCGGAGGACAGCTCTGGAGACCCGTACTGGGAGCCAAAGACTTTAGTGGCTCTTAGCCCGGTATCCCCAGTAGCCTTCCGTGGGCTAAGCCCCCGCCGACGTAGCCCACTGGGTCAACAGGGGAACCCGCCCATCACGACAAGGCGGCCACCGGTGGGGGGGCTATTTATTTATTAACAACATTTATTGCTTACTTCAGAGTTTAATTAGTTTAATACAATCATAATCGTTTAGGCTACCAAGCTTTACCATTTATCTGGCACACATCGAGTATCACAGGAACCATATTGCCCTAGGTTATGTGGCAACTTTACATTGATCAGTTGTTCCCACGTTGTCAATTCTGGCCAATCAGGATCTTTGCAACATATACATGTAGCTGGCCTCTGTGAAGCTCGATATGTCCTCTACATCTTAACTGATATCCGTTGTTACATGTAAATTTGTTGTCCTTACTAGGGTCATCTGCTAGATGATTCGCATCTATTTTTTCCTACACTCTAATCAATTTAAAGCTCACCTTATGATGTGCCCAAACAGTATTTCCAACTTAGCGACACAACACTCAATCCCATGGTAGAATGAAGGAAATTTTTTGTTTACTTTGTGTCTGCCCCAGACCCGTTTTGCTATACACCAGATCTACTTCCATACACAACGCACCTATTTTGACATGCTACACATACCAAAATTATTCATGGATGGAATTTTTTTCAGCTCCCCTGATAAAGGTGTCAAAAAATGTTTCTATACTTGATTTCTCTGGCCGACCAAGAATAGGTCCAATTTACATGAAAATGAGTAGAAATAGGGTTCATTATAAAGCAGTCATAAAATTATAAAATAGTGTAAAGAAGATTCCATTCGAGCAACAAAGGCCTGTGAGACTAACTTAAATAACACTGTTCAACCACACTTCTTTTTTCTCAGATGCTAGTAGCTGCTTCCTTTGCATTTTTCCATCTCTGATTACAAAAATGATAACGAAATTTTGCTGTCACATCAGGTTTTGGAGAAATTTGGGGCTCAGTTCTTAACTAAATTTGTATATAATGATAAATTGAACAAATTATTGAAACTGCATCTACCCCAAAGGTGAGAGCATCCCAGCAGAAAATGTTTTAGTTAATGTAGAATGATGTAATTTTTGCTCCTGACACGTTCAAACCTGCTCTTGGTTACAGCCAGTTGCGTATTAAGGATTTTTGGGCACTGGAGCCAAAATATTCTTGGGCCCCTCAACAAAACAAATCTTTGAGTCATGTAAATTAATAAAACTATTTATTTCTAAATCAAATAATGCAAGTTTTACACATATACCAAGCTGCTACAATTACACCAAACCAATTGCACAACTACTAGTCCACTACTAATCTTCCAAAGTTGATTACAAAATCATCCACCAGCAGTCTACAAGTTTTTTTTTGCGCTGCTTCATATCAATAAATTTTCCAATCACAAGCTTGGTATTTAAATTCTGCAAAATATCGTTTTCTATGCTTAACAGTGACAGATTTTGCAATTTCTTTTGGGTTAGCATTTGACGTTTAACATTTTTAATCATGCTCAAATGAGAAAAAGAGCGCTCCCTAGTTGCATTTGACGCCATCAAACACAAATAAATGCGATAAGCAATGAAAGTATTTGGGAAAGCAGCCATCAATTTGTGAATGTCCTGTAGTACTCCTAATGGGCGAGTGTCAGATAAAGCGTTTTGTTTGATAAACAATACAAAATGCTGAAACTCAAATTTTGATGCTTCCTCTGACGTTAATTGAGAGATGTTGTTGAGTATTCCAAATTTATCATTAATATCATTATAAACATCTGCTCTTTTGTTGATGTTCACACCCAAAGTGTCGATAATTTTCAGGAATGTTTCAATTTGAAATTTGTCTTTTCCTGATAAAACTGTTTGATCTGGATTTTCACCTGGCATAATTTTTCTTCTTCGGGTTCTGGTAACTTTAGAATCTTCATCTGTCTTTTCCTTGGCTTTAGCCTCAAATTCATCAAAGCGATCACGAAAATATGTGATAAACTCATGCAGAGATTTTAACATTCTTGCAGCTGAGCAAAGATCCAAGTTTTCCTTTTGAAGAACTTCTGATAGGTAATGTATTCTGTCCAGTAATACTATCCAAATTTCAGATACAATAACTGTTTCTAGGGCAAGACTTTTTTTCTAGGAAGGTTTGAGCAGTGTATCGTGTTTCTGGTGGTTGATTTTCATCGTGGATAAGTTTTTCTAAGCAACTGTTAATTTCATAGTAACTCTGTATATATGCTCTATTGGCATCAAACTTTGCTGACCAACGTGTTTCTTGTATCCTCTTCAAAGAACACAGGGCCCCTAAAACAGCTGGGCCCTGGGGTAATGAGTGGGGTATGCCCCTCCTGTTCCCCTTAATACGCCGCTGGTTACAGCTTCTTGATTTACAGCTTGGATATAGAAAATATTGCTGTTTTCTTTGTGAATACTGCTAAGAACTGACCACCTCGTCAATCTTTCACTGCTGGACAAAAAAATGTTGCGTACCATAAATTGGTGAATTATGAAAAAGTTTACTTGCCACCTTTGCACATCAAACTAGGATTGATGAAAATTTTTGTTAAGGCAATGGACGGAGCAGAAGATGGATTTCAGTACTCGAAACAAAAATTTCATCTGATTATTGATGTCAAATTAAGAGGGGAATTTTCGTTGGTCCACAAATAAATGAGTTAATGAAAGATGTGACTTTGATGAAGTCCTGACTGAATTCGAAAAAACAGTTTGGAGTGCTTTTAAAGCAGTGACCCAGAATTTCTTAGGCAACAAAAAATCGCCTAACTATGCAGAATTGGTTGATGAACTTCTCTAATGTAATACGAGTTTAAAAATTCATTTTTTGCTTTCGCACTTGGATTTTTAACCGCCAAACCTGGGAGATGTTAGCAATGAACATGGAGAGCGGTTTCATCAAGACATTTCTGCGATGGAGAAACGATACCAGGGCAAGTCCAAACATACTGGCTGATTACTGATGGACGCTAAAAAGGAAAGCCTCAGATGTCACTTACAAACGAAAATCATCAACGAAAACATTTTAAGTAAAAAGCCATTTTAATATTGTCCTTGAGTATAGATTATTCTATTACTGTAAATTCGAATAAAAAAATTATTTTCTCAAAAGCCTGACGTGATAGCAAACTTTCATGGTCATTTTCGTAATCAGCGTGCAAAAATCTAAAGGAATCACCAAACTTCATTTGAGGAAAAAAGGAAAAGTTCAAATTTGTTGAACAGCGTAATTGATCATAAAAATTTTGGAAATTTAAGCAGGAAACGGGTGCAAAGAATGGCATACCATCAACAATTGATGAACTGTCTGGGGAGAAAGAAATAGCTAGGTTATGGAGAGCTCTCTATTCAAATATCCTTAACAGCATGGGAAGAGTTAATGTACATTCTTAATGTAGGCTGCAACGGAACGTCGGAAGGTTCATGGAAAATATGGGTTTCAGTTCCTGAGATTAAGAATATGATTAAAGAGTTAAAGACAGGTTCTCCCCCAGGTATAGATGATCTATTGAATGAGCATTTAAAGTATGCTAATAACGTGGTGAATCTTCATATTTTCTTGGTTTTTATGACATACTTTCTCCTACTTATATTTCTGCGGAGTTTATGAGGGGTATACTGTATATTACACCCCTTGTCAAAAATAACTGTGGGGACATTCTATCCAGTGAAATTACAAACCTGTTTCTTTTGCTTCCTGCTTCTCAAAATTAATTGAGAAACATTTGCTACCCCGCTTAAATGATTATTTATGGACATTTCCTAAGCAGTTTGGTTTTAAATGGCCCCATCGTATTTAAATAAACAGAGTGTATTAGAAGAGAGGGATGTTACATTGTATGTTTTAAATATACTGAAGTTTTAGTATACCCGCCAAACTTTTATGGTTGGGCAGCGTATGGTTCGAAGGTTTTTGGTTCTTCATGCGGAATTAGGCAAGGCTTTTCACTCTCTCCCCTGCTGTTTAATGTGTATATTTATGGCATAATTACTTTTCTTAATGAGGCAAGCGCGGAATGTTGTATAGATAACATGAAGAAAAATAACTTGGTCTATGCCGATGATATAAGGGGTTCCAGAAAACCTTAGCCCCCCATTTGCAGCTTACATGTTTACTTATATCGAAATAGTTTTTAGTGATTATAAAAATATATAAAATTCGGTACTTGTGGGTTATCTGTCGCCGCTTTTTAATATACGTATTGGTTATCTGTTTCCACTTTTTACTTGTGGGTCATTTATTTTTTAGTTAGGTTAGGTTAGGTTAGGTTAGGTCAGTGTGTGGTTAGGTTAGGTTAGGTTAGTGTGAGGTTAGGTTAGATTAGGTTAGGTTAGGTTAGGTTAGGTTAGGTTAGAAGGAATAGTGGTTGAGATCGATGAGAGCCTGTTCACGAGGCGTAAAAACAATGCCGGACGCATTTTACCACAACAATGGATGTTCGGAGGAATTTGCCGTGAAACAAACGACTGCTTCATCGTTCAAGTTCCCAACCGCTCTGCTGCAACTCTCTTGGCTGCCATTGTGGAAAACATCGCCGAAGGTTCCATTATCTACTCCGACAGCTGGCGAGGATATAAGACCACCGACCTCCAGGAGGCTGGCTTCCAACATTTCAAGGTTAATCATCGATACAATTTCGTTGATGCAGATACCGGAGTCCACACTCAAAATATCGAACGCTTGTGGGGATCAGCAAAGTGGAGGAACAAGCGTCACCGAGGAACGGCCCGACACCATCTTAAGACCTACCTGGCCGAGTTCATGTGGAGGAGCAAGCTACCCGCTAGTGTCGACCCATTCGACGGCATCCTGGAGGCCATCGCCGCGTTCATGCCACCCGAATAATATGATTAATGTTTGTTATTTTGAGAAATAAAAATAATTTAAGAAAAAAATAGTATATTTTTGTAAAAATGGCAACATGATAACACACATCTGTATTTGTGAAAAAGTTGGAAAATTAAATTAAAAAGTGGCGACAGATAACCCACAAGTACCTAAAATTCTTTATTTATTGCAGGTATTAAAATTACTCTAGCTGATAAAGTGATAATACAGGGTCTGTAAAAAAAAACTAAGCCAATTTGAAATCTCTATAAAATGCACAATTTGATAGAGATTTCAAATATTTTTTACACTAAATAAATAAAAGGCTCATAAATAATCTGTGATAATTTTATAACTTTATTTTAAATATTTTAGGAGTTATGCGGTTATTTCTACAGATTGCGAAAATTTCAGTTTTTCTCATTATGTAATATCTTCTTTTTTCTCTTTTTCAGAATTTGTTTAGATTTAAAAATTTTCGTGAATACCTCTAAATATGCCATTCTCACATGAAGATAAAATAAGTATAAAGCATTATAGAGTTGAAAAAGGTTATAGTGCAAGGAAATTACTTTCTGAATTCGATTATAAAGAATGGACTAGATCAAGTTTAGATTACTTATTGAGAACTATCGATGAAACAGGAAGCATTGAAAGGAAGGTTGGTAGTGGGCGACCAAAATCAGTTAGAGTAGATGAAAATATTCAGAAAGTGGAGGAACGTATCCTTAGTCAAGAGGATCGACCTGGTAGCCACATGACACCTGCTCAAATATCAAAAGAACTAGAAATATCAGAATCAAGCGTAAGAAGGATTATTAAATCTGATCTGCAATTTAAACCATTTAAAAGAGTGCATGGACAAAGATTGTCAGAAGTAAACTGTCAGAAAAGAGTTGAGAAATCCAAACGTATTTTATGTATAATAACTGAAGATAAACTTTCCAAGACATTTTTTATGGATGAAAAACGTTTTACGGTTGAGCCACCAAGAAACTCACAGAATGACCGGGTTTATTCTGATGTTGCGAAGAAAAATGAAATCCAAGATGAAAGACTGTACGCAACAAGGAGTCACTTTTCTTCTAGCGTCATGGTTTCTGTTGGAGTGTCCAAGTTGGGAAAAACTTCAATATTTTTTATTGAGCCAGGAGTGAAAATTAATGCTCAATATTATTCAAATACCCTGCTTGAGAAAATGCTTCCAGAAATGAGAAACTTGGCTAGTCAAGGTTACTTTATTTTTCAACAAGATGGTGCAACATCACATACTGCCAAAACAACCATCGAATATTTGAAAAAGAATGTGCCTGAATTTCTGGAACCGAATAATTGGCCACCTAACAGCCCTGACCTAAACCCTGTAGACTACGGAATATGGGAAAACTTGGCAGAGAGAGTGTATAGGAACAGAATAAGGGATGTCAATCATTTGCGTGAGTTGATTATCGCAAAATGGGCAGAGCTCCCCCAAGAGCAAATAAATTGAGCAATAGACGAATTCAGACCAAGATTAAAAAAAGTGATAGAAATGCAAGGGAATCATATTGAACAGTCCTTTTAATTTTATTAAACTAAAAATTATCTACAGTATATCGTAAAAAAAAAAAATTTCATGTTAAGTAGGAGAATCTCACTTTTTAGTTAATCATTAATAAAATTAACAATTCTGAAGATATCGTAATAAAAATAAAAAGGATAATAGATGATTACCTATACTTTATTGTGTAAAAACTTCAACTTAATTAGATAAATGGTTTTGTTTTAATAAAGGTTTAAATTTGGCTTAGTTTTTTTGGACAGACCCTATGTAATGGCTTCTCAATTAATTGGTGATTCGGAGAGGCAACGTGTGATAGATCGCATACGAGCAATAACATTTCGGGAAGCTCGTGATGTTGGAGCCACCTTTATAACACGTTCATGGGTTGCCAAAAAGTTGCGAAGAAGTGAGGACTTCGTCAAAAGAAATTGGAATAAAACTTTGGATGAATGTGAAATGGATACAACCAAATCTGGGCGCCCAAATTTGCCACGCTCTCTTTCTAGAGAGATCGAAGTGTTGAGAGGAAAGATCGTTAGTGGTGAGATCATTCGACTGTACCGTCATAGGTAAAGTTTAAAGCCTTGGCATGAATTTCCAAAGCCAAGAAAAACTCAACTTAACATCGATGACAGAATGTGGTTTGCCCATTATCTTGAAGATTGGGATGTGGATGATTTCATGCATTTAGCTGTCTCCGATGAATTTTTTGTTGACGTAACACGTCGGCCTAACTACCAAAATGATCGAGTGTGGGCCACAACACCAGATGAAATCGATGACAATGAACATTATCGCGAATTATTAAAAAGTTCAGACTGTGTTGGTGTGTTTGTGTTGTTCACTGCAAAGAAGCTCATGTGGGTGCTGAAGCCAAATGGTCAGAGTTGGGATGGACAGTATTTTCGTGATATTATTCTATCCCAGCATGTCATTCCTTTTCTAAGAAACCCAAGCAATGTTATGGATGTCGATCAGGTCACACTTCTGCACGATAAGGCCCCCTGCTTTAAGGCATTAGCAACTCCACAGTTGTTGCGGAACCATGAGATCGATTTCTTTGGAAATGAAGAATGGCTAGGAAATTCACCTGACCTGAACGTCTGTGAACACATTGGATCAGTTATAAAGGACAAGGTTGAATGTCTCTTGTTTCAAGAACCTGCAGCAAATCGATTTTCGAAGGATACAATGAGGCAACACATTGAAACTGGTTTAGCAAATTTGCGTAACGATCAAGATCTATTCACGTCACTTTTGGCAAGCTACCCAAAGCGAATTCAGGCTGTCTTGGAAGCCAATGGCGGGAACACGAAGTTTTAATTGTTTCTCATTAAATGCAGGATTAAATTATCTTTTGTAAGGTATGTTTAGTTTTACTGTACCTCTGATGGTATAATCAGTTTTTTTAGCAGGGGAATCATTACTCTCCTGTTCCTTCTCTTGAACGTTCTTAGTACCTGTCCGGCGACTCTTTTTGCTTCATTTATCGCTATCTGATTTTGTGTTTCGAATTTCGCATCATCTGTCATTATTATCCCGAGATCGATCGCTTTCGTGCTTCTCTGAATTTCCTGTCTATCTGTGGCATAATATGCGGTCTGTTTAAGTTCTTCTTTTCTACCATATCTCAGGAGCTGAAATTTCTCGGTGTTAAATGACATGTTGTTGTCTTCTGACAATTTGTATATTTTGTTCTTGTCCCTCTGCAAGGCCTCCACGTCATGTACATCGCTGATTTTTCTGCTGATCTTTGTATCGTCTGCAAAGGATGTTACTATACTGTTGCTGTTTACTCCGCTGTCTATGTCTGTTAGCATGATAATGAACAGGAGTGGTGCCAGTACTGTCCCTTGTGGTACTGAGCTGCGTACTTCCGATTCTGATGATGATATACCTTGAATTTTGACGACCTGCAGACGTTCTCTGAGGAAGTTGTAGATCCATTTTCCCACTTTGCCTGTTATTCCCATATATTTCATTTTATGTGCTATTATACCATGGTCACATTTGTCGAAAGCTTTAGCAAAATCTGTGTATATAACATCGTAGTTGTCATTGCCTTCCAATGCATCTAGGATAGTGCTGTAGTGTTCTATTAGTTGTGATAGGCATGATGTACCTGTTCGGAATCGATGCTGATTTTCGTTGAATCTTTCCCCTGTCTCCAGGAAGTCATAAATTTTCTCTCTAACTATTCTTTCAAATACTTTGGTGAGGTGGGACGTCAATGACACTAGTCTATAGTTCTTTGCTTGAGATCTGTCCCCTCCTTTATATATAGGGACAATGTTTGCTCTTTTAAAGATGCTCGGTATTTCCCCAGTGTCTAGGGATCTTCTCCATATCCAGTATAAAGGTGTAGCTATTTCATTTTCACAGTTTTTAATCAATAATGCGTTCCAATTGTCCGGACCTGCAGCTGAATGTGGTTTCATTTGTCCTATTATAGCTCTCGCTACATCTTCTGGTGTAAAATCAAAGTCTGTTATATACTCTCCTTGCAATTCCTCTTCAAAGAATGCATTTGTCAGGTATCGCTTTGTCACTTTTTGGGGTACTGAAAATTGATTCATATTGAGCTCTCAATGTATCAGATATTTCTTTTGGATCGTCGGTTAGTTCATTATTTCTCGTCCTTAAGGGCCCAATAGTGGCGCGCGTTTTTGTTTTCCTGTTTGCATAGCTGTAGAAGTATTTTGGATTTTCCTTTATTGCTTCTACCGCCTTTTCCTCTTCCCTCTCTGTATGGTCCTTAATCAGGGCTTGTATTTCCCTATCGATACCCTCCAGTTTTTCTTTTGTTGCTTTCCTGTCATTATCTCTGCAGTTGCCTAACTTCGCCTCCATTCTCTTTCTTTTGCGGAAAAGTCTTCTCTTTTGCCTCTCCAGCCAGCTCCTCTTTCCTTTTGGCTGTGATTTCGGAGCATATTTTTCTAAAATTCTCAGCGTTTTTTCTTCCAAGGTTGTTAGCACTTCTTCAATTGTTTTATTCTCGAAAATTGTTCTCCATTCTATTTGGGCCATGTGCGATCTGATTGCTTCCCAATTTATAATCTTGGAGTTTAAGTTAAAGACCCCGAACTTACTTCTTTCTTCAATATGTGTATTGTCTTTTAATGCTGTCGTCATATTTGTTGATATCTCGATTAAGTTGTGGTCTAAGATAATGGTTGGGGTTATTTCTATATCAGCAATCAAGTTCGTGTTATTCGTGAATACCAGATCCAGGCAGTTATTTTTTCTAGTATTTTCTGTTATCTCCTGTGTCAGCATAAACTCATTTGTGAGAGCCATCAACATTTTTGCTTGCTCCTGGTCTTCTCTTGTGCCCCCCTTGTCCTGGTGAATATATATATATTCCTATCCACCTTTTTATATGTTATAAATGGGAAGTTAAAGTCTCCGCAGATCATTATATTGGGGGATGGAGGGTTTATGGCCTTTATTAGCTTTCTGATGTCATCAATGGCCTCCGAGAATTTTTCGGTTGGGGTACTTGGAGGTCTATAGATGACTATTACTATCACGTTTAGTTTTTCTATTTTCACTGCTAGGAGTTCCACATAGCTGTTTGATTTACTTATTATCGTCTCTGTCATATGACCTTCCGGTACATATATAGCACAACCACCTTTACGTCTCGTCGTTCTATCTGCTCTTATTAAGTTGAAGCCCTCTATATTTATCTCTTTCTTATCAATACAATGTTCGCAGTTTTCACAATTTCCTTGGCAAACTTTAAGATGAGTTTCTGTGAGGCATGCGATGTCCGCCCTTGTTTCGTCCATAAATCCTTTCAGGTAGGAAACCATCCTTATTGAGTGATTGGTTTGGTCTTATTCCTTGAATTTTAGCCAGGACAATTTTTATGTTCTCTGTTTTTCGTTGCCCCTTGCGCATTTCAAGTTCGTTTTCCTTCGATATCGCTTGATTCGTTGCCCTATGATCCTCCGAGAGAGATCCGTTTCCGCCTACTTGTACTGGTAGCTTCTTGCCCGGTAGCGTTTTGGCTCGGGGGTTTCCAGCTGTGTCAACTGCATCTGGATGACATTTAGCATCCGTAACGTGTCCGCAATATTGAAAAAATTTTCTTGTTCGCTTTTTGTGTTCTTATTGTTGTTCCTATTGTTGTTATTCCTATTGTCATTTAAACTTTTCCTTTGTTCTTTGAGTCCGTCGGGAGATGGTGATAGTAGCATTTTTTCCCGAATTTGCAGGTTCCATATTTTGCGTAAGTCCTGCAGATGTGTGGGTGGTAGAATTTACATCCGTCTCCAAATTTACAATAACCATTATTATAGAAGAAATTGCATATTGGGGGATTTTCATATATACATTGTCCTCTTTTAAATCTGCAATTATCTTTTATATAATACCTGCATATAACTCCTTCCCCATATTTACTCTTGGCCTTTGTTTTTTGCTCCTTATTGGGGGGACAGTTTCACTCCGTTTTCTTGACTGCCCTCTTGTCTTGTCCTATTTGTGTTATTTGTGCTAGTTGTGTTTGTGTCCTTCATTGCCCTAATGCTGTGTGTTGTCTTTACACTTTTTGTCGCCTGTGTGTTTTCGGCCTCGTTTTGTGACGGTATTTGATTTTTTTCTATTTCGCCTTTCTCCGTTTCTTCCGTTTTCCACTGTTCTTTGTTCCCACTTTCCTCTTTTATTCTCTTCGCGTAGTCTCTTTCTGCTTTAAATACTGTAAAAGAGTTTAATTCGGTCAAGCAGTTTTCGCAGAAAATTTTTATCCCATTAAACTGCTTTGCGTTCGTTATAAGGGAGATTTTTCATCTCCCCATTCTAGGCATTTAAAATAAAAAAGTAGCTGACAAAAATCACACCTCATCGCCCCTGTCTCATCTGTTGCATCCTTACAGATACCACAGAGTTGCGGGTATGTATTAATTTCCATGTTGGTGAAGTGAATCAAAAAGGGGTATTATGGGAGGTATTGGGTGAGGGATGACTCAAGCTGGGTGAGGGAAAGAATTTTCCGTTACTCCAGGGTAGGGGATGTGGCACGCTGTATACTTCTCACTGATTGGTCCTCTCGACTGTGGCTGCGGGGGATAATGGGGGATATTTGCGGGCACTTCAAAAACAAAACTTTCCTCACAAAGAGACTCGGAAAAAAAAAAAATGCTGTATATATTAATTCACTTTGATTTTATTTACTTTTTTGGTATACGCCGCGATTTTTACTTTTTTAAAAAGAAATACCGCTATGCACTATCAATTAACTCACAATATCGGCACCGTTTAAAACTGATTAACTGCAGGATTTTTACTGTAATACCGCTTTTATTCGGACTTCGATCGAAACACGTGTAACCGCCACAACAGCAAACAACATATATTATATATATTATATATATATATATATATATATATATATATATATAATATATATATATATATATATATATATATATATATATATACATTAGGGTGCGTCACTGCATAAGGGAGAAAACCTGAAGGTGGTCGATTTCTTTCGCTCGCTTTCTCAATTAAGCCACTGAAGGAGAAACACCACAGACAAATTTTCATTTGAGTAGCCGTTTATTTAGGGGTCGCGCATCCACTACAAATTTTGTACACTACATACTACATATATTCTGGGATTGGTTTCCCCGTACTGATTATTTTCAGGGGAAGTAACTCTATGAAAACTATGTCTTGTTTAACACTCTTAATATTTAAAACATTACAGCATATGAAGACATAATTCGTGTTTTATATTTATAAAAATACATTTTGCTAATACACTTTGTTAAGGATGTATTGAAAAACAGATAATTTAATAAAACAAAATATACTATAAAATACATTTGCACAAAAACCTATAAATAGCAACCACATTCCAGACCTCAGAATTAATGGTAATTCCACAACACATGTTAATCACTTCAATTTCCTAGGCATTTACTTTGACAAGAACTTAAACTGGAATGAACACTGTAAAATAATTGGAAACAAAACAGCTAAACTTATATATTATATTCTGGGATTGGTTTCCCCGTACTACGTGAACACCAACAAAACAAAAGAAATTGACAAACAATATTCGGAAATGGCATGAAAAGAACTAAAAGCCTTCAGAAAGAGAGTATTTCTCAGTGAAGAAGGTCCTTCTTGTTTGCTGTCTTCGGGTACGCTCGCCGATGATCCTCTGCCACCTGGATCATGTATTGGAGCTGATCCTCGTGCTTGGTACGCCCCTTTGCCGTGAACTCGTGGATGAGGGCCACTCCTCTTTCAGCAGTGTCGTTAGTCACGAAGAGCTTCCCGACCCGTTCCTTCCCCAGATTGTACCCGTCTGATGTTATCCAGGCCGCAGGGGGCATTGACAAGAACGCAGTATCGATTTCAAGATGGTGGAAGATCCTCTTAGTTGTGGAGGTGAAGAAGTCCGGAAGATCTTTTGCAACTACGTCTCTTGCGACGGCCAACACACGAGGGCTGGGCTCGAGGGATCCTTCCACAGAGTTCATGTTAGAGACCATCTTGAGTTTGTCAGCATCTGCAACATCGTCGTCGAAGAGAGCGAGACCGACTGTAACTTCAGACAAGTACCATAGATGCCGACTCATCGCCTTCGTGCCGGCTTCCTTGATGGTGGGATCCTCATGTTCCGCGAGTTCCTTGAGCAGCGTGAGGTCCATTCGTGCTGCTGCGGAAGCTGTCTTGGCTGTGAACCAGACGCGTAGGTAACGTTTTGCTACGAAAATGCAGAAATCTCCGAGCTTTTCCCAGAGAAGTCCCATGCGGTTCGGGCCACGAGAGGAAGAAGGACGTTGCGGCCGCAAGAGTCTAACAAACTCCTCCTTGAACATCCAAATCTTCAGGGTTTCACCAACAACCAGATTTCATCAGCTAGCTTCTTCACTTCCTTAGCACCTTTCGTCGCCATTTTCATTAAGCAAACCACCTGTGGACGAAAAGAAACCAACAATTAATAGAGAGCCTCATATAGAAAATCTTAACCCCATGTATTCCAGGGTATTTTAACGAAAAGAACAGCCGAGGTGAGGCCATATGACATATATACTGATAAACCACATCATATGGCCCCACCCCGGTATAAATAGGGTTATTAATTCACTGTGCGCGACCCCTAAACATTGATATATTGAACTGATTTTTATACTGCCAGGTTTTCTCATTAAGTGGATCAAAATTGCAAGCGAGCGAATGCGTGTGACAACTTCATGTTTTCTGACGCACCCTAAATTATATATATATATATATATATATATATATATATATATATATATATATATATATATATATATATATGTGTGTTGTGTGTGTGTGTGTGTGTGTGTGTTATTTAAGCGATATTTTGCGTCGTTTTTTTAAACACGCATCGTACTAAACTACTGGTCCTCATAGAAAGCATAGCCTTCTTCTGTCATTTTGAGTTGATACAAATGTTCCAAATCTCTTCTCCGATTTGAGTCCTCACAGAAGATGTCAAACAACTTGGAAGTTTTTTCGATGAAGGAAGAAAGATCACTCAGGAACTTGTCACCATGTTTCTTTTTTGGATATCTATCAAACCTACAAAATTACCAAATCTTTAATGTTGTGAATGCAAATTTCAATTATAAACCCCAAGTTAAGTTCTAGTCAAAACAGAATTTATTACCGATCATTCTTATGATTTGCGAATCACTGAATCATATGATTATGTTAATAAAATTACTGTCACAAACAAATAAATGTAACCAAAAAATTTACAAAAGTATAACATATTTTAAATCTTTTTATAAGGGACTGAAAATTTGAGTTTTACCTCGAAAATTCTTTGACTAGATCCTGAATCTTGCTGATGACAGTGGGACGTGAAATTGGATAGACATTGCACAAAATCCAGTGTTCAATCAGACTTAGTGCAACCGTATCAGCTGTTTGTCTTGTTGCCCATTTCTCTTCTGCCATTACACGTTGGATGACATCTTTACCAAGAGGAAGCTCTCCGTTGGGAAATGAGTCTGTGCTTGAAAATCTGTGACCTCCATCAAGAATTTTAACTGTGTCACTGCGTCTTAACATCCTACGATGCAGTATTTTTTGGTAATAAAGTTATCAAAATACATGTATTTATCAATTCTATAAATTCAACCTAAAAATAAAAATATAAAATATAATTCCAAATAAAAAACAAAATATTTGGAGAAAAAGGGCCGAAAAATGGCTTTTTTCAAGCAAAAATGACGAAATATGGATTTTTTTTTATGCATTATTGACCTGGCAGCCCTCTGCAAATGTTTTAATCTGCTTTTGAGGTAAAAAATACATCATAAACAGTTTTTAAATGGTCTTTCTACTGAAATAATGTGATTTTGTGGTGTACCTATATGTAAATTGCGTATTTACTAAAGTATTCGATTTTGATTTAGTAAAGTAATTGCGTATTTGATAAAGTACATATTTTTTTGTCAAGTAGCCCCTAAATTATTTTTCCATGCAATTATCCTGTTTAAAATTTTATATATGTTAAACAGATGTGCGTTTCTTCTGTCTCAACTGATCTAGCTGTTTCTGCAGCCGTTTGACTTTCCTTATACGTGAGAGTTTCATTTGGATCTCTTCTAATGATTTCGTTATTCATAGATATGTTATACTGTTAAACGTGTATACACTAAATAATTGTATGCATGAAATCAATAAATGTGTGAATAAAATAGTTACTTTCTTTGTTAAATATGAAAACTATAGGATCAATACCTGATTTCAAATTTCAGAAAATACAAGTAATTGCATCATAATATAGCTTAGATTGCACCAATGTGACTGTCTTATCCAAATTTTTGTTGGAAAGGGTACATATTTCATGTGGATGGCTGTATAGTGGCTGTTCAAAAATGGCAGTTGCACTGACATTTTCAGACAGTTTTTACACAAAATAAGCTTAAAATGCGTTGGCTTACGGGGCTCCGCCCCGGATCCCGCTGGGAGGACTTCCAGCTCTCCTCCAGACCCCATAACTGTATGGGCTCGCCCGATTCACCACGGAACCTGACGAACGTAGCTCAAGTTCGGCTCCCCCTTGGGACATTCTTGGCTACGTCCCTGCCCGGATCTTCCTACCCTACCCACCCTCACCTCCATCCCCTTGTTAAAATTTTACAATTCGACCACTAAGTATCAATAAGCCCTTCAGTTAAAGGTCTGGATCATCTTTTATAAACTTGCGAATTATATTCGCAGAACCTTGATCATTAATTTTAATGTTACTAAAATTAAGGTTATGCAATTCGATCTCAAAAGTTCAAATCAAACAGCTAATATTAGTTTCAAATCGAACGGTGAATCAGTACAGCAAGTACAAGAATTTAAGTATCCGGATCAAATTATCACTAGTTCCTTGATTGACCGCTCAGATATAAGAAGACAATGTCAAACTTTCTGTGCTAAAGCAAGTACTTTCTGCACTAATATCTATGGGCAGCAATGTCGACCAATTATAAAACGGGTCTGGCAGAACCCTAAATTTGCTTTATAACGGATCTTTCAGACTGCTGCATAAATTACCTCCAAGATGCACAAGTTCGCAAATGCTCGCTAGCCACAACGTCTCGACCCTCGACCCTCACTGACCGCAACGTTCCGAGCCTCCCTGAGGTAACAAGACGTCCTCATGCAGTCTAATGCAAAAAATTAAAAACTCGGAGAATTCAATTATCCAAGCCATTCATCAGTCCGGCTTTGTGGAAGTGAAAATTTTTACTTTTAGTTCCACTTACCATTGTTATTTTATTGTTATTCTCATTACTTGTATTTTTATTTTATTATTAGTCCCAGTTTAGTTTTTAGTTTTTATTATTACGAATTGTATTAGAAACGTTTTGTTTTCTGCCAATAAGCTTTCCATTTTCAATTTCAATTTCAATAGTATCGGTGTCGGGCGATGAGGCTGTGGGTTTGCTCCCTGCTGCTGGTCTTAGATTGAGTTGGGCCGGCTACTCACCCTGTCAATGTTCAGGGTCAGGTGACACTTGGGAGCACTCTCACCACCACACAGTAAGAAAGTGAATTTCTTATATGCCCTACTCGTGTGTGTATATATATATATATATATATATATATATATATATATATATATATATATATATATATATATATATATATATGTGTGTGTGTGTGTGTGATGTAGTGGTCAACATCGTTGATTACGAATCCATCGGCCCGGGTTTGATTCCTGGTGACGGCAGGCGGCGCGCAGCAAACCCAGCTGTTCATCCTTCCACACAATAAAAATTGGTTGATAGATAAATGGGTACTCTAGGTAGACTAGTGGTTAAGACACTAGGCTGCTGATCGGGAAGTCGTGAGATCGAGTCCCGGAAAGGACTTTGTAACCTCTGACCGCCCGTGGAAGGTCGTGGTTCGGATTCCACGGTAAGCTGTAGGTCTAAGATGGAGCAATAAGCTTGATTTTCATCAGAATGAACAATTCGGGCGGAAGAAAAACCAAGGTAACCAAGGTACTAAGTTTCGCTTCAAGGCATTCAGATGCTAGGAGTATTGGCATATGCTTGATTTTTGTTGTATCCCAGTAAAAAATCATTTAGTGGAATCAAGTCAAGGGATCAGATAAAGTTCTTTGTTTATTACTCTTACCGAATAAATTCTAAGCGATCGTTATTGTTTTATTTGGAGTGTGTTTAACTTCCTTCATAACAGCAAAGGTCGTGTGACGGAGGGGACCTGTACCTTTACGTGGGATCCGACCCACGGGTCGCTACATCATCTGGACGCAGAGGACGGCCACCCATCCAACTACTACCCAGACCCATGTCGCTTAACTTTGCTGATCAACGGGAAGTGGTGTTGCGACGTGACCACGACGTAACCCAAATTCTAAACAAATTACCGTTTCTGTGGCTGTAAGTGTTGATACCCAATCTTGTTGGAACCACGCATCACGTTCTTCAGCAAGTAACAGTTCAAAAGAACTGTTCAGTGATGTCTTTGTATCGTTCTGCAGTTATAGTTTCCGTAAAAAAAAGAAGAGTGGTCCAATTATCCTTCGTTGCGAGACTGCATACCACCTTCTTACTAAGGCCGTGCAGAGGGGAGAGGCCACAAGGGCCTTTTCCCTTTTCCCTCCATGACTCAGAAGTGTCCTTTTTTCAGTAACTTTTTTATGTATATGAATACAATAAACTTTTTTATCCTGCCTCAGTATGGTGAAAAAATGGGCCTTTCCTTTCAAGGGGGTCACACTTCTACGAGTATATAGGCTATTAATTTAAGTTAACGAGTCCGTAAATTTTCCCCCGGGAACGCATCCCCCATTATAACACTAAGTAGGCCCTATATGGGAAAAATGTCTCCCATTTACAACACTTAAGTACTTATGAACATAACATATTAAAATTTTCATGTTTTTTTATTCCGAACCCCCAAAGAGATGCCCTTTTTTGGCCTTGAGCCCCTGTCCCTTAAAGGTTTTCTACACGGCACTGCTTCTTACTATGTAAGGGCCTGCTGATGAACCAGCGGCGAAAACGTGCATCTGAAACTTAGGTAAAAAGCCAAGACAAAGTGTATCCAGGAATTAGTTTTGACTAAATAGGCCTACATAAATTATATTGATAAAAAGTTATTCGTCACCAGTATCATTTGATTCTAAATCACACATTATGAAACACAAACATACGATCAAGTATTCAAAAAACAAAAACAAAAGACTACAGTTAATAAGACAGTGCTATCAAACTGCTTAAAACAGCACGTGTAGGCTGACTGTCGGAGACACGTCTCAGTGGAAGCATGGAACACGGTGATGAAAAACGTTCTGTGCATGAGCATTGTCTTTCACTACACTACATACTAGTTGGTGAGACAATTGCCTCTTGGTCTCCTCGCAGTAGATGGAGCGCGCGCGATGAACAGCGGTCTCATTATTATTATTACTGTCAGTGCTAGGATTAGCGTCGCTAACTTTTTATTAGCGATACTGTTAGTGCCGCTAATTTTCAAGATTGTTAGCGAAACAGGTAGCGCCGCTAAGTTTTTAGAGAAAGTCAATCGCTATTTTTTCAAAACCATTTGTATAAATTGAATAGAATTTGTTTGTTTTCCCTCTTAATATATACAAAAGGAACTCGACTCCTACATAAAAGTGTTTTCATTTTCGTAGACTACAACGTCACACTTTTGTACCTTGGCAACCAATTATATCGAGGTGTGTGATAAGTAAGCAAGCAAGTAAATTACGGAAGCAAGTAAATTACGGAAGCAAGTAAATTACGGAAGGTAGAACATATATTAAATGGGATGGTTTCAGAAAAGAATTAACGTTAGCGTTAGAGGCACTAAGTTTTATGGTAGTTAGCCTTTAGCGGCGCTAACTTCAGGAGTTAATGGGCACAGCACTAATTACTGTTTGGCAATAACTCACCGCAATTAGTATCATAATTTTAGAAATTAATAATAGGATTAGTGCTTAATTTATTTTTATTTTCCCATTTGTATAAAATTATTCTACACTATTTCTCTGCATAAACAGCCCCCCAAAGGGGTATACCTAACCTAAGAGAGAGAGAGAGCGGAAGACAGAGCATCCTACACCTGGAAGATGAAGATGCATAATGGGAGCTCAGGGCAGCATCACTTGGCTTAGAACTCGAAATCCGCCAGTTAGCTTAAATCAGCCAGTTGGCGCACACAAACGCACATACACTCCCCGATTATATATACGCCCATAGATCCCCTATTATTACACACACACACACACACACACACACACACACACATATATATATATATATATATATATATATATATATATATATGTATAGAAACGACGTAAGTATAGAGGAGTGTTCTGCACACGAGGAAGAGAAATAACAAACAAATGAAAAATAAGGCACCCGCCCGGGAATCTAACCCAGGATCTTCCAATTGCCGGTCAGACGTGCTAACCACTACACCACGGAGCCACGATAGTCAGAAGTTGTAATTCTCCTACATAGGGCAGAAACCAATGCCTTCTGACTATCGTGGCTCCGTGGTGTAGTGGTTAGCACGTCTGACCGGCAATTGGAAGATCCTGGGTTCGATTCCCGGGCGGGTGCCTTATTTTTCATTTGTTTGTTATTTCTCTTCCTCGTGTGCAGAACACTCCTCTATACTTACGTCGTTTCTATACGTTAATATACTGCGCGGTCATTGCAGTTAAATGTGTATATATATATATATATATTAGGGTGGTCCAAATCCATAGGGGGAAATTTCAAAATTGTCTTAGATAGTCTCCACAAGTGTGGTTTTTGTCCATTTAGTGTCCACATGGTCTGTGCAAAATTGCAGCGTGATTGGTGAATATTTAGAGGTCGCCCCACTCTGAATATATATATTATATAATGTACTTTTTCTTCCGTAGGTCCGATGGCTCAAACTCGATCAATTCCAAAAGTTTGGCTTCTAGGGATGGCAACTGGAACTTTATCCACGTCAAGGCTCCCTACATGCCTTGACGCCCTCCTCTTGGGGCAATACCACCACATCAATCAAAAGCAAACCACCTCCGACAGTCTGAACCAGGCATGCCAGAGGGTGATTGAAGTCTGGACCCGAGCGCGGATCCCAACTCAACGGATCGACTCCTGTGTCCGTAAGCTTTCAAAGCTTTAGACTGCTACAAAACACTCAAGAAGCACAGGACCAGGCAACGTGCCAGCGATAGAATGAATGAAGACATCTTCAAAGCGGACATCCAGGAACTGTTTGACATCGCAACCAGTGATGCCATGAGCACAATCGTCAACGTTGAGGACCGAAATTTTCTGTCCATGCAGCGCAAGGACGTCAATTCTTGCAGCATGGCTGGCATTGATAAGGAAACGACTACACAAGAGGACAGAAAGCGATCCAGAATGGAGAAGGAAGCCAAGAGGAAGGCAAGGCATGAAGCAACACAAAAAGATTTGGAAGAAGCAGGAGTGTCATCAATTGATCTTTCCTCTTCTTCTTCTTCCCTTTTTTCGCAAGACGACGACGACTATAGACCATCGGTTCCGATTCCTTCTTCGTCTGAAGCTCCGGCACCAAAGCGTCCCAAGAACAAGGTTACGAACATTTTCCAATCTCCAGAAGTCATTGGAGCAATGGATCGCACCAATCTTTCTGACCGGAATGCTGTTTTCGTAACTGGAGCTGTATTACAGGCCGCGGAGCATGATCTGTCTGGGATGACGTGCTCTCGGAGCTCTATTCATCGCTACAGAGAAAGTGGGCGAGAACAGGCAGCTCGAGAAGACCTAGAATCATTCTCTCTAGAAGACCCTGTCCTTCTCCATTGGGACGGAAAGCTTCTCCCCGGCATTGAAGGGAAGAAGACGAATGTGCATCGGATAGCAATCCTTATAACATTCAATGGACAGGAGAAGCTGCTTGGTGTCCCAAAGATGAAACAAGGAACTGGAGAAGCACAGGCCAAGGCATGCCTTCAAACTATGAAATTATTGAACGTGGGACAGCATGTGAGAGGTCTCGTCTTCGATACCACTGCGTCAAACACGGGTTTACATCGCGGAGCCTGTGTCAGGATTGAAGAAGCATTGGGTCACGAGCTAGTTTGGATCGGTTGTCGACATCATATACTTGAAGTCGTACTTGCTGATGTCTTTGCCTCAATATTTGGCTCAACAGGAAGTCCTGAAACAGGCCTTTTTAAGCGATTTCAAAAGGAATGGCCATCTCTCTCCCACGAAGCATTTGTCTCAGCATCGGACAGCTTGTTCGAGAACCCTTAACTCCAAGAGATGAGAAAAGAGATGCTCACTTACTTACCTAACGCTCTTCAGGCAAGCCAACCTCGTGACGACTACAAGGAGTTCCTTGAACTATCTTTGCTCTTCCTGGGGGGAAAGACTGGTGGTCAACTCTTTATCCGAGCTCCGGGTCCCATGCACCACGCGAGATGGATGGCGAAGGCGATTTATGCGCTCAAAATCTACCTCTTTCACTATCAATTCAAGCTCACAGCACGCGAAGAACGAAACGTGACTCAGCTGGCTTTATTTGTCAGTCTGATTTACGTCAAGTACTGGCATAAAGCGCCAATGGGGACACAAGCTCCTCTCAATGATCTCAAAATGCTGCATCTTCTGGAAAAATATCCACACGGAGGAGCTGCACAAGCGGCGAAGACAGCTCTAAGACGCCACCTGTGGTACTTGTCGGAGCATCTGATTGGACTGACCTTCTTCGATAATAGGATCGATCCTGATACCAAAAGGAGAATGGTTCAACACCTCCAACATCCCCAAACGAATGGCTGCCCCCGACGAATCGACATGGCGGAAGCTGGTGTTGAAAATGATGTGGCATCCTTCGTCACGAAAAGGACATTGACCCTCTTTGATGCCTTGAAAGTTGGAGGTAAGGAGGAAGCGCGCCAGTTACTTCAAAAAGATTTACGGGAATGGCCAAATGACAAGAACTACAGGGAACTTAGAGATCGCGCCTTAAAGATGAAAGTCGTCAATGATGCTGCCGAGCGAGGTATTGCTCTCGCACAACGCTACAATGACACTTTGACACGAAACGAGGACCAGAAGCAGTACCTCCTACAACTCGTAGCCGCCCACCGAAAACAGATACCAATACCATCCAAGGCGACTCTGATGCAGAAGAAATAATGAAGATACACCCATTATCATGTCCTATTGTCTTACTGTTTTCTTTCATATTCTTTGAGAACCAAAAAAAAATTTAGTTATTCAGTTGTCTATATATTTTCCCAAATTTTCAAAAAGGGGGCAAGTGGGGCGACCTCTAAATATTAACCGAATAACGTGAAACTTTGCACAAATACTGTCCACACCAAGAGGCATGAAACCAACCTTGTGGAGAGAACTTAGTCGATGCTTTAACGTTTTGGACCACCCTAATATATATATATATATATATATATATATATACATATATATATATATATATATATATATATATATATATATATATATATATATATATATATATATATAAACAGATGCCGTTAAAGCCCCAATAGCAAAATATATACGAGCGAGCATAACCACCACACAAAAAGAATACACAACACCAGTCGTCTAAGTACAGGGCTCCAATAAACCTTAGCCTCCCGCCCATGGCCTAAGCCATTAGAGGTACAATAAAACTAAACATACCTTACAAAAGAGAATTTAATCCTGCATTTAATGAGAAACAATTAAAACTTGGTGTTCCCGTCATTGGCTTCCAAGACAGCCTGAATTCGCTTTGGGTAGCTTGCCAAAAGTGACGTGAATAAATCTTGATCGTTGCGCAAATTTGCTAAAACGGTTTCAATGTGTTGCGTCATTGTATCCTTCGAAAATCGATTTGCTGCAGGTTCTTGAAACAAGAGACATTCAAGTTTCAACCTTGTCCTTTATAACTGATCCAATGTGTTCACAGACGTTCAGGTCAGGAGAATTTCCTGGCCATTCTTCATTTCCAAAGAAATCGATCTCATGGTTCCGCAACAACTGTTGAGTGGCTAATGCCTTAAAGCAGGGGGCCTTATCGTGCAGAAGTGTGACCTGATCGACATCCATAACATTGTTTGGGTTTCTTAGAAAAGGAATGACATGCTGGGATACAATAATATCACGAAAATACTGTCTATCCCAACTCTGACCATTTGGCTTCAGCACCCACATGAGCTTCTTTGCAGAGAACAAAACAAACACACCAACACAGTCTGGACTTTTTAATAATTCGCGATAATGTTCATTGTCATCGATTTTATCTGGTGTTGTGGCCCACACTCGATCATTTTGGTAATTAGGCCGACGTGTTACGTAAACAAAAAAATCATCGGAGACAGCTAAATGCATGAAATCATCCACATCCCAATCTTCAAGATAATGGGCAAACCACATTCTGTCATCGATGTTAAGTTGAGTTTTTCTTGGCTTTGGAAGTTCATGCCAAGGCTTTAAACCTTGCCTATGACGGTACAGTCGAATGATCTCACCACTAACGATCTTTCCTCTCAACACTTCGATCTCTCTAGAAAGAGAGAGTGGCAAATTTGGGCGCCCAGATTTGGTTGTATCCATTTCACATTCATCCAAAGTTTTATTCCAATTTCTTTTGACGAAGTCCTCACTTCTTCGCAACTTTTTGGCAACCCGTGAACGTGTTATAAAGGTAGCTCCAGCATCACGAGCTTCCCGAAATGTTATTGCTCGTATGCGATCTATCACACGTTGCCTCTCCGAATCACCAATTAATTGAGAAGCCATTATATTATCACTTTATCAGCTAGAATAATTTTAATACCTGCAATAAATAAAGAATTTTATATATTTTTATAATCACTAAAAACTATTTCGATATAAGTAAACATGTAAACTGCAAATAGGGGGGGGGGGGGGGCTAAGGTTTTTTGGAACCCCTTATAGCTTACCATCACCTAACCAAACTCACCTTACTCACGGTTTTTACTTACCAACTCCTGATCGACGGACAAGGTCTCTAAATACGACCCAATTAATAGAAAAGCTATTAAGCATAAACAAATACGTTTATGGGGCCAGTGGATAGACCGACAAGGTCCCAAATAAAGATCGACGCTAATAGTTTTTCTATTAAGCTTCTTCTCATGGTGGAACACCACGAGGCCAATTTGACGTTTTTTTTACGGGGAGGGTGAATCTTTTAACCAAAAATCGAATAAGATAAACTAAGTTCTATGCCAAAACAAATTTTCACCATAATATTACAATTTTATCCTTAAACTACAGCATAAAAAGCATTAATATGATTTTTAAAACAAAATAGAAATTAAATTAAAGGTAGCGATTTCATTTTTCCTCTTTTGGCTAATTATTTTGTTTCAATACAAATTTATGTTTAATATACAATTTTATCCTTAAACTATGACATAAAAAGCATTAATATGCTTTTTAAAACAAAATAGATTCTATTTCGGGGTAACTATTTCATTTTTCCTCTTTTGGCCAATTATTTTGTTTCAATACAAATTTAACTTTAATATACAATTTTATCCTTAAACTACAACATAAAAAGCATTAATATGATTTTTAAAACAAAATTAGATTCTATTTCAGGATAACTATTTCATTTCTCGTCTTTCGCCCAATTATTTTGGTTCAATACAAATTTATCTTTAAGGCACCAATATATCTTTAAACTTTATTACAAAAAATATTAATATAACTTTATAATAAAAATAGATTCTATTTCGGGGTAACTTATTCATTTTTCCTCTTTTACCAACTATTTTCTTTCAATACAAACTTATCTTTAGGACAATTATATCCTTAAACTATAACATAAAAACGTTAATATAATTTTTGAAACAAAATAGATTCTATCTGTGGAATGAATAAATCACATTTGGTAAAGACACGCCCCCAGAATTCGCGGCTCGTCCAATTACAACCCAATGGGAGGAGCATGAGAACGAATCCAGGATCTCTGGTTGGCGGAGTCTCACTCTCACACAGGAAACTCGCGAATCGAATATTGGGGGTGGGGCCAATCGGGTCGCGTATATAAAAGGGAACATTTTTCAGCTGGATCCACAACAGTGATTTTATCAACGTCCAACCACACATTCTCTCATGGACACTTCCAGTCAGACACATCAGCTTTCCTGCTCCCCGCAATTGTTTGAAGACGGGGACCTCTCTGCAGGGGCTGCGCTCCATCTTTTCGCAGCGGCCGACCGGAACGCCCTACTTTCAACGCAATCCTTTGCAGAAATTTGTGACGGCGAGAAAGAACCAGCGGAAACACCCTCATTTGAAATGTAAGTAATTACGTAATAATTTAGTTTGTGATTCATTCTCGGGCTATATATATATATATATACACACACATCGTATCATTCAGTGCTTAACCCTTGCAAGTGTTAGTTAATTTATAGAAAGCCATAATAAACGAAGTGAAAAGACATCTGCCCAGGGGTTCGAGACTGCGACGGGGCTTAGTAGCCCAGCTAATCTTCCTTCATGAGAATGTCATTCAGACAGTGAATTTTATTATGCGATGAAAGTATCCTTTGAAAGTGAAATTTTATAACGCGCTTGTTTGCCTGTACGTGTTAACTTAAAAATTTATAATAAGTTCAACAGGTTGGTTTTTAGAATTACTAAAGCTTTAAAGGTAAGGAATTGCTGCGGTCCCGGGTTCGCGACCCGGTGCTGACAGATGATGCGTAGCATATCCAACTAATCTTCCTTTTGAGCTCAGTTAGGCTAGTGCTTCTTGTTTATTATTTGATCTGAGTACCCTATCCTGCATTTTCTCTTATTGTAACTCCTTGAAACTCTCTCTTCCGATATATATATATATATATATATATATATGGAAGTATATGTTAACAACCCGGTTAGGCGAGCTGCTTGCTGTTTATTATTTGATCCGGGCGCCCTAATCGGCATTTTATCTTATTGTAACTCCTTGTAACTCTCTCCTCCCATATATACATCGCTGGGTCCTGGCATATAAATGCCTGTTTACTACAGGTTACTGTGCTAGGCTTTCTGTAGTTAATTTATTCTATTAAGTATTTAGAGAGTGAATTTTGTTTATCAAATAATTACGTGTTAACATTTATTTAAAATTAGTTTGTGAAATGTTTCATTAAAATAGCATGTATCCTCAATTTTATATATACTGTATGTATATTAGAGTGGTCCAAAAAATAAAATTTTGTAATTTTTTACCTCCACATGGCTGCTCCTGTTCCAATATCTATCAATCATCTCCATCCCAAATTTCAGCCTATTTGAATGATATTTACTGGTCGCTATGAATTTCATTTTACTACTCATTTTCTAGTAGACTGAACTTCTGGGTTAAAAAATGAAAAAAGAAGGGCAAATACTAGTTTATTGTTTGAAAACAGATTAAATCTCAAAGAAAACAGCTTTTTTTTTTAGAAAACAGAATAACTCTTAAAGAAAACAGATTAATTTTTAAAGAAAAAAATTATATGTTTAATAGAAAATTACATTTATCATTCGTTTATAATATACATCATTACTTAGATTAACGCTTCATCACTGACTCCTTCGAAGACGATGAGTAGTCTTGGCGATGTTTTGCTACTAATCGGAGGATGAATTGTTTATGTTCTTCATCCTTCGTCAAAAATGTATTATATGCCTTGATAAGGGCGATACCCCTCTCCGCCAAATCATTGACAACTTTTAGGTTGATCGCTATGCATCGAAACTCTTGAAAGCAATCATCCTCCGTCCAGGAATTGGGATCGGTCCTCAGGAAGTTATCCTCCGCTGCCTTCCTTCCTTCTTTCTTTAACAGATTGAAGATTCCCAGGGTCCTTTTGGTGACTATTTCATACAAATTCAAATCTTCAATGTTTCCTTCAAGCTTCAATCGACGAGTAACACTGATATTCTCGTTACGTTTGGTCTCGGTATCGACTCTTGGATCGAAGAATGCAAGGCCGATGAGATGCTCTCCAAGATACCACAGGTGCCGTTGAAGAGCTGTGGATGCTGCTTTGGAAATGGTCTGATTTGGGTACTTTTGCAAGATTTTAAGCAGAATATCGTTGAAAGGAGTGTTGATTCCGACGGGGGCCTCGTTTCAAAAACGTGCGTAGACCAAGGCGATAAAGAGAGAGAGCTCGGTGATATTCTCCGTCTCACGTGCTGTCAGCTGTAGTTGATGCTTGAACAGATAAATTTTGAGGACGTAGATGGCCTTGGCCATCCAGCGTGCATGGTGAGTTGGTCCTGGAGCGCGGACCTTGACTTCTTTCTCATTACGGCACCCGAGGAAGGTGAGGCAGAGTCGTAGCAATTCCTCGTAGTCATCACGCGATTGTTTAGACTCCAGTGCCTTTGTGAAGTACTGGATCATTTCCTCTCGAAGGTAGAACATCTTTGGATCTCTGAATAGGTGGTTTGAAGCCTTCATGAAGGAATCCTTCTGAAGTGATGGCCATTTTTTTCTGAAAACTTTTAAAGAGAGTCATTTACGGGCCATGTGTGGGTCCAAGAAGTGCGTTGCAGGTGTTTGACAAGATGACTTCAAGGATATGATGTCGACAAGCGATCCAGACAAGTTCCCTCCCTACTGCTTTTTCAATCATGGTACAGGCTGCCCTGTGAAGGCCAGTATTAGACGCAGTTCTGTCAAATACTAGACCTTGGATCTCACCGCGAAGATTCCAGTCATCAATCGTCGAAATGCAAGCCTTGGCCTGTTCTTCTCCTGTAGCTCGTTGTATTTTTGGCACGGCTAGGAGTTTTTCCATCCCATTTCCCTTAACGATTACCGTGGTTCGTTCGGCTGTTTCCTTTGCGCCGCCGATGTCGGGAAGTAGTTTCCTATCCCAGTGAAGAAGAAGAAGGGGGTCCTTCGACAGAAAACGAAGCTTGATCCTCTTTCGCTGCTGCCTGTCTTGCTTGCAGGGGCGTAACTAACGGGGAGGACGGGAGGGACATGTCCCCCCCAACTTTTGAACTGAGGGAGACAATATAGGTTTTGTCCCCCCGAACTTTTGATCTAAGTTTCCTTTCATGTTAAGTATATACTTGGTATACATAAGGTAGTTGTGAAAATGCTTCTTTGATTTTCCTATTACTATCGTAAATATAGATCATTCTCTAAATCATAGTATTTTAAGAGCATCATCTTGGTCGCAAACACATTACCTACAGGATAGCAGCACAGAAATTCATCGCAGGATTTTTCATCATTATAGTTGTCCCCCCAACTTTTGAAAGCTAGCTACGCTCTTGCTTGCTTGCCTTCTTGAACGACGGATGGAGCTGCGTGAAAGAGTCATTGTAGAAATATCATAGCCCAGGGCTTGAGCGACTGATCCAGCAACGAAGACTGCTCCTCGATCGGGAAGGTTGACGCGATCAAGAGCAGCAACCACATCTGGTGATGTGAAAAGACGTCTTCTCGTTGCATCATCAGGAATTGGCGATCTTCTTCATTGTCTATCACCTTCAAGGCGTCCTTCCATGCAACGTCGAAAAGCTCTGAGGGAGTCTCTTGGAACATGCTCTCTTTCACTCTGCAGCTTTGTAGCTGCGTCTTGCGGTTTTTCTTCAACGCAAGGAACTCTTCGTACATCTTTGACAGCTTCCTAACGCAGGGCCTCTTTGCAGGCCAAGTTGTAGCTCTCTTTCAAAGTCTTGGTGGTGAAACTGAACCAAACAAAGCACATCACCACATGTGGGTAGCCTTGCAGTTGATAACCCGTTGCTGGGCTTTCCTTGAACCCACGTTTCTGCAGATGAGCGAGTACTTCTAGCCATAACCTGAAAAATGAGAGAAAAATGCATTAACCGTTTAGCACCAAAGCACAATTATACAAGTGTTAAAGTAAAATATTGCAAAGTCAAAATAAATAAAGTAAAAAAATTGGTTACAGTGGTTAGGGGTTGATGGGTAGGAAGATAGCCAAATTTAAAAAAAAAATTAAGAAGTAAATAATAAACTTCAAGAGACATAAGATATATACCTTACAATTTTAATCATTTAATTTAATAACAACATCCTTACCGGTTATAAATTTGCATATAAAGAACATAATTATATATATATATATATATATATATATATATATATATATATATAATACATATGAATTAATACTTAATATGTATGAATTAATAATTATATATATGAATTAATAATTAATATATATGAATTAGTACTTACATGAGATACTATTCCTAAGCTCTTGAAGTTTGAACGAACTTAAAACCGTCCTCCAACAAGTTTAAACTTGAAATGATGCATGAGTAAATGATTTGTCTGATTCACAAACAGCATTATACAAGAAATCGAACAATTGCATCATCCTCTGAAAGGTGGGCGGAGTCAATGTGGCGTGACTGCCGCGTCCTCTAAAAATGAAGCAGGTAGAAAATGATTAGCTAATTAATTAATTGAAAATGTGAAAATCATAGCGACCTCTTAACATGTACTGAATCGACAGATATTTTTCACAAAATCACTTTACATCTAAAGGAATAAGAGCAGCCATGTGGAGAGCATTTCCAACTATTTTGAAATTTTAGCCAAAATTTTGGACCACCCTAACTATGGAACAAATGGATTTTAATTAAAAAAGATTAAATGTTAATGAATCGTTTAGTATCTGCCAGGTGCTCCATACCCTGTGACGGTGCTTAGTCATCCAATATGATCATTATTAGAAAATGTATGAACTGTCAAAATAATTTTCTGTCTACAACCGTATCCTTTCTCCATATAGGTCCGATGCGGAAATCTATCGTGTTATAGCTACTTTTCGTGACAGCTTTGAAGAAAAGCAAATAGCCGACGGCGATTTGGGGCTTTTACAGCGCAGTCAACCCAGTGACCTCAATACGGAGGTCGAAGTATTGGCTCACATCCGGTCCAACGATTGCCAAGTCGCTGAGGAACTTATGTAAGCTTTTTTTATTTTGATTAAGAACAAGACACAGTGTACTTTCATCAATTTATTAAATGATAGAAATCATGTTTTATAAATTAGTACAATTCAGCTTAAATTAGTTAAAGAATTAGCATCTATTAAATAAGCTACAGAGCACAAGACTAACATTATTGGGGACATCTTATATTTTACACACTATAGTTACAATTATATATATATATATATATATTATTTAGGGTGTCTCTTATTTTCGAAGTGTTGATTTGTTTAGGTTGCGCCCCCTCAACCAGTTCCATTGGTTGAAAATACATCACATATAAAATTGTTTTTGGATTGAACAATTTTTAGAGGTAGCCCCCGCTTATTAAAGTTCATAAAATATAGCTATTATTTATGCAATTAATATTTGAAATTACTAGCAGTTGTCAAGTATACTAAACATATGTTTTTAATTAATTAATCATCATATTTATGATGAATTCAATTAAATGAATATATTAGAGATAATTGTCAAGTTTGTAGCTGAAAATATTGCTTGATAAGACAAGATCAACCTGTTTAAACATGTTTCATCAAGAATGCTCCAGATTATGAGATTATGTTGCAATTGTTTATTTGTCATCATTCAGTGTTCTGCTGTCATAAGTAAAAGGTGTGTAACTGTTTATCACTATACTTCTTTTTTGCTATTATCAGATAATAAACTATGTTATATTTTTCACAATTATTTATACTGATTTTGTTATTAGTGTTTGAAAAAAATTTAATGAATTTAATGAAAAAATTAGAATTTATGCTCTTATACACATATTATGAAGTTTTAAACAATGTTGCTATTTGTCACAAAGAATTTAATTTAGTTCAATGGAAATTTTACCTGACATGTGTTTCATGATCTGTGTTTCTATCAGTGGCGTCACTAGAGGGGTGCGGGAGGTTTTTGTGCAGTGTTTGAGCAGAAATTTATTATTTTTTATAAAAATATCCCTGTAGTTAGTTATAACAACAAAAACATTTTTCGTAAGCCCAGCTTACATGTATCAATATACCTACAAGGCTAAAACTCTATGCTAATTTACTTTTTGAACCTTCTAATGCGCTCCGGTCAGAGCTGTCATTATTACCCAATTACAATGACGCTTCGAATCACGTGGTTTCGTCTGCACGCTCTACAAGCACGCGCTGTTGTTTTCGTTGCTGCTGGTGTTTTTATAGTCGCTGATTTTGTCAAATTTTCTGTTGTTTTAGCTACAATATTGTGGTAATTAGTATTTGTGAACCTATATCAATAACTTTTTTGAGAATGAAGTAGTAATTAAAGGAAAAGAAGGAGAAAAATAAAAAAAGGCTTCCGCTCAGTTGTTGCAGCCTCTGTCTTTATGATGTTGCAGCCTCAAATTTATGAGTATATTTCCATATGCATTTGTCTACAACTTCTACATTATTTGGGCCGTTATTGATTATGCAAACCTAATCCATTAATGTATCTCATGTAACGGTAAAGTTTAACGTTAAAATGAACATAATTTTGATGTAGTTCTTAAACGTTTTTACTTCGAATTCTATTGTTTTCTTACCGAATTTTCACTTTAACCACATGAAACTATGTAAATGTAAATACATTTAGGCTGTGCGTATGATATTGTAATTTAAAGGAGTAATTTTAATTTTGCTAGTTGTTTATGTCACTACTATTGCCATTACATTCAGTGATATACGGGAATTACGATTTACGAGTAACATTAGTACAAAAAACATTACTAAGGATTCTGTATGGTCTGGTACGGGAGGAGGTCCATGGGGGGGGGGGGGGGTGACACCATGAGTTACCGCACTGGGTGACACCAACCCTAGTGACGCCACTGTTTCTATTTCCAATAAAATAGCAAAATATAAATTTCTACTACAAAAATATTTATTCCTTGTTTCTTAGATTAAAAAATAATAGGAATAATAATTGAGAAAAATACGTTAGATTTATAAAATAGACCAAATTAACTTTGTTATGTCTACCAAATTTTTTTTTTTTTTTGTAATTTAAAAAAGTCAAAACAGTGATTTAGCCCTGCTCTACAAAACCATAACACTACATTAATATTTTGTTTTCTTATTTTGCAGATGAATACAAGAAGACCATTCTATTTGCTCGGATCTACAGTAGATGATATTAAAGGCTCAAAGCTGCCCCCATATAGGCAAGCTTTTGGTTATTTTATGCACCTCCACAGAGAGAAAAACATGACAATCCGCGATGCTCTGCGTCAATCTATTCGAGCCACAATAGTTATCTGGGATAAGGCCAATATTCCTACTCAGCAGGAACCTCGTGCCATGAAGAAGTTAGAGAATTTCTTTAACGAATGGACTTGCTTAAAGAAGCATGCTTCCAGAACAAGCCAGAGCCATAAAACCAAGGAGGCTGATTTTGTAGAGCGATTGGAAGATCTCTTTGACATCGCCCATGGAGACGCTGAGAAGCTGATCAAGAATCGTGAGGACTGGGAGTTCCTTCAACTGCAAAGACAAAAAGGTCGTCCTGGCTCAATCGGTGGTGTGGACACTGTACATCTTCACCGCACAAAAAATGCAGTCAAACGGTTGGAAGCTGAGGCAGAGAGAAAAAGAAAGTCAGAATCTTTGATGGAGGCGTCTACTAGTCAAGTTGTACTGGCTTCTTCCACATCTTCCAGCAACACTGATGAAAGTGAGAATGAGGAGGAGGAGCCCAAAGGAGCTTGTGCTTTACCAAAATCTAAGAAAAAACGAGGCATGAAAAACATCATGACTATTCAGATGTCTGCTGCCCTGGATCGTACACAAATTTCCTCTAGAAAGGCAACATTTATCCTCGCAGAGGCAGCTAAAAGCTTTGGTTTGGACGCTTCAGATTACAACATAAACCAACATTCTATCCATCGCCTTCGAAATAAGAACCGAGCTCGTCATGCTAAAGAACTTAAGGAGCATTTCCATGGAGAATGTTCTATGACAGTCCACTGGGATGGCAAGATGATGGAGGACCTCACCTCGCACAAGCACATTGATCGTCTCCCAGTACTTGTGTCAGGACCTGGTGTTGAACAGCTGCTTGGTGTCCCCAAAATCCCAAACTCAACTGGAGAAGCACAAGCTGAAGCCGTCTTTAACTGCCTGAATGAATGGGGAATTACAGAGAGAGTAAAAGCAATTTGTTTCGATACAACAGCTTCAAACACGGGTCAATATAGTGGAGCCTGTGCTCTCATCGAAGCAAAATTGGGACATGATGTTTTGTACTTGCCTTGTAGACACCATGTTTTAGATTTATTGTTGGGAGCTGCATTTGAAGCAACATTGGGATCTACATCAACTGGTCCAGAGATATTGATCTTTAAGCGTTTTCGTGACAATTGGACTTCTGTTGATCAAAGCCAGTTCCAAACAGGTGAGACAGACACGATTACTAAAGAAGCAATTATCCAGTCTAAAACTGAACTAATTCAGTTTGCTAGATCCCAGGCACCTATGCTACGGGATGACTATCAAGAACTTTTGGATCTGTCCATCATCTTTCTTGGAGGTGTCCCCAATAAAGGCATCAAGTTTCGTGCACCAGGTGCCATGCATCGAGCTCGCTGGATGTCCAAAGCGCTCTATTCTATCAAGATGTGGCTTTTTCGAAACCAGTTCAAGATGACTAAGACTGAAGAACGAGGAATTCGAGATCTTTCCCTTTTTTCTGTTCTCATCTATATGAAGGCTTGGACAACATCCTCACTCCCTATTGAAACCCCATTTAATGACTGGCTCCTTATGAGGTCATTGATTAATTATCCTAACAAAAAGATTTCTGATGCAACTAAAAAAAAGCTCTCTAACCACTTATGGTACCTGTCTGAAGAAGCAGTTGGTCTTGCTTTCTTTGATGAGCGAATTACTACAGATGTAAAGAAACGCATGGTAAAGGCATTAGAAGATGAGTCCACTGATAGACCACCCAAGCGTCCTCGGATTCCTGAATCGACCTTCTGCTCTGGTGAAGGACTACACCAACTTGTTACAAGAAATACTAGAGAATTCTTTACTAAGCTGAATTTGCCAGAAGGATTTCTGAACAAGGCACCCAGCACTTGGACATCCAACTGTGAATATTTAAGGGCCAGAGCTATTGTTGCAGCTCTATCTGTTGTAAATGACCGGGCAGAACGTGCAGTAGCTTTAGTTCAAGAGCTGAATAAGAAATTGACAGTGGGGGAAGAGCAGCTCCAGTTCCTGCTCCAAATTGTTGCAAAACACCGCCAGAGTCACCCAGTTCCATCAAAAACTGTTCTTCTCAAAAAATAACCATCAATGAGGTCGCACCTTAAAATACACCATATTGTATAATCATTGTATATTAAATAAATGTTGTATAAGGAAATAATGCTAATTAAAGTAATTAAAGTATGTAAATAGCACTGGCATTTTGAATTTATCTCTATATAATAAACTAATGGTTTTTTTTTGTAGCAATGCTTCATTGCTGATTGTATATAAAAAAAGAGCCAGGAAGGATTTTGGATAGGAGAAAAAGGATTGGGATAAAGAAGGATTGAGGACCAAAGGATGGATTATAACAACATCAAGGATAGGTTAGAAAAGGATCAATGATAAATAAGAAGGCCTATACTTATAAAAACGAATCAAACTAAAAAAAGAAGGAAGGAATTATGTGTATAATGAGCATAATCATATGTCAGGAGCTATTATGCCATGGTCACCATTTTTATTAGCTGGGGGCGACCCCTAAATATGAGCCAATTTGTGTCAAACTTTCAAGTTTTAGTTTTTATGCTAAATGGAACTATTTTAGGGTGCGCAGATAAAATAATTCAACATTTCAATTTTTGACTACCCAATAAGAGACACCCTAATATATATATATATATATACGCGTAAAACTTTACACAATACATCGAGTGCGCACAAATGGAAACCTTTTTTTATCTGCATTCACACCATTTCATCATTCAACTCAGTGTCGCACAAATCGAGTAATTTTAAAAAATGTATAAGTCCCTTTCCACGTGACATATGCAAGAGAAATGAAAGGCAGTACATGCCGCAAGTATTACTAAAATATCCTTGTAATCGGTGTGGTTTCCAGACAATTTCAGGGACATACAACTTTTCGAGAAATTTTACAATAACAGGGTCACTCCAGGGATGAGTCCCCAGTGAATTAAAATAGTACACTCTTTCCCTATTTTTAAAGTAGATGGCCAACCAATGAATCCCTTCGCCAACGACAATGTCCGTGTTGACAATAATTCCCCCGCATTTTCTCGTAGTTGGTAATTCCAATGTTTCATTCTTCGCAAACACACCGATAAATTTGGAGCGTGTGATTCGGTCACTATTCATCACTCTGAAGTATATTCACATCCATTTTAAAAGTCAGTAACCACGTTCCTGAAGCGGTCAATTTCTATTAGAGCTTGTGACTTGAGGTATACTAGTACACTAGTAGGAGCGTCTATCGGGTTGGCGAATTCCAATCTGACTGAGATGTTTCCACTCTGTTGTGGACTTAAGTGTGTATTTACACTAGCAGATAAGTCGGGTGTGATACCAAACGGGTAAAGGTTAAATTGATCGATGAATTCTTTCTGCGTTACCGCAATCCCGATTTCATCACAAGCATCTGCAATATGGGCCAGATTACGATAAGCTCTCGCGCAAAGCGGGAACACAGCGTCTGATGAGTAGTCCGTATCCATAGTCCCACCCAACGCAACGCCATTGACGTATAGTTATATTTTTAAGGCTGAAATTCTCGAATTTAAAGGCGTTCTTTTTATATTTTCCATTCGTCGAAGCGTAATCCTGCATTCCAATTAATAACCTTTTAGGTAGAACTCCAAGGGCCACGTTTTCTAGTTACTTCGAGGCCAACCCTGCGGGCACCGTGTATAGTTTTCTCTGTACTCTGTTAATTGGGTATTTTACTGTTGCGTTTATTAAATTTTTTTCAATTTCTAATTGTTTAGCAGAGCTTAATTTCACTCGACGCACGCGGAGATATGTTTCCATAATGTGAATCACAACGGGTTTTGCGCCCTCTTCTTGATCAGGCCCCAGATTTATGCAGATCTCAGGATTCATGCGGGTGAGCTTTAATTTCATATCCACCCCATTTATAAGCAGTTTCTCCTAGAACGTGAAGTCTGTATGCAGACGTCCAAAGCACTTGTATATCTTCTTTTTAGAATTTTTAAATTTATCCTTTATATTACTTTCGTCTATAGTCTGATAATAGTCCTCGGCAGTTAAAAAGGTATCCTTCGCTTCTTTTGAAAAGTTGAGGACATTTTCCAGATAGGCTCGTAGGTGACAATAACCCGTTCCTGCCGAGATGTTAACCTGATTTAAATACACCTCACACTGGCTGAATATGGAATGTAGAAAGTTGGTTTCAGGGTATGCAGAGTAACTATCATCGCAGTCCGTTCCATCTGAATGGGCTATACGTAGTTTAGTGTACATGTGCATACAGCTTCGATCAAAAAAGTATGGGCCTGAGCTGGGTATCACGAACTCTATAGGGGCACTCGGTGAACTAATTGTGTTTAATGGGTTAATTGTAATAAAGTCACCGTGCTCAATAGAAACTTGTGTTGGGGACATATCAAAGAGGGACAGCTCCGATTTACAACATTGAGAGCTACACGGATGGATGAAACGTGCCATGACGAGTCAGAAATAGTGTCACCTCTCTCGACAAGTAGTAATCAGCCTATGATTTGCGAGGACAATGTCCTCAGCTTATATCAGTTAAAAAATTGATCAACCATAGGTTTCATTCGCTTAGAACACTTCTTTTTTTATGTCCTTTTACGTTCAGCGCCACGTGTTGGTAACCCCCTCTTCCGGACAGCCCTCTTCTTCTTTCCGCCACCACACCTTTTTTTCTTTGCATCTTTGATGATTTCGTCCCGCGTACGTTTTAAATGTTTTTTTAGAGCTTCTTTAGGTTTAGCTCCACCCATTGTCTTCCACTGCGTTAAAACCTGATTGTAACGCTTTCCTCCCGAGGTATCTGGCGCCCCTCTTCAGCAATGGGACAGCCGTGCGTAGTATGGTTGAAAAAATGGATCCAAGCCCACTCTCACGCTGATATCTCACCCCTCGATAGACTGTAAAAGGCCTTCGGGTCATTATAACTCAGTGCGACGAAAGCGTAGCTTCACTGTTAAGCCCCATCACTGAATTCGCAGCAGACGCGCCTGGGTATCCCCATCAAATTGATGCCCCACGATATTGCTGTAAATAAAGCACATGTCTGCGGATGGATAGCCATCACCCAATTTCTCCAATTTCAACTGATACATTAAGCTGGACAAGTCATGTTGTGCCTCGTGAAAGGTCTCTTTGGAACGCTGCTCCATATCGGCCCTCGGTTATAATTTGGAACAATCCTTTGTTTTTAATATTTCTATTATCCTGTGATTTTAGGGTCAGAGCATGTGCAGGGGTTTCTTTGTTTACGATTTCGTATACTAAATCAGTCGTAAGATTTGAGCTTTTTAAACTTCTGTTTAAGCCTCTCACAACATCCTCGGCTGCACAATAGCGGCCCGGGCCTACTGTTACTACTACTACTGTAGTGTAATACATTCCAACCCCACTCAGGGCGGCACGCATGGTTTCATCCCTAATTACCGCTGCCTTTTCACATTTATCACGATCACTAAGAACTGTAAAAACGGGTCCTTTATAATCAGTACTTAAGAAGCTGGTGAATAACTGAATTTTAGTATGACCCCACCTCATACGAATCACGTTCCAATTCAATGGGCCCATGGAGTTCTGTTACAAAGTTGGCTAGTGTGTTGTTAGCATGTACAGACAGAGAAGAAGAGGACGGGAGTGTGACATAGAAGTGGTTAGGCGCCATGTTGCATACTATTTAAGCTTCATTATTGCATCAGCTTCAGCTTTATATAGGTGTTGAAGCTTTCTGGGTACCCTAGCCATTTCACTAGGTACATTTTTCTTTTTCCTGAACCTCTGCTGACTAAAATTTTTCAATTTTAAACACATTTTTTCCTAAATTAAATGTCACTTTCTGCAACTCCTCGCGGTAAAAGCCTCCTGCGATTTCTTCCCCATTCAAATCTTCAACGTAATACATCATTATCTCGCCTTTAGGTCTCATAGCCCTAACTTTAAAAATCTCACGTGTCCATCCTTGCTCAAATCCCTTCGCGAATTTATTTCCCGAACGTGAGAGCCTTACATAATCATTGATTTTGAAACGTGTAGAGTGTGGCGGTGTTCTACGAATATCTCTTCTCACCTCACACTCTGTGTGCGTACCTCTTGTCCCAATCCGTGTTGTCCCAATCGCGCGATGGTGTGAAGAGTTGTGTGACGAGGCCAATGATTCCAGAATGTTTATATATCTGTATGTGTTTTTATGTGCAAAATAGCGATGCATGCGTTCCTTTATGGTACGTTGAACTCTTTATGTATAGAATTGCTAGTGTAGTAACTGATAATAAACTCTGTTAACATGTTCTGAAAAGCTCGGCCAATAAATTCTTTCCCCATATCCGTACAAAAATAGCCTGGAACCCTGTTTTCTTTCAACATCAGCGTTTTGGTGGCTTTAGCAACTGTTTCAGGCGATTTATTTTTCAGAGGAATTAGCCACAGATATCTAGAGAATACATCTATTATGAATAGGACGTTGCGATAGCCATCATTATACACTGATTATCTTTGCATGTCTGTTAAATCCGCTTGCCAAATAGAATCAATCGAAGCCGCTGTTGTCTTGTCTGTTTTAAACCTTTTTCTCACCAGCTTATGAAGTGTATAAGCATCCTGATCCCGCAAAAACCTCTCAACATCTTTTTCCCTACTCCATCATTGTAAGCATCTCTGTACAGTCTATCAATACCGCCATAGGAGGCTGGTTAGAAATGTCATAATAACGTTTTCTTAATATGTTAGCCATTTGCGTATTTTAGAGTCACGTGGATGGGGTTGGCCGTTGTTGTTTGGTCTCTTCTTTCTCCTCTTCAGAGATGCCACCGTAGAGGTGATGGCGTACTCAGTTGTGGCACATGCGAGACTTGCTCCAAGTCTTTTAACCTATTCAGATTTCCTATCAATGTTTTGGGGACATTTATTTGTTGTAGTCTTGCTTTAATATGCTTCCATCCTGATGGTGAGGGTCTGTCCCACTTTCTCACCAGATCATGGACAATGTCGATGATATTGGATCCCTGTACCCTTGTTCTTCAACAATGACTTCGCCTGTATCGGCCCACTGTATGATGGGGTCCTCATTCAATAGATTATAAAGGCTTAAGCTTTATTACTCAATCTATGTGGGAGACTGCTTTTTAATACATGCTCGATATGTTGCGTTCTGTTATTCTTTGGTTGGTCATCTCTAACGTCGGCCTCAGGTCCTATGTCGCCATGCTCATCGTTGCTTGCGCTGTGTCTAATAACCACAGGGATCTCTGTCGGATTCTTATAATTTTCGTACTCATGAAGAAATTTCTGCAGAGCCTCTTGGTATAAAATCCTTTTCTCATCAGGTGACTTTTCACTGTTTAATAGGTCTATCAATTCGCTTTCCATTCTTTTAAGTCTGCTTTTACGGGGTTCTAGAACCATATCTGGACTCTTTGAACTTTGCAGTGAAGCAACACCTCGTGCGGAATCACTACCACGTTCTTCATTTTATTAATATAGTCAGTAAAGGTCTCAAAACTGAAAATAAGATGGGGGAGGAATGATCCCCCTCTTTGTACAATAATTCGCTTTCTCTTCCCCACAGTGTGACTTTTACGAGCGAGCGTACGTATTATGTTCTTGTAACGACGTAGGCGAGCGTTCTGAGGGGATTTCATTGGTACATTACATTTTATAACATTAAGGCAGATTTCACAGATACATTTTAAAAAGTCCGAGTCGATATTTTTAACAAACATCTGCTGCAGTGCCCGGGGCAATCGATGATAGATTTTTATTAATTCATGGTATTTCTTTAGCCTATTTGTCATTCTGGAATATACACTGTTTCAGGCTCGTTTGGCAATATATTCGTTCTTAGAAATACCTTAAACGTGTTTCGCGGGTGAAGATCACAAAGCAAATATCCGTAACGTAGACTTGTAGCTTCTTTATAAACTTCCGGAAACTCCTTATGCTGATTCGGGAACATTTGATTGGCTAATACCCCAATTTGTGACACAACTCTACGTTGTGCGAATAAGACTAGATATTATGTATTTAACGACACATCGCGCATGTATCTATTTTTGAAAAATAGATTCTGATTGATGAAGAATACGCTTATGTTAATATGGTGGGAGAACTAAATGTCTCGGCAAAGCTTTATCCATTTCCAACATCAGATCGTCAATTACAATGACTGTATGCTCATTTCCTTTTATCGAATTAACGTCATAGACGCTTTTGTGGAACAAAATATAATATCATCTCGGTACTCGTTGAACACTGACTGGTATGTCGTAGCACCATATTACTTTATGCACAAATTTTGAGAACATCTCCCCCTTATCTTTAATGATTTTAAGCATAAACACAGTTTTATCACACCCTGTAGGGCCGGATATAATACACGTGGACGGGCTTGTGAACCTGAATTTTTCTACAGATTCCAGCTCTAACACGTCACACCCCTAAGTGGAACATTTACAAAATATAACAACATTTAAGTGTTGCTCCTTATATTCTTGTTTTTCTTCTTCCACAGAACCGTGAATGACGATGAGGTACAGCACGCCATCATCGATATTACATGCGATCCCGATGATGGTGTAGTTGTGGTTCCAGACTCCGTCGCCGCTGACGAACCCTCACCAGCGACACCTCCACCACGTGGCAGTTCAAAGCGGAGGCACGATGATGAAGAACCTTCCACGTCAGGTATAAAACGTGCCAGGAGTGTACCGGTTACTAGAACCCCAGTAATAGAGCCCCAGCCCTCTACGTCTTACGACACAATTTCCACACTAGAACCTTCCTCAATTAAATTTGTACTCCCTTATTCCTTTCAATTCCGGGTACATTCTCCACATCAGCAGGTTCTCGCTCTGTAGAGGAAGGTATAACACCGCACCACTAATCCCACCCCGGCCCTGACTAGAAATTGGTATATAGTCAGGGTTGACCCTGGAACCCTTTATAGCAACGGTGTTGAACAGGGACTGCGGCGCGTAGTTGATGACGGGGATGTAGATGATTTTTGGGTAGTAATACTATTCAGACGCTTGGCCGATGAAGATATAGAATATATCTGGGGCATATAATGAAGGCCTCTCAAAGCAGTACAGCCTTCAATATGGACAACTTCACGGTAGATATTGACAGAGAATTCCAGGTTGCGGGTCATAGTGCCACACCTTATACTCTTAATTTCAATTCTCAGGCTATTTACAGACAGCATATAAACGTCGATCGTAGTTGCAGCTTTATAGCAATAGTCTTGGCCGATATGTTTACTCTGCTAAATACACGGGCCTAAAAAATTTGGTTGCCTACGGTTGTGCAGCGTGCTCGTAAACTGGTTTCAGATTGCAAGCTTGAGTTTGATTGTAATATGGGTCCTGAAGAGCTGAGAAGGGTAGAGCAGGAAATGAATATTCGTATAGTTGTATTTGGAATGGATGATCGTCGTAGAACTGTGTGTTTTCAAAAGCTGTGTGAGAGATCGCGCGAGACCTCTACTTATTTTAGGACTGTCAGGGTCAACGTATTTCCCCATCCGTAATATAAGGGACCTTTACGAGTTTGCGGATGATATAGTGAAACATTGTAAGGAATGTCACATGGTTTGTGAGCAGTGTAAAAACTCCAAATGTGAAAGCTGTGTAGTTGAAGCTGAGAAGAGGGAATGTAATGTGTGTAGACGTACATTTTCAATAATAAATGCTATGGGCTCCATAAGTCAATTGGCACTTGCAGGAAAATGAAAATCTGTGAATGCGGTATGTTTCATATGATGGATAATTGGGGGTAAGTTTGAGCATAAATGCGATGAAATTCTCTGTTCTACATGTCATGAAAAATATAAGGTGGACGGAGTAAAGCATGTATGTTATATGAACGATGCTAAGTCTAAAAATAAACCCTGTATAACCGTGTACTACGATATAGAAACTTACATAAACCCTGAAACAAAAGAGGTTATCCCACATCTACTCGTAAGCCAGACTATCTGCGATGAGTGCATGGAAATCGAATGTGATGAGTGTCACAAATGTGGTAAACGAACAAACGTTTTTAAAACGATCGCACACGACAATCCTATGGAACCCTTTGTGTCCTATATTGTCAAGTTAGTGGACAAGTTAAAAAAAATTACTGTGTACTGTATATTAGGGTGTCAATTTTAGGGAGCAAAGTGAAATCTTTAGATTTTCAAAGACTACTAGGGACCAAATGGTACATTTTTATGTGCTAAATCGAAATATGGCTTTAAAATCCAGATATGACCACTCCTAGCTACTTATATTTGAAGTTGAAGTTTACGAAAAATCAGCAATTTTTGCAAGTATGTTTTTTATTGTATATAACTACATTTTACCTACATTACACACAATTAAAGACATTTTGATTGTATTTCAATATAAAAACTTAGAAATATAGATAGGTTTCTTGAACTTTGCCAAGAATGCAAGAATGCTATGTCTGACTTGCTCTTGTTCCTGGACATGAGCTCCCTACTGGCCACCTGGCCACTGATGTACGCCTCCCTCCTCTCTTGTGAGTAAACATGTGCTGCTTCAGTTGTCATCCTTAAACACTTCTCTACTGACTGTGTGTGTGACGGCCATGCAGGAACTTCCATTGGTCTATCCAGAAACTCCTTGATTGCAGCAGTGGTGAGGGAGCAGGTCAGAGGAGGCTCAGTCACGCCAGAGTTCCAGTCAATAAGATCCGAGAGTTTGGTGGCATCTGGGTTGATGTGAGGAGTCTTTCTGGGTCTGACACTGCAGTTTCCTACCTGTGTGTCCTCATCTCCTTCACCTCTGATTTTCAGTATCCTCTTCACTGCCTCCCTCCTTTCCTCCACCTCACTGCACAGCATGGCCTGGAGCACAGCCTCAGAGTGTGCATACTAGGCTGATCTCTTCACTGTAGGCATCACTATTCGTATCACCTCCTTCTTCTGACTTCTGAGCAGCTCCAACTGGTACAGTACATGCCTGGGACCCTCCACCCAGCTCTGATTTAACTTGATGTTGAACCAGTTTGGCATGTAAACTCCCATTATGAATTCCACAATTATCCTCAGATTCTTCAGGTTCCTACCCTTCAGCCCATGTTTAGAAATCCACAATCTGCAGAACCTTAGAGCCGTGGTGACCCACCTACTGTGACAGACTGGCCCAATCTCCAGGAGAGTAGACTCTGAGGTACCTCTCCCGATCTGATGGCAGTGATGATTCTGTAGCCATATGATTGGTCTGTGCTGAGGTCCTTGACTACCTCCTGACTGAGATGGGGTAGAGGAGGACCAACAGTGATTGTCGTGAAGTTTGAGTTGATCTCCAGTTCAGTGGCAGTGTCTAACATCTTCCCTAGGGGCCCAGACCACTTGTTGTTGCTCAATGTCTTGCCATCCAGTGCAGTCACAAAGGTGTCTGAGACTCACCTCCCCAGTGTGCAAGTCACAGACAATCCACACCAACTTCCTGCTAAGCTTGGCCTCCACATAATGCATTACTCCTCCCTCCCAGCCAGTATTCACATTAGTACTGTCACCTCCTATGGCCAAAAGGGTCTAGTCTGCTCCTCTCTCTCTTAACCAGTTCACCAGATGATTAGCAATGACCTCAGCATGACTTCTCTCCTCTGCAGTTTCCTCTGGTACAAAATGTCGCAAATATTTCCCACCTTGTTCATTGCACACTGTCTAGTGTTCTTCCTTAATATGTCCAGGAAACTGCCTGTCACTACCCTCAGCTTCCATCATCACTTTGGTGTCATCTCTTTTTCTCATCAAAGAAGATACAGGTGATGCCATTTTCCCTAATCTCTTCATCAAACTTCTTGACCAGCTCATTAGTCAGTCTCTACTGAGCTCTCCTCACCTTGTTGTGGTCAATCACCAGTACTGTGTCAAACTCTGTGATAAGACCAGCATCAATCCAGGCAGCAGTGGCAATCTCTGCAGTCTCTCTCAGCTCAGTGTGATGTCTCAAGCTAGCCAGAGCTATGTTGGTGATATCTTCAGTGTTGTATTTCTTCTTCTTAGCCACAGGCAAGGAAGAAGTTGTCGCAGCCTCTGGTATGAAGTCTTCGTCCTCCTCTCTCCTCCCTGCCTCCTCCAGTATATCTTCAGTCTCCTCCAACTTCATCTCCAGCAGTGACTCCTCCCTCAACTCCTCTTCTTTCTTGGCTGACTCCTCTGCCTTCCTCCTCCTCTTCTCCTCGGCCTTCCTTCTCTGTTCCTGTCTCTGCAGCACTGCTTCCTGTCTCCTGGTCTCAGGGTGATCAGCTAGACCCATATGGTGTGCCCCCACAGTACCCACCTTTTCTCTCTGACCTTTAATGAAGGCAAGCTCCTGCACTGGTATCTTCTGCTCGCTCCTGCAGTTGCAGTCAATGTGAACCTCACTGCTGCAGCCAGGGTTGCACCCAAGCTCACTACAGCTCCTGATCACACAGTGACAGGTCAGGATGTCCACCAATTTGTCCAGTTTCATCATGAACCTATCTTTGACCTCTAGCTTCACATTGCCAATGGACACCTTCACTGCCTCATCCCACAGTGCCTTCACTTTAGCCCTGACCCTGACCTCAGTGTTGATTACAGGTCCTGTGAATAGAGCGTTGGCCTTTCTCCACTGAGCCAGGAGCCCTGGAACAATGCCGTTGTTAATCAGGTCATTAACTGGGTAATTCTTCCTGTCTTCCTCACGCATCTGTCTCCTCAACAAACCATACCTCAGCAGATCTCTGGCTGTGGGCAGCTCAGCAGGGGGAAGTTTCCTCCCAGTCCCCACCAAATGACTTAGGTGACAGCTTGATTTGCTTCGAGTTCTGATTTCTTTCTGACTCATCCTGTGGACCTGTAAACAAAAGAAATGTCATTGAAATTTGGATAGGCTTACTGATTATGATTACATAAAATTAAGTTAATTGAAATTCTTAATATCTTCCTATAAGCTCAGATAAAAGGTTGTGTTGTTATAGGTACAAGACTTAATTATTCAAAGTAATAACAATTTCATATATCTATCATATCAAAATATACAGAAAGTTTGGGTCACACATAACATTTCGAATAATTTGAATTACACAATATTTACATTACGAAGTAATCAAAATTGTCAAAAAGGAGGGAAAACACGCATTCACAATCAAAACTCCAGCATTTGTGACTATGTGAAACTTAAAAACCATACTGCACACCAAACATAACCAAAGTTTACCATACATATCAATGGTACATTGATATACGATGCTACAGTCATATTTAGGTTATATTTCAAACCTTTATGGTCAAATATAAGTAGGTAAATGGCTTTTTTAAACAACACTAAAGATATTTCTAAGTGTGCTAGATAATATGACATCATTTGAGCATTAGTAGTTTTTGAATTGTTGACTTTACTAAAATTGACACACCCTAGTGTATATTCTTGCCCATAACGGGGCAAAATTTGACACACAGTTCCTTTATAAGGAACTGCTTGAACACAAGTCATCGGAGATATTTACAGGCGACCCCTTGAAAAGGGGAAACAAACTTATACAAATGCCTATAACAGGTAATCTTCAGTTTAAAGATACTTTATTATTCACACCTTGTAAACTAGCCAAGCTACCCGAGGTGATGGGTTTAGCCGCCGAAGTTTCAAAAGGGTATTTCCCTTACACTTTCCTCACTAGCAACACTTTAAATTACGTAGGACTACCTCCCCCCAAACAATACTTTAACTACACCAATATGAGTGATAGTGAGCGTGAAGATTTTGACCGCTACTACAGCAGTTTTAATGAAGCTAATCCTTACAATATAGCTGATGAATGTGAGCGTTATTCTGTGAATGATGTGCGCATGCTTAGAGTATGTTTCCAGGCCTTTAGAAGGATGCACATAGACCGTTTCAACTGCGATCCGCTGCAAGTCGCAACCACAATCGCATCATTGTGCTTTACTGTGTTCAAGAATAATTTCCTGGCTAAAGACACCTTAGCCGTCATTCACAGAAACAACCCTCGCAGTTATGGACACAAGCCTATTTACTGGCTCATACACATACAGCAGCAGACCGGAGTACACATAAAACACGCCCGCAACACGGAAGAAGTACCCATTAAGGTCAGTGGTCTTTTTGTTTGGGTTGATGGTCTAAGCGAAGACCGTGCCACTGGTGAAAAGACTGTGTACTCCTTTAACGGTTGCTGGTGGCATGGATGCCCACGTCCTGAGTGTGGAATCGTAGGAGATATCCACGGTAGATCTCCTGCCGACAGTCTTGCATGGACCCGCACCCGCGATCAGCTTATAGGCACCCAGTTCACTCACAAGATCTTGTGGGAGCTTGAGTATGATGCACGGATGGAAACAGATGGACACTGGACAGTACCGTGAAGAAATAAACACGATCAAGCTTTCAATGGTGTTGGATCCTCTCAAATGCGGTGATAGCTTGTTCGGAGGGCGTACAAACCCATTCAAGCCATACTTTCCGCCTACGGAGGGCGTGAAACTCCATTACTACGACTTCTGTTCTTTATATCCCTACATGATGAAAAACAATCCGTACCTGGTAGGTGCACCTGAAAAACTGGTGGGACCTGACCTGCCCCCCATCGAGGTGTTCTCAACAAATTTGAATTGGTACTATTTCGGTCTTTCTTTCATAGACTTGCTCCTCCCTCGCGATTTAAGGATGCCGATCTTACCCGTCGTTATAGATCACAAGCTGATGTTTTCCCTGTGCGTGAAGTGCGCAGAGGAGAATAATGGTTCCTGTAATCACACAACCAACCAGCGGAAGATCAGAGGTGTACATACAAGTCCTGAGCTGTCCCTAGCCGTTCATCACGGTTACAGAATATTGAAGATATATGAGGTGTGGAGGTTTCAGAAGCTCCCCAACCTTTTCACACCATATATAAATATCTTTTTGAAGGATAAAGTAGAAGCATCAGGCTACCCGCGAGAGGTTGAGAGCGAGGGTGAAAAATCGGATTATATTCAGCGTTACCGTGACCGTGAAGGGATACAACTGGACCGGGCCCAAATTGTTAAGAACCCTGGCAAGCGCTTTAGTGCAAACGTGTACCTAAATAGTCTTTGGGGAAAATTTGCACAGAATACAGGCGAGGGGAACGTTCATTTGGCCCAAAGTTATAACGAGGTGTGTGATTATGCCAACGCCCCCGATAAAGAGGTCATGGAGATCGTGAATGTTGGTAACACGTACATAATAAAGTACAACATCACCGAATTGGCCACAGATTCCTCACGTGTTACAAACATACCTGTAGCTAGCTTCACAACGGCATACGCACGCATCAAGCTTTGGGGACTACCGCATTCTCTTGAGCGGAGGGTGCTGTACGCTGACACAGATAGCGTAATATTCACAGAGAGAGAGAGGGCGAATACATGCCGCCTATTGGGGAATTCCTAAGGAGAGTTGACTGATGAGATCAAGAATGAGTATGGCGATGGTACATACGCTGACTCCTTTGTATCAACAGGGCCAAAAACTTATGGGGTGTGGGTGAGGGTGGGGGAAGAGCTGAAATATATCGTGAAGGCGAAGGACATCACGCTTAACCTGGCGAACCGACGGGTCGTTAACTTTGACTCGTTGAAGGAGCTAGTGTGCTTAGAAGATGAGGGTGACCAACCACCCCAACTGACTGTCAGAACCCACAATTTTCGGGCACAGAAACTGGGGTGTGTGAAGGAACATAAGGGTACAAAGGTGCGTCGTAATACCTATAGGAAACGTTACCTGGTGCCTGGCACCTATGATACAGTACCCTTTGGATACCATTGTACTTGAATGTTATATATGTCTATTGTTAATGATATGTTTATTTATTACGTATATTTGAATATGTAACTGTTTCAATTAGGGTTTCATTTTCGACTTTGTGTGTGTGTGTGCGTATGTACAGGAAAAAGTCCTAAGCTCCGCCCACTGTAAGGTCAATCAAAGGGTCACGTGACTCCTGCTACTACCTGGGCATATCTCTACCCGTGCGTGCTCACTTGGCCGCTGCAAGGCCTGGATCTCAGACGTATATTTGAAGAATTCTCACGTAGACGAAAAATAGTGCTGGCGACTTTTGATATTGCGTGTTTGACGTTTATGAAGTGGTATTCGGTAAAGTCGGAAGATGTGGTGAATACTGAAAGAAGGCCTAGCCCTCCCTCCTTTGAGACTTTTAAGGCTACATTGAACCGTGCGAAACTTGAGGAACAAGATGTTCAAATACTTTGTGGATATTCTGGCGAGAGCACTGCCGGATTTCGCGGCACAAACGATGTAATGAACTACGTTGTAGGGCTATACTGTATGAAAGCGTACATATACCGTGAAGTAAAGAAACAACGCGTGCAGAAGAGAAACAACGGGTATGGGTAATGAGTCTTGTTGATGAGTGGTCACACAGGCGGTATTATGTCATGCTGCATCATACCGAGTACGCGTACCCTGCGGCTGAGAATGTAAATCTCGTCATAATGGATAGTCTAAAATACTTTTATCACTACATTCATATATATCATGACGAGGTTCGCAGTGAGGTTGTGGCTAAAGGCATGTGTGAGTTTTTAATAGAATTTAGAAACGAGTATCGACTGTTAAACAAATAAACAAAAAGGATAAATACGGGCACATGTTTCTCTCAAATAGTGCGCCGCATTGTTAATGTGTTTAGTTTGTGGAAATGAACGTCTAGAGCGCATTCCGATAAAACATTAAAACCGATATTGCCCCATGTAATCGAAAAATTGCCCGGTATAATGGGTACAAGTACTCGCATGATTCTTTCATGCTGGAACAAACCCGTACACGAAACATTAACGCTTGGTGTGACTCACTCCTACACACTTGTCTCCGAGCCAAACCGTGCACCAGTTGCTCATAGTCATCTCAGAGCTTGACCCGACTGGTTGTGCACTCTCACAATAGAAAACGATGGTGCTTCCTTTGAGCAGCATTCTCAATGCCGTATACGACGTGTCCGTGACGAAGTCATTGCGTGTGTTCGGACGTAAAACCAGTGCCATTAACTATGTACTTGAAACGACTTGTAGACAAGCAAACTCTGGTAAACGTAATGTTGTTTATTTAAGTGTTGAGGAAATGAATAGAGTCTTCGTGATAGTTGAGAAGTGGGGTGAGAATCGTTCTAAAATACCTGCAGGTGTAGGTACAAGAAGGGAACAGATTAGTGATACCCCCTCAAATGCCACTGTTTGTGCGTTGTGTATAAATAACGATCAGCCATGCATTGATATACGACTAATGTGGGAGAATGCATCTGATAATAACGTTCTTGTCCCCACGCGAAACCGCTTCATCTTCGACAGAATGTTTGAAATCGTTGGTTTCCGCAAACTAAAACCTATATTAGACGCACGTGTTACGGATATGGTTTATTTTGATACGGTTCTGGAATACGCATAACACCGCTCTGCTCGACGGGTATATCGAATGTAGAAATGAACATGGCGAGAATGGTCTAGAGCTGGATGCTTATTTAAAAGGTTTAGACTCTTCGAAATATCATGAACTTTGGTGCAAAGGACATGAGCGATACAGGGCTGAGTTCGCCTACACTATTCACCCTGAAGAGTTGTATCTTTATATAATGAACAGCTGTCGTTACGACTTAGAAGATTATTTCAACTGCCGCATTGCGTTGTGAAGAAGAGTTCACGATTGAAAAGCTCGGATCGGTAAGAAAAAACCCTCGATTGGAAAGGAGTGTTTATAAACTTCAATTTAATAATGATGTTGTGGCTAACGACGCCCTTTTTGTGCGTGCTTTTGATTGTATTCTGTCTGTGTTTGAAAATAACTTGCCAACTAATTGTAAGGTGGGCACAAAAATAGTATTGAATGAAATGAAGGCCCTTTACATCGAGTAAGGCACCCGCACACCTTAAGTGGTGAAATAATGCTAAATCGTATTTATTGTATAGTACAAAGCAACAATGATGTAACTGTAGACTCGATCACGTGCGAGTTTAGTATTTTAGTTTAGCGCGGTAGAACATAAAGTGTATGTATTTTGATTTTATATAAGTTTGTTGTATATATATATATATATATATATATATATATATATATATATATATACAGGGCTATACAAAATGATTCACCTGATTTCAAATGAGAATATTTTTTAATGTTACAAATACAGAGTGATTTGTGGTACATCAACCAAAAGAAAAACTGTCCAAATTTTGTCTCTCATCTCATAAATGCTCTATGTGACTTCCCCTAGTTACACGAGCAACGTCGACACGATAGTCGAATTCCTCCCATACTCGCTCCAGCATGTCCGTTGTCGCTGACTCTACGGCAGTAACAATGCGAGTTCGGAGCTCATCCAAAGATGTGGGCAACGGTGGCACGTACACAGTATCCTTAACGTACCCCCAAAGGAAGAAGTCGCACGGTGTAAGATCCGGCGACCGATTTACAGCTCGAAAACTGCAACACAAAACGCCTTCTGCTGTGCGGACGCCATTTTCACACTGACTGTTTGTTGCTAGGCTAGGCCAGGGCGTGACTTTGGCGGTAATCTTGTAAAATTCGGAGATTTCCTCTTTCATGTGGTGTATGCCCAGTTGATGCACGGTTGATAGGTACGGAAGTATTCTCAGTTGAAATCGGATGAATCAATTTAAATAGCCCTGTGTATATATATATATATATATATATATATATATATATATAAATGAGTATATAGTTTTATCCTGTACTATTATTTTTTATATAAGTTTTGGTGTTCATATATATAAGTGCGTATTTGCTCGTACATATATTAAATGGTTATATAGTTTTATCCTGCACTAATATTATTATTTAAGAATGTATATATTAGGGTGGAGTGAAAATGGACCAAAAAATTTTTTTTTTCAAATATCGAATTGGAATACCTGTAAAGGTTGTCAACGGGCTACTGTCAATGTTCACTCCAAATTTAATGTCCCTTCAATTAGTTGTTCAGGGTCTCCAGCGAGGGCAAAAAATCGCTTCCTAATTTGAACATTTCTGGCAGCATTCCGCTACTTTGTGTATGTATTATATATATCCTGTATATATATATATATATATATATATATATATATATATATATCCTGTTTATATATATATATATATATATATATATATATATCTATATATATATATATCCTGTTTATATATATATATATATATATATATATATATATATATATATATATATACAGGGCGTCCCAAAAAAATGTATACACACTTTAAATACTTATAAAGGCAGTGTTTATTAAAATACATTTCATTTTCAAAATGTAATAGAATCTACAGACATTATTTAATTGTTTTGTCAACGCCTGTTTTCAAACTGACGTCCGTTCTGGTCCAGGCACTGCTGATAACGCGAAGCAATGGAATCGCAAACATCACGAAACATTTCGTTTGGTATTTGTGTGCATTCTCGTTCAATGGCTGGTCTCAATTCAGCGACTGTTGCAGGTTTTATAGCGTAGACTTTGTCTTTTAAGTATCCCCATAAAAAAAGTCTAGTGGTGTGAGGTCTGGTGAACGCGGAGGGTATTCTACGACGACCCCTTCGTCCAATCCACATCCACATCGTGCCAAGTACCACTCGCAATACTCCACTCTTCGGTCCGGATCATCTTCATTAATAGCATGGACTAATCTTGGAATGTAACTTTTCCATTGACAGCGCTTCAAAATGCGTTGGACAGACGATTCTGAAATTCCTACCTCACGACTCGCTTGCCGCACAGATTTTCTTGGACTTTGGTGATACGTTTCCAGTACTCTTTCTTGCTTTGTGGGGCTTGTCGATGTCCGTGGTCTTCCGGAACGCTTCTTGTGGACAACCTGAACAGTTCCATCGGCTTCAAACTTATCTCTAATTCGAGTGATGGTAAGTCGCGTTGGTGGATCTGTTTGAAACTCCCTCCTAAACTGTCTTTGCACTTCAACTGCGTTTTCACATTCCAGTAGCATTTTAGAATGAATTTCCTTTGTTCAAAGCTTAGTCTGACTGCCATTATTAATTCTAATGGGTTTAACTTGGAAAGAAAGAAACATCAATTGAGCTATCAGCTGTTAAAGTGTGTATACATTTTTTTGGGACGCCCTGTATATATATATATATATATAGGGTGAACCAAATGTAGGTGGACAGTAAATGATAACGTTTATTTTGAGAATACATATTTAATTTTTTTGTATACTATAATACAAAATAAAATTTAAATAAATTTAGTTATAATATTTAATATAATAAAACACAAACACCATAGTTATAATGAACACCATAGTTATAATATAATATAACACAAACCGTATTCAACCTACTGTCCACCTACTTTTGGTTCACCGTGTATATAAATTTAAGCAGAAAGCCACAGACAAGAAGGAAAGAAACATCCATCAAGTTGGAAAGGGACTATATTTTGTATATTGCAACGTTTCAAGCACAAACTATGCTCATCCTCAGGCAAAAATTCTAAAAAGTTAAAAACATAATATTAAAAACCATAATGACTAACAAAATAAAATAGGGAAAAAATCCACAAGCATTAAAAACAAAAAGTCACACTAAAAAAATTCTAGAAAGTTACAATTAAAAACCATAATGACTATTATAAAACAAAAGCGAACAATTAACAAGCTTTAAAACAATGAAAGTGACACTAAAAACGAACAATGAATAACAGCTATAAAATACAAAATGTAAAACTCAAAAAAACTAAAAATTCACAGGCTATCTTTTAAAACACTAAAAAATTAAAAACCCACACTAAAAGGAACACACCTTAAGTCTAAGCAGCACAGATTCCGAGGCAAAACTAAAAAAACAGAAGCATCTAAAACCAAGTAAAGGTTGGTTGTTCAAGATGTTCAGTTTAGACGGAGGGGAACGGATGAAATATCAGAGTTAAGCGAAGGGGAGAGAGATTTAATATACAGGGATTCTAAAAGCCTTAACGTTTGCTCACACGGAGCGGAATCTAAAATGTTAAAATTAGCTAAAGTTATATCGACTTTGCATAGAATAACATGGCTGCGTATAGCTGAAGCTTCTTTAGTTTTCAAAGGTTTGTCAGTTGTATGGCTTATGCCCATATGGGCACAGAAAAGCGACTCGAGGCTCCGCACAGTGCTACCAATATAGCTCCGATCACATCGGGGACACTTGAATTCATAAACGACAGCACTGCGCAGAGCATCCGATACACGGTCTTTAACATTAAAAGAAGACGTTCACTGGTCTTGGTCTCAATTTTTTAAGTTATTGTGATTTTAAATACAAGCTGGCATCTGTAAACACCCTACTTAACCGAGCGTATAATTTATGTTCCAACTATCAATGTCTGCATAATGAATTTGTTTTTTTAAGAAAATATTTTGTGAATAATGGCTATCCTTTGCAGATTGTGGAAAACGCTATCAATAGATTTCTAGCTAACATTTACAAACCTAAAAAGTATAATTTTAACGTTCCTAAAGATGTATATTATCTTGTGCTCCCAGAAATGGGATATCTGAATTCCTATTGTCGTAATAACCTTCTGCCACTTCTTAGTAAATTTTATTGTCAAATAGATTTTAAACTAGTATTTGTTAACCGTCGTTCTATTGCCTCATATTTTAATGTTAAAGACCGTGTATCGGATGCTCTGCGCAGTGCTGTCGTTTATGAATTCAAGTGTCCCCGATGTGATCGGAGCTATATTGGTAGCACTGTGCGGAGCCTCGAGTCGCGTTTCTGTGCCCATATGGGCATAAGCCATAGAACTGACAAACCTTTGAAAACTAAAGAAGCTTCAGCTATACGCAGCCATGTTATTCTATGCAAAGTCGATATAACTTTAGCTAATTTTAACATTTTAGATTCCGCTCCGTGTGAGCAAACGTTAAGACTTTTAGAATCCCTGTATATTAAAACTCTCTCCCCTTCGCTTAACTCTGATATTTCATCCGTTCCCCTCCGTCTAAACTGAACATCTTGAACAACCAACCTTTACTTGGTTTTAGATGCTTCTGTTTTTTTAGTTTTGCCTCAGAATCTGTGCTGCTTAGACTTAAGGTGTGTTCCTTTTAGTGTGGGTTTTTAATTTTTTAGTGTTTTAAAAGATAGCCTGTGAATTTTTAGTTTTTTTTTAGTTTTACATTTTGTATTTTATAGCTGTTATTCATTGTTCGTTTTTAGTGTCACTTTCATTGTTTTAAAGCTTGTTAATTGTTCGCTTTTGTTTTATAATAGTCATTATGGTTTTTAATTGTAACTTTCTAGAATTTTTTTAGTGTGACTTTTTGTTTTTAATGCTTGTGGATTTTTTCCCTATTTTATTTTGTTAGTCATTATGGTTTTTAATATGTTTTTAACTTTTTAGAATTTTTGCCTGAGGATGAGCATAGTTTGTGCTTGAAACGTTGCAATATACAAAATATAGTCCCTTTCCAACTTGATGGATGTTTCTTTCCTTCTTGTCTGTGGCTTTCTGCTTAAATTGAAATTGAAGCTTGCCAGAAGCGGCCTTCACCAATATATATATATATATTTTTTTTATAATTTATATATATATATATATATATATATATATATATATATATATATATATATACATATATATATATACATATATATATATATATATATACACAGGATATATATAATACATATAATACGTACACAGAACTCATCACGTGGAGGTAGCTGCACATTAGGGCGGCTCGTTTTTACACTTTTTTCGATATTTGATTGGGGGTAGTGCGGAAAAGTTGCGATTTGGAGAGAAAATAAAGTGTATAAAATTTTTTTGATCTACGTCAATACCTTCCGGTGGCGGCGAGTCCTTAAAAATCGAAAAATAGGCCTAAAAACACATAAAAATTTTATATAATTTTATATAATTTTTATATAATGTTCATTGTTCAATGACTGCTATTAATTTATTCAAGCCTATAATAGTGTTCTCAGGGTTGTTTGCACAGAAATATACCGGAATTAACATTTGTATAACATCTTGTTAAAACTTGCTTTAAATCAATATTTTGGATATTTTAACGGCTAAGACGCCACCGGAAGTTATTAACAGATTGTGCTGAAATTTTTATTGTTTATTTTGTAAGTCTTTAAAACCATTTTCCAATCTACCCCGTTAGGCCTATTTTTCGATTTTTAAGGACTCGCCGCCACCGGAAGGTATTGACGTAGATCAAAAAAAATTTACACACTTTATTTTCTATCCAAATCGCAACTTTTCCGCACTACCCCCAATCAAATATCGAAAAAAGTGTAAAAACGAGCCGCCCTACTGCACATAGAGTTCCTGCCTAGCCCATCCCAATCACCCAACCTTATTATGGACTTTTCTGTAAGACTTATTCCTTTTCCTGCTTACCGAACTATGTTGTGATTTAGTATTGAAAAATGGCATTATGTTTATTGATTCCAATCTCACTCGAATGAATCCATCCCTTCGTTCTTTTCCATAAACTGTAGCTGCTGCTTCTGTTACTAGCTTAACACATCTTTCTACGGCCTGTGTGACGGCATCCCAAGTATGCCTCCAAAATCTGACTGTTTGGAAGCGAGCTCTCTCAATTCCTTCTCCGTTAATTGCTGCAAAAGCAGAGGACTTAATCGCCCTTCTTCTTGCCAGTTAATAAGATCAATGTATTCTTTTGCTCCAAAGTTCAGCCTTGGTATTGTAAACTTTCGGATTTCCTTTTGTGTTTTGCTTCTTGCAAGCATAATTCTTCGAATTGCCAACTATCTGATGTGCTCCTGATCATCGGTGATCATGGAGACAATAGGTTCTCTGGGTGAGCACAATAAGCGTTGCGTTGTATTGAAGAATCCACAACGTTTCTCAGCTCAAGTGGAAGGTATCTTGATCTTGAAATGGTTTCCCAGACATGTCTTCCTCCTTCTGTGCATGAAGATTTTGACTTAATGGTAAACCACATTGGAGCATAAACTTTCACTACAAATGTTGCTAATGCACGAAGGTTCTCTGATGGTTTATCTTTAGCAATGTATAAGCGTAGAATTCGATTTGCTGTAGTTATCCACCTTGCATGAAATAAAGTTCCTGGATTTTTTGCAGACGAATCCTGAGAGCATTTACCTGAACACAGCTTTACAGAGTTCAAGCAAATACTTCTGGTCCGTACTTAAGTCTTCATTTGCTACAGTATGTATGGTATATCAGCTTCAGTTTTATGAAACCCTGCAACTGGAAGTTGTCCACAATTTTTCAGTGCTTTGCCAATTGTACCAGAGAAGGTATCAGGTCCTGTTGTGCTCCCATCACTGTGATATAACAAGTGGCGAAGTGGAAGTTCGGTAGCGTGCAATTGATATATTAGCCACTGCAAAGGTCTACCTAATGCCAATTCTAAGAGGCTAATAATTCCATTATGCCTTCCTGTGTTTACAGGAGTTCCATCACATCCAATAGCCACCAGTTCATCAATGTTTTGAACATTTTCTGATAAAAACTGAATTAACGAATCTTTAATACCATGAGTAGCACCAGAGACAGATGCAATATGACCAACCTAGCAAGACCCTGGTTCTCTTACTAAGGTTATGTGTTCTTCAATGACCGACTTGTAATATTTTTTGCCGTGCTTGATATGACATTTAGTTTTATCTTTTCTTCCATCAAAATATAGAGTTTTTAAGTGTTCCCCATTATCTTCTTGTTGCATTTTACGCCGTATTTTCGTCCTTTCTCTTCTAATTTTACTCCTGTCAATTACGAGGGAAGTATCCTCATTTCCAATTAGACCAACATCTTGCAGGGCAACAGATGTCAAAGATGCACCTGCCCGGTCAGATATGCCGTATCTATCACAAACTTGTGCAACATTTCCTAAATTAACTCTCATTTGTTGATGCGAGTTAGACGGTCTAGCGTCATCAACAGCTCTTGTTTGGGTCGGGTTTGATTCTTTCCCTGAGCAAGCTGAAATGTCACCCTCCGAATCAGAAGAATCAAGGCCTAGGCCTACAGCATTATCATTAGTTGAAATGCTTTTGTTAATTCGAGAAAGTTCCACTTGTTTTCGTTTCATTTTCTTTTTAAGTTTTTCAGTTGTTATTTTATTTATGTTCCCAATTGCCATTTTTCTATCTCCTCTTTCATCAGTGAGAAATTTTTGCTCAATGCGAGGAACCTTTTCAGTTTTATCACAGTGACATGAATCAAACTCACATTTGCAGCTAGCAATATCAAATAAATTTTTAGCTTTTTCTCTGAACTGTAATTTGTTTTGATAATTTGGGTTTCCTTTTCTTCCTTTGTATGGCTTTATCAACACCATATATTTATTATGATAGGCGCGAATAAGCTGCAAAACGTTTGTGAGAAACTGTTGGAATTGAGGCCTTTACCCAAATATTTTCAATATCTAAAGCGACTCTTTCTGATACGTCATAGACTGCAGGATCTTTGTTATTATTAGTGAACTTTATGTCAGCTCTTACCCATAAATAATGTCTAAACATTTCTTCATAGGTTGGAAGCCTATTGCTATTTAGTTCTTTAGCAGCGCCAAAAACTGGGCATATACTACACTGCCTTGTCTTTACTTTTTTACCCATTTTAATATTTCTGAAAAAAATAGAATTAATGTAATTATCAAAGAATTACAAGAAATAAATATTTATGCATGCAAAAACGGTTAAGTAGTTATACTAATAGGCTAAGCTAAACTGTAACACATATCGTCACTGCACGCACTTTCGGAAGACTGAGTGACTGATGCTCAAAATGTGACGGTTTTTCAAGGTCATTGGGGAGCCTCTTACTGAAACAGCAGCTAGTTCAGATTTGGTGGACATTTAAATTAGCGTCATTTACAACTTTTCTTAGGTATTCCAAATTCATATTCTAAAATTCATATTTTCGCTCCACCCTAGTATATATATCCTTCGCTTAATGTGTGTATTTTTGCTGTATATTATTTTTGAATGTATATTTATTTCCTATATATTTTATGAATTATTTCCCTTAACTCTTCTAAATAAACAGAATGATGTAATGGTGTTTTATTTAATTCTTTTGGTTGTATATATGAGGGTAATTCAATAAGTAACCACACTTTTTATTTTCACAATTTTATTTTCACATCTGATAGATTATAAACACATCACTTTTCAACATAGTCTCCCTGTTTCTCAATACACTTCGTCCAGTGATCTACAAGCTTCCTAATGCCATCACAAAAGAATGTTTTTGGCTGTGTGCGCAGCCAGTCACGCACCGCCTCCTTCAGGTCACCATCGCCTTGGAATCGCTGACCTCTCAAAGCGTCTTTTAGTGGTCCAAACAGGTAAAAATCCGAAGATGCCAGGTCTGGACTATAGGCCGGATGGTCGAGAACTTCAAATTTAAGTTCTTGAAGGCATTTTCTAGCTGTGCTGCGGTATGAGGGCGGGCATTGTCGTGTAAAAGAATAACACCTTCCCGTTGCAATGAAGTTCAAAGCGCAGCCGTCAGCAGGTAAAGTTATGCTAACACTGTTTTGGGATACACGAGGCCCTATCCTTGAACATTATCTAGAGCGTGGAACTACAGTAACAAGTGCATCGTATTCTGACATGCTTCGGAATGAGTTAAAGCAAGCAATTCGCACAAAATGGAGGAGATTGTCGGAAGGTGTTATTCTTAGGAGTCTATATCAGCAACGATCTGAAACCGTCGAAGCACTGTGCAGAAGTCGAAAAGAGGGCCTTAAAATTATTAGGTTATATTAAAAGACAGTTCCAGTTTCGGAACAAGGAGACTGTAATGTGTCTTTATAATTCTCTAGTCAGACCTCAACTGGAATACTGTGCGCAGTTTTGGTCTCCATCTCTCAGGAAGGACATAGAAAGGTTAGAAAGAGTACAAGCAAGGGCTACAAAATTGATCCCTTCAATGAGAATGCAAAGCTACCAACGGAGATTGGAGCGCCTAAATCTGTTTAGCTTAGAGACGAGGAGGTTGCGGGGTCAGCTTATTCAAGTCTTCAAGATGCTCAAAGGAATAGACAGGGTAGATTACAGAAACTTATTCTCACTTAATGCCAATCCGACAAGAAATAATGGGTTTAAACTGGAACTAAAGGCATTTAGGACCTCTGTCTGCGGAAATTTCTTTTCCGATAAAATAGTTAATATCTGGAACCAACTTCCCTCAGAGGTTGTTTCCAGTCAAAGTGTAAATGTGTTTAAAAATAGGCTAGACAAAGTACTGAATACTCTCATAGTTTAAGATTAAAACATAACAAAACTCTGCAGGAGTTCGCTTGCACGGTGTCTCTGTGAGCAAGCTAAATATAGAGCTATTTATATATTCTCCACTTTCCTGTAAAATTTCCTTGGCTACTTTTCCAGGGTCAAGGTATTTTCTTCAACCTTTTTCCGTACCTGCCTCTGGCAGGGAGGGAGCGGAGGGTGGGGAGAGAGCCTTCTACTTTTCTATCCAGTTTTCTACTACTGCTAGGATAGTTGAAAGAAAAATAAACTTGTTTAATAACAGGAACCTCCCAGAGTGGACCGAAAGGTCTTTGAGGCTTCCTCTTGTCCTTGTAACTCCTTGTAACTCTCTCTCTCTCTCTCTCTCTCTCTCTCTCTCTCTCTCTCTCTCTTAGGTTAGGTATACCCCTTTTGGGGGGGGGTGAGGCGTCCCATCTTCTTCCCCAAAGAGGTTAGGTGGACATCCCCCAGCTTGCTGGGGGATTCCCCCCCTTTTTGGCACCCTTGGGGTTGGCACTGGGGGAGGGGGTTGGCACCTTGCAACAAAGGGGGTGGGTGGCACTGGCACTCATTTGATCAACATTGCCATTGCATATGCATTCTACCATTTTTAGGGCATTCTACTAGAGCAATGGGCCTCTCTGGTAATAATTATTACTAGTATCATCGCCCGGGATCGTAACCCCCGACCTCAGTGTCTTCACTTCGCTTATAGAGAAATGATGTTATCCATTAAACTACCGACCACGGTGGCGAGCCGTACCTGTAAATCATCCAATACATCCCGAGTACCCACATTCAGGCGCCCACTCCTTTGCTTATCATGTACAGAAAAACTGTGTTTTTGTTCGGTATAAATTTACGTCTGAACCCAACTTGTCACTGTTTGAATGATTTTGCAGCAAAGTACACTCGAAAAATGCACGTTGTTGTTTTGTGAATGACATTATTAAAACTGAAGCCAAAGATTATACATAAGATTCAAACTCCGCCCAATTTTGCCTCAGCCTTCTCTCTTTTCTTCCATCCAATGTTGGGAAGAAAAACTAAATTACCCACGAAAAAAAATCATCAACTTAAATTCTGTTTTAATATTTATTTTTATATACTGTAGTTTAAAGTGTTGTCAAATATAGGATCAGTTAATAAATTAAGCTTATAGGCTTGAGGTTTTTTTTTAAGATTACTGTAATAATATTCGGTTTTATTTATATACTTCTAAATCATGCGATTATACTTCTGTATGAAACTTAGTTTTAGTTACATAACGGGATAACGCGGTAAATAATGGAAAATATGGTTAGTTTTGTATCCTGTTATATACTCGTGTGTGTGTGTGTGTGTGTGTGTGTGTGTGTGTGTGTGGAGCGGGCTTGCCACCTGAACGAAGGAGTTGACGATGGACCGAATCCACAAGGTGGTCCCCTCGTTTTGTAGACGGAGTTGTGTCCGTAGGACTCTCGACATCGTCACTCTTGGGGTTGTGGGGATCCCGAAGAACACTTCCTTGGATCACGTTTAACGTCATCTCTCGTAGACGCACACAAATCTCTTCAATAAATTTTAGTTTTAATTGGTCACTCTTACCTCGGTTGGTTACGTCGTCTCGGAAGGTTAGCATCGAGTAAATTGTCTGATTTCTTCACGAGGTAAAGCGTATAATTCAGATAAAGTATATGTAGAGGCAGAGACATTTTCAAATACTTTCGCGATGTTCCATCGACAAAAACACGACCAAGATGACGTCATAGCGCGGGACCCCCTCACATCTCACCCTCATTATAAGGACTCCTGGGCAAAACACCTCGACCTCTCTCCTCGAAGGACCAGTGACACGAGAGCGACCATCATGTAAATATCATTGTGCAGGCCCATTTTGGCCTGGTGTCATTTACCGAACTTTATATAAGAACTAATCATTACCTCGCGCGTTATTAATATCGAAGTCATTATTATATTGAAGTCATTATTATACTGAAGTCATTATTTCAGGTGCACATTTATTAATTTCGCGGTGAAAAAGAGAAGAGATTGAAGAGAGAGGGGTTGAAGACAGTCAGTAAGAGGCGGGGAATTGATGAGACGAAAAGCCTTTGATTCCACCCCGTCAAGAAGAGCTGTGAGTTGAGTCACCCGACACGTGAGAAGCGTACTCCCTACAAAGAGGGGACAAGACCTCTATACAGAGACAGCAGCTGAGTGGGATTGAAGAAACTGCGGAGTCAGTACAACACACCTAACCTCTTCGAAGCTGTTTTGGAGAGAGAGTATATGTGATCTTTCCAAGAAAGATCATGAGAAAACCATGAATGTTAAGAGAAGAGGAAGGATTGAGTTCTGTATTAATAGGAAGAATCTTAAACACCTCTCTTCTCACAATCTTCTTTCAGATCGTCAGTATGAGTTCCGCAAGGAACGCTCTTCTGGCGATCTTCTTGCATATCTCTCTGACTTTTGGTCATCCTCCTTTCGGGATTTAGATGAAACTTTTGCTATTGCGCGAGACATATTAAAAGCTTTTGATAGAGTCTGGCACAAATCTTTAATTTCCAAACTGCTTTCCTTCGGTTCCTATCCTTCTATCTGAGCTTTCCTCTCTGATTTCCTTTCTAGCCGATCTATAGCTGCGACAGATGGCTACTGTTCTTCTCCTAAAGCTATTAATATTGATGTTGTTCCTCACCGACTCTTTTCCTTTTATTTATTAATGATCTATTAAGTCGCATTTTCAGTCCTATCCACTCTTATGCCGATGATTCCACTCTTTACTTCCCCACTTGCTTCACATAGCGTCCCTCTCAACAATCACTCCATGTTTCGCGTAGGACGGCTATGAAGCACTTGACCTCTGTTTTTTCTATCTGTGACTCGGACAGAGAAAACCTTGTGACAGTCAATGCCTCAAAAACTCAGTTCCTACATCTGTCTACTCGTCACAATCTTCCACACGATTACCCCTTTACCTTCAACAATACACAACTCAACCCTTCCTCTTCGCTTAACATTCATGGCGTTTCCTTTTCTCATGATCTTTCTTGGAAAGATTATATATACTCTCTTTCCAAAACAGCTTCTAAGAGGTTGGGTGTGCTCAGGGCCGGATTATCACATGTGCAAACTGTGCACTCTGCACAGGGTCCGTAAATATTTAGGGGCCCGTAATAAAATAAAAAAATAAAGAAAAACTAAACAAATTAAAAAGAAACATGAATTTTTTTTTTCTATGTCTCAGAGCCTTGTGTAGTGATCAATTTGTATAAACATCAAAGCGGATATGCAAAGAGAAAGAAAAGGGAAGGAGAAAAAGAGTTCCTGGAAAGGGAATTAAAGCGAATGAAGCCGCTGTCATCATTCTTTGGTGTTCAAACAAAAGCAGGAGCACAGGGTGAAGTTGGTGCGGATGCGGGCTCTTCAGATGGCGAAGGCCTCGCAGACCGTGCACCAGCTGCTGGTCATGGTGAGTCTGAGACTCATCATGATGGTGTTCAAGCTTCTGATACAGGCGATGAACCAGTCATTTAGGAAGCTTTGTAATGACTCTTCAATCCCTCTCTTTTCGCCGCAATGTCACCTCACTCTCTTTTTACTATCGCTATTATAACGGACATTGCTCTTTTGAACTATCTAACTGCATGCCTCCTCCTCTCAGGAGAGCATGCAGCACCAGACTTCCGACACAGTCCATTCCTTTTCTGTCCAACTCTCTAACACAAGGATTAATCTGTATTTTGAAGCTTTCATCTACTCAACCCCTCAACTCTGGAACAATTTTCCTCACTCCACCTTTCCCCCTGTTTATGACCTCCAATCTTCCAAATGCATACTGTCCAGGCTTCTCGAAAACCCTAGACTTTGATTTTGGCTCTCTTCTTCCTCTATGGGGAGAGGGGGTGGTTTTTCTTGCATTTGCCCTTGGCCCCTTCCTTCCTGCATAAAAAACCGTTACGTTATATACATTCATACTTTACTTATCGTACTCCGGGGTAAGAGTACCAGCTGGTGAATATAAAACCCTCACCGATGCATGCCTCACAAGACTATCCCCAAATGGGAAGAGCTGGGCAGGCGAAGACTGAAGCTCTTCCCAACGTTTTTAATGAAGATGACCTAAGTGTTCTGTCACTTTAAATGGAATTAATTTTAGAACCATGTAAATATTGCATATATAACTAAATATTGTCGGATTTAAGGTATAAAATTTTTTACCCACTCTCTGAAATCTTGAACACCAAAACCGTACCGGACTGCAGACATATTCAGGCTTGGGATTGCTATGAGTATCCGGCTACAAATAAAATGTGAAGCTATATTGGATTCAAAGCCGCCTTTGGGAAATTTTACTGGTTACGGATAGACAGTCTTCATTCTAAATAAATCTCGTCTCCCGAAATATTTTTCAGATCTTTGAATTAGTTTATTCTTGTTTTTTAGTTTTTCTTCTTAATTATGAATGAAATTAGTTCAGAATTAACTAATTGTAGACTATAGAGTATAGACTAAGGCCAGTTTAAAAATGGTATCTGTAATGCAACTAAGTAGTTGAAATGTATACAGACCTTAAAATTGCTCTATTTAAAAGGGTTTTTTCATATTTATGAGCACAGAAGCAATTCCTCTTGTTTTTGTTAGTTATGGAAAACTTTGGCATGTTCTTTTCGAGAAAAATTAAAAAAAACGTTTCAATAGCTTAATTCTACTGTATGTATACCACTCGCATGATAGATGTATAATGGCCTACGGATCACCGATTTGATGTGGCTAAGAAAGTAGGCTTACTATAATTACTGAATAAAATTGAAATGAATAATTAGGGTCACCAGGTCTTGCAGACCAAATAATTTTTAATAAGGAGAGAGAAATTACTTTGTTTTGTGTTTAATTAGGAAAATAAATCAATTATCTGTTCACAGCCATTAACAGTTCAATAAAGGTATGTATAGTGATTAACAATTATATAACGGCATTTATACTATGCTAAAGATGACTGATTCTTAGTAATAAGGAATGGTTATGCAGAGGTGAACACAGAATAAATAATGAAGCCTATTGATAACTGAAATAATGAATAAACGGTATGGCACAGTATATGGATTAGGTCGGAAAAATTAAATGCATTACAGGAGCATATAAACAATTGGATGCAAAATAAATGAGTTATATGAATGAACACGCTAACAGGGTGATACAGCATTACGGTATTGGTACACCACTTGAATAGGTCTACTGGGATCTTAACGAGAGTTAGTTTGGAACGGTAATGAAAACACTTTTAGGGCCTACGCAATTAGACAGAGCTTGTGGAAGCACGACGTAACAAAAACACTGTAGGCTAAGTGAGGGCCAACAAGAGGCTTACAGCGACGCTGGATAACTCTGGAGACTGAAGACCTGCGTGAAGGTTTGACCGTATTGCGTTTCGCCGTAGACGATCTTTGAGACTGTAGACCTACGTGAGGGTTTGACCGTATTGCGTTCCGCCGTAGATGACCTTGGAGACTGTAGGCCTACTGGCTGGAGGATGTGCTAAGGGCTTGTTGAGATACTTGTTGAACAGGCGCCGATCGAATTGTGGTGAGAGGATGAGTGACGAGAAAAATGAGGTTGTGGCTCGTAGCCTGCTAGAAGGTTTGCGGACCTGGGCTTCTGGTGATTGTTTCTGCAGGCGGACTGGCCTTACCGGGGAGAGGATGAGTGTTGAGGGCCGGTAGAGACTTGTTGAGAAGGGGGCCAACGGAAACTCCTGCAGCAGTGACGTTGCTTCTTGCGGGGTGGAATTGTAGAGAGCCTTACTTGATGATAGACTTCGTGTATGCTCGACCGGAGCCTTGAAGGAACAGCGGGCCGCTCTCCGGCAAAGGCCGGAGAGCGGGTGGCGTCGTGACGAGTGGTGCTACTGACGAAAGTGCTGAGAGTGAGACGTGATGACCACAGCATATCTATTCCATTACTTCATCAATCATTACTTTAAATCTTATCTCATCTTTATCACTGCCAACCTTTAAATTCTCCTCAATGGGCTCTTTCTCTCCCGTCCCTCCACATTTTTCATTAAGATCTTACTTTAGTACATCTCTGCCATCAACTTGGGGGAAGAAAGATCTACCATCCTTGGCTTTGTCCCTTTTCTCAAAGCTAATTCATCATATCTTCACTGATGAGTTAACTTTTTCTTCACCTCCATTTGTGTGTCGGTAGTATTGTATTTATTCCTGATTCATCTCTTATACTTACATGGAGACTACATCCTCATCACACTATCTTAGGAATGGAACTCTCTGCAATTCATCAATCTTTCCTTTACTTAAAAACAATTTACTACCACAGCCTATGGTAATTTTTGCTCTCTAAGCTCCTTAAAACTTCTCTCTACGTATATATTTCCTCGTTTCACCATTTTTGTTCTCAGATTCTCTCATGCTTTTATTAATTTTATTCAAACTCTAATTGGAAAATCTACTTACAGTGGATGCCTTCACATGTAGGAATCCATGCTAATGAAACAGCTGACACAGCAGCTGAAAATTCCTGGAGATTAAATGTAACAACATTTCTACCATTAGCAGTTGGCCCTAAAATAATTAATTTACCATTCTTTGACAAATACTCTCAGGCAGTAGCGTAGCGAGCAGGAGTTTTTCTACACAAAATTTGCAGTTCTAAACAAATTGTGCAGTTCTGTAGGCAAATGTGTGCAGTTCAAAGTTAATTTAAGGTATGTTAACCCATAAAGTACTTATAAACTAAAAAAATAAAAGTTTAAAATTTATGTTCACAATTTTTTTTTTTTATTGAAAACACATATGTAAGTGAGTAGGATTGATAAGTGAGTAGGATAGTGGATAGTACAGGATAAGTTACTTTTCATCTATCTGTAACCTATAAAATGTACAGTTCTAAAAATTCTTTAAAAAAAAACCTTGGTAGTGAGGGGGAAGGCGGTAGGGGGCCATAGCCCCAGACCGCGGTTCTGGGGGGGGGGGCCTGGCCTGGCCATATATTGCAATAATATTTGAAACGTTGACATTGACTTTTGAAGTATTTAGCATAATATTTCGCGATGAAGATATGTAAATTATTAACTGTTGTCTTTTCCTGCTAACTTAAACTAATTTACAAGGTGTTGGATGCCGGGTCCAGACAAAAGCCCCCTAGGACAAAATCCCCCTAGGACAAAAGCCCCCTGGACAAATTGCTGGGTAGGGCAAGTCAGGTGTCACATCTAATCTGAAGCATCAGTTCCACTTCAGCCACCGTGGTGTTAAGGTTATGGGCTCTTAGTTTGAATCTACACGTCTGTCAGTTAACCATACACACACACACACACACACACACACACATATATATATATATATATATATATATATATCATATTCATAACTAACTATGGGTCTTTTCCGTTTGGGGGCGAGCAGCGAATTTTAATGAAAATCGGTATACAAATGTGGTTTTGGTCACTGATTTAAAAAATAACTTTCTTTTTTTTTGAGAAATGAAAAACAAACATGTTAGAGCACTTTAAATAATTAATATGTGTTTTAACTAGCTTAACCTAGTTACAGAGGATTGTATTAAATTTAGCCAGAGTCACAAATTACTACTGTTTATGAAAAAGTGCTCTAAGTGTGGGAAGTGTGTTCCTTTGATAAAAATACCCAGTTCTTTCGTTGCCAAAAGCGTCGGTCAAACGGTAAAAAGTGCAACTTTGCGAAGAATACGTCTTTTGAAGGATCCCGGCAGATCTGTAAAAGTAGCAGAAAAAATCAAGAATTAATGCCCAGTTAGGTCAATTGAATGCCCGGTTAGGTCAATTGAATGCCCGGTTAGGTCAACTGTACGCCTCTGACGATTGGTTAGGTTAAGTTATGATATTTTCATTAAAAACACATTAATTATTTAAAGTGCTGTAACATGTTTGTTTTTCATTTCTCCAAAAAAAGAAAGCTATTTTTTAAATCAGTGACCAAAACTACATTAGTCTACCGATTTTCATTAAAATTCGCTGCTACCCCCAAACGGAAAAGATCCTAAAGCAGGACTGTTCGGAGGCCAATGTCCTATGGGACTTTTGTCCTAGAGGGCTTTTGTCCTAGAGGGCTTTTGTCCTAGAGGGCTTTTGTCCTACATTCGTTGGATGCATCGGGATTTTTTGCTAGGATTTTTACAAAGTTGTGTTATCATAAGTAAAAGTGAAAAAAAATATTTTCTTATGTATTCTACAGTGGAAATATTACGTTGCTTATGGCATTTTATTATTATTATCACTAGTACAGTTCCCGTCGCTTCGCTGACGGTTAGACAGGCTAAACTACAGAAAAGAACGCAGCCGTGAAAATTTTGAGCTTCACATTGTGTCAACATTTCTGAATCTGGTATCTCCCAAAACCTCCTCACCCTCATTCATGCAACTTTGGGGCTAACCCCCTCCCCCATTACCCCCACCCATCCCCATTACCCCACCCATCCCCCATTACCCCCACCCCCACCCTTCCCCCATTACTGCCCGGGATAAATTTCACAAACAGACAAACAGACAGGCTAAACTACAAAAAAGAACACAGTCATGAAAATCTTGAGCTTCACATTTCCGCCCGTAATACAATTTCTGAATTTTTTTCTCACAATTTTTTTCTCACAATTTCTGAAAGTGTGACGGACGGACGGACAGACGGACAGCTCTCTTATTATAATATAGAAGATTACGAGGACGGGAAAGCGAGAGGGGCGCAAGTCTCAGATTATCCTTAGCACATACACATCTGGGGACAATAAGGACAGATTTCTCCCCTGCCTCAGGGGCTCTGTTTTCTGTTAGAACCATAGATGTAGCTATTACCCGTCTTCGTATCGGTCACACCACTCCCTTCACACCTATATAGATTGAGACTAGAAGACTCACCTTGCTGTAAATGGTGCACTGGGACCGAAGATATCATAGATCATTGCCTACTGAAATGTCCAAAATTCAACTTCCTAAGAGCAAAACTTAAAGATGAACTCCGTGGTATTGGTAACCTTACCCTCAATTTACCCACTCTCCTGGACGGAGTTGGACATAACCCACAAAAAAAATATTTTAAGGGAAACAAAATCCTTCTTGAAAGTACTAGGGGCACTCAATATATTTTGCCCCACCCTTTTTTCTTAGCTAAATAATAGTTCATGGGGCTGAAATGTCTTTTGGGCCGTAAGTTTGAACTTTCTGCGCTTCACATAACCACATTTTTCCAGTTTCAGCCCCCCTCCTTGTATAAAACCCCTTTTATACGCAGTTCCGAAAATGGCGTCTGACAGTGATGTGCGTCGTAAACAGAGAACTGTTATCGAGTCTTAACTGTAGAGGAGGAAACAGTTGGAAATATTCACAAAAGTCTACAAAACGTTTACGGAGATGCTGTTGTTGATCGAAGCACAGTTGGACGCTGGTCAAAACGTGTGAGATCATCGGAGAGAGGGAGGGCCAGCCTCGATGATGAGCCATGCAGCGGTCGCCCGGCATCGGCTGTGACAGCTCACACTGTGCTCACAGCATCATTTGATCAAATCGGCGCGTCACATACAAGGAGCTATCACTGGAGCTAGGAGTTAGTGAAGGAAGTGTGAATCCAATAATTCAGCAACTGGAATACTCAAAAGTGTGTTCACGGTTTGTTCCTCGCCAACTGACTAAAGATCACAAAGCCCAAAGAAAAGAAATTGCTTCTGAGTCGTTTGTTCGATACGAGACAGAAGGGGATGACTTCCTTTCACGAATTGTGACTGGGGATGAGACTTGGGCACACCACTTTGAACCTGAAACAAAACGCCAATCCATGGAGTGGCATCACTCAGACTCCCCACGCAAGAAAAAGTTCAAAATGGCTCCCTCTGCACGAAAGGTTATAGCCACCATCTTCTGGGAGATGAAAGGGGTGATTCTCGTGGACATTATGAGGAAAGGACAAACAATCAACTCGGAGCATATATTTCTACCCTTCAGAGACTCCAGAGACGTATAAAGCGAGTTCGACCGGAGAGAAAACTGGAAGACGTCCTTCCTTCTTTTGCACGATAACGCAAAACCATACAACAGTTTGCAAACAAGAGAGGGCATCACAAAAATGCGTTTGACCGTGTTACCCCACCCTCCATACAACCCGGATCGATCTGGCACCTTCAGACTTCCATTTGTTTGGACCAATGAAGGATGCTATTCGTGGAAGAAAGTTTCAGTGACGATGAAGTCGTTGAGGAGGTTAAGAGGTGGCTCCAGCGGAATCCAGCGGACTCTTACCAGCAAGGAATAAAGGCCCTTGTTTCGAGGTGGAGGAAAGCCGTAGAAAAGGATGGAGACTATGTGGAAAAATAAAAACTTGTAAAAAAGGTATGTAACCACTTGTGTACAAAATTTCTGGAACTTACAAGGAAACTTGGAAAATAAAAAAAAGGTGGGACAAAATATATTGAGTGGCCCTTGTAATTCTGCAAACATTTGCAGTATGACAAAGTTTTGTGTTTTTCTCTGGCAGAAATAGGTACCCATTTTGGGTACCCACACCAACTAAAACCTTCCATCATGTAATAGCGTGGGGGTGTTAGACCCCGTTAGGTATTTGGTTATCAAATAGACATAAAAGGTACTTACAGGTGCTTTGATTTAGATCTTCTTTAGGGCCTACCAATTTGTGCTAGCGTCCCAACCTCGACCTAATATATTCCTATTCTCTATTTTAGAAGCTGTAGACCAACGGTGGCCAAACCCCGGCTCGCGAGCCGCATGCGGCTCTCGAGGTTGTTAACTGCGGCTCGCGAGATAATTTCGGTTTTTATTGTATTTATCATAAAAGACAAAATTCATAATACAAATATAATTTTTTTTCACATAATAAAAAAATCTGAAAAAAAAACAAGGAAAAATTGAATTGACAATAAAATGCTTCATGCGTACAACAATTTCTTTTGCGTGACAGGCACTAAGCGGGATAATTACGTAATTAACACCAATCGCCACTCACCAGTGTCCAGTACCCCTCGAGTTACCCTGCGGACCGCGTGTAGTAACGAGTGAGTGTGTTTTAAAATTGGCTTCTTAGATCAAATAGTGGCTATTTTTCTCAGCTATACAAGTGAAAGTTATACAACCCCTTAGTTGATTAAAATGACTGAGCAGACAAAGTGTAAGAAACGGAAATATGAAGAAGAAAATAGAGTTTTTAAACAGGAGTGGGAGAAGAGCTTTGCCTTTACTGTTAAGAGTGGGAAACCTGTGTGTCTTATCTGCCACGTGGCACTCAATCACTTTAAAGCCAGTAACTTAAAGCGTCATCATGAAACTAACCATAAAAATTTTATTACGGAATTTCTTCCCAAATCAGAATTGCAGAAGACTAAGTCAACAATGTTGAAATCTAGCCTAGTTGCCCAACAAACTGTACTTTCATCATTGTGTAAGACAGGTGACTTAACTACTGAAGCTAGTTTTGTTATGGCATAGAATATTGCTCGTGCTCAACTTCCCTACAGTAGTGGAGAATTTGTGAAGAAGAATATTGCCGATGTTACTGCAATTCTCGCTCCAGATAACACAAAGCTTCGAGAACAAATAGCAAGTATTTCTATTTCCCGCAACACTACAGAGAGACGTATTTCCCAGATCAGTGCTGAAATTACATGCTCGTTGCAGAGTGATTTGAAGAATTCTGTTGCATTCAGTTTGGCCCTCGATGAATCCACAGATATTAAAGATAACCCTCAACTGGCGACATTTGTTCGTTATGTTACTGGCGATGGAAAGTGAAAGAAGAACTCTTGGACTTAATGACCCTAAGAGAAACCACCAGAGGGGTTGACATAAAGAACGCACTTGACGAGGCATTATCAAATGCTCAAGTACCATTGAATAAACTTGTCAGTGTTGCAACAGATGGAGCACCAGCTATGGTAGGACAAAATGTAGGCCTAGTTGGGCTCTTGACACGCGATCCCAAGTATCCTGTGTGTCTCTTTATTCACTGTATCATTCACCGTGGTCATTTGGTAAGCAAGTACTTTAGGTATGAAAGTGTTATGAAATGTGTTCTAGAAATTGTGAATTTCATTCGTTCAAATGGAAAACGCACCGAGCGTTTAGAAATTTTATCGAGGAGCTGGATCTTCAAGATAAGCCAGATGACCTTTCATTCTACTGTATTTTAAGGTGGCTATCAACTAGTAATCTCCTGAATAGGTTTGTTGCACTGTTGGAGCCTATCATTGATTTCTTGAAAGAAAAGGGAAAGTCATACCCACAACTAGAAGATCACGAATGGGTGCAGGATCTGATGATTTTTACTGATGTAATACAACACCTTCAAAATCTAAATTTGGCACTTCAGGGAAAGGATAAGGTCATTTCTGACCTTACACAGACAGTTTTCAGTTTCCAGAATAAAATAAAGCTCTTCCAAAAAGATCTAGTAACAAAAAAATTTGACCACTTTCCACACCTGAAAAACCGAGCAAACACTTTTCCTGATATTGAAATAAAAGATAGTAAATTGGGAGAATACAAAGGTAAATTAGAAGGACTAATTGATGATTTTCACTTCAGGTTCGATGAACTAAAGAAGATAAAACTATGCTTCGAATTTCTTGTAAATCCTTTCCTGATTGATGTCGTCAACGATGGCTGTCCTGTTACCACACCTTTTGTTACGGAAGCTGCTTCAATACAAACAGAACTTTTGGAGCTACAGGAAGACGTGGGTTTAAAGTTGATACATAAAAGTTTATCTGCAGTTGAATTTTGGAAGCAAGTACCAGAGACAAAGTATCCTCACCTCAGGAAAACCAGTTTCCGATTTATCTCAGTTTTTGGGACAACTTGTTGCTGTGAAGCACTCTTCTCGGTAATGAAGTTTGTAAAGTCAAAACATCGTGCTACCCTCACTAACGAACACCTGACTGAGCTTCTTCATACTGCCTTAACATCACATCAGCCAGACTTTAAAGCATTAACAGCCAAAATGAAGACCCAAACTAAGCCTTCTACAAGCAGTAATTAAACAATTTAATAATGTGAGTATAACTATATGTATATGTATATGTTTTTAATAATTAAATTCTTTTTAAAATATTTTGCGGCTCTCGTACATCTGAAAAACGTCGTATGTGGCTCTTGGGTCCAGGAAACTTGGCCACCCCTGCCTGAGTGTAGACATTACCCCTAACTGACAATAATTAGACAACTTAAACTCCTTTCACATTAGTCACTTTCGAAGCATCACCAAATTAAACTTAGAAACAACGATTGCTCCCGATACAAAAATACATGCTGTTTAGTTCAGTCAAATAAACGAACAGACCGCGTATAGGGTCTACCTCTATACAGACCTTATGGTCCTTTAATTTGCCTATTTCAGGCCCAAAAAGAGAAGAAAACTCCATTAACAATGAGTCTATGTCAGATGGATATGCGAGTTTATGCACATCTGCTCGACCCTTTGGCAAAATTTTGTCAATAGGCAGATTCAAGGCATCGCTCCAATCACGGCCTAGTAAAGTAGGCCCTTGCAGGCCTTGCTCATCCACAACTAAAGGAGTTAAGGGACGAGACAAAGTTTTCTTGTTGAGTGTTACTGTGATGTATGCTTCTCCACAAATAGGTATTTGTATGTTACCCTATTTTTTTAGTATTGTTTTAGATTCGTGTAGTTTAGGTGTATTTTTAAAAGTTTTGTCAAAAACTGTTTTAGACATGACAGTTCGGGCAGCACCTGTATCTAGTTCTAGATGAACTGTAATTCCACTTAGGACAACATCTACAATATATGGACCCGTATTATCACCACTTTGCTGCTCATAATATAGGTACTCCACTCCAATGTTCGAAGTATTTTTATTGGGAGGATTACCACTAGAAATGTTATAATTAGAATTTTCACCCTTTTGTTTCTTTGAAAAACAAACTTTAGCTTGTGGCCTATTTTACTACTAGTTTCGGACAACTGCTTCTTTAAAAGGACAGTCCTTCTTCCAATGGTGTTTGGAACTGACATAATAATTAGGCCTCAGTGTCTTCGTCGGGACTTATATGGCCAATCACCAACATGCGAGAACAAAACCAATTTAGGCCAAATAACGTGAAGTAGGTTAGGTAGGGTTTAAATTTGATGAAGTTACTCCCCATTTAGGGCTGAATAGGAAATTGGAATAGAGTTAGGGCTGAGTAGGAATTAGTATTAGAGTTAGGCCGGAGGGACCTAAGCTATAGTAAGGTAACTTACCGACACAAGTCAACCAAATCGAACGACCCACGCTAGGCTAGGCTACATCCAATTTTCCAAACAACCAAATCCCATCCTCGTCGCCAAATGTAATAACGTGGGGGTGTTAGACTCCGTTAGATATTAGGTTATCAAATATAAATAAAAGGTATTTACAGGAGCTTTGATTTAGATCTTCTTTAGGGCCTACCAATTTGTGCTAGCGTCCCAACCTCGACTTAATATATTCTTATTCTCTAATTTAGAAGCTGTAGACATTACCCCTAACTGACATAATAATTAGACAACTTAAACTCCTTTTACATTAGTCATTTTCGAAGCATCACCAAATTAAACTTAGAAACAGCGATTGCTGCCGATACAAAAATGCATGCTGTTTAGTTCAGTCCAATAAACGAACAGACCGCGTCCCGCCGTTTATCTTTTTCTGTTGCCCTTCAGCTTTCTTTTCGTGACTTTTCCCTTTAATGACTTTTAGACTATATATATATATATATATATATATATATATATATATATATATATATATATAATATATATATATATATATATATATATATATATATATATATATATATATATTGTCGGAGACTTTAACTGTCCTAATGTTAATTATGAGACTTTTACTGGTAATGAGGAGGGTTTGAGATTGATTGAGTTTATGGAAGATAACTTTTTACGACAGATGGTTACCGAACCAACGCGCGGTGATAATATTTTAGATTTGGTAATGACGAAGGCGAGAATATAGTCGAAGGTTTAGAAGTAGGCGAGAGTTTAGGATGTAGTGATCATCAAATTCTTAGGTTTAAGTTATTGATAGAAAACACTAAGGATAGTAACGTAATAGAAGTCCCTGATTTTCGTAGGGCTAATTTTGATAGTTTTGCGGATAGGATGAGAGTAGTGGACTGGGATAACTTATTTATGGGTAATGACAAATTTGCATTGGGTGGCGTTTAGAGAAAGTTTTAAGAATATTGAAAGGGAGTTTATTCCTCGAAGGCCCAAGCGCGCTAGAAATCATGGTAGGCCCAAGTGGTAGACTAGGGAAATAGGCGAGTTCATAAACGAGCGTAATAGAGCGTATAAACTTAATAAGCGCAATGGCACGGCAGCTAACTTTAATAGATATATCGAGCTTAGACGTCAGGTTAAAAGATCAGTTAGGAATGCTAAGCGTAATTTAGAGATACTTATAGCTGCGGATAGCAAACATAATCCAAAAAAGTTCTTTGAATACGTTAATAATCGCAAGCCGATAAAAGATAACATAGGCCCTCTAGTGGATGTTAATGGAGCTTTGGCTTCTGACGCTCAGGCGATGGCGGGTATTTTCAATAACTTTTTTGCGACAGTTTTTACTGTAGAAGACGTAAATAATGTCCCCGACGTGGACGATATCGTTCCATTTAGTAGCGAGACTATTTTGCATGAAATAACTGTTTACGAGGGCGAGATTGCGCATTATATCGATAGGCTAAAAGTTAGCAAGGCTCCAGGCCCTGACGCTTTTTATCCCAGACATTTGAAAGATTTGAAAGATGTTATCGTAGGCCCCTTAACGAAGATTTTTAATCAGTCACTCGAAGCGGGGATTATTCCTGAAGACTTCAAATTAGCTAACGTCACGCCTATTTTTGAAAAAGGTGACCCCGCAGTAGCTAGCAATTATAGGCCCATTAGCTTAACGTCAATTGTCGGTAAACTTTTGGAATCCGTAGTTAGGGATCGTATCATCGATCACTTAGAAAGTAGAGATTTGATTAATAGGTGCTCTTCCAATATGTGCTCTACCGCGAAACTGTGATCTACCATATTCCAACTAATATTCCATATTCCAGGCTAACTAACGAAAATATCACGACTTAACCTAACCAATCGTCAAGGGCGTATAGTTGACCTAACGATTGGTTAGGTTAAGTCATGATATTTTCGTTAGTTAGCCTTATAAGGCTAGTTTCACGGTAGAGCACGTATTGGAATATGGTAGATCACAGTTTCGCGGTAGAGCACATATTGGAAGAGCACCGATTAATAGTAGTCAGCATGGGTTTCGATGCCATAGGTCTTGTTTAACTAATTTGTTAGAATTTTATAACGAAATAGTGCGCGAATACGATAGGCATAGAGCGGCTGACGTTATTTATTTAGATTTTAAAAAGGCGTTCGATACAGTTCCGCATAGGAGATTAATTGTGAAGGTCAAAGCGCACGGTATACGCGGTCAGGTAGCTAACTGGTTACAAGGATGGCTTCGTGCTAGGAGGCAGAGGGTCGTAGTTAATGGTAGTGAATCGGGGTGGTTGGATGTAGGTAGCGGTGTCCCACAGGGTTCAGTGTTAGGCCCATTGCTATTCGTAATTTACATTAACGACATAGATGTAGGATTGACCGGTAACGTGTCAAAATTCGCGGACGATACTAAAATAGGCGGTAAAGTTGTTAACGAGGACGATAGAAATAGGCTCCAAGACGATGTAAATAGGATTATGGAGTGGACGGATAAGTGGCAGATGCAATTTAACGTAGACAAATGTAAAGTTTTGCATATAGGTTCTCAACAATAATTACACGTACACGATGGATGATAGGGAGTTAGCGAGCGTTGACGAGGAAGTAGATTTAGGCGTACGCGTATCTAAGGATTTAAAGGTTAGGAACCAGTGCCTAGAGTCTTGCGCAAAAGCTAATAGGATGTTAGGCTTCATAGCGCGTAATTTCGAATTTAAATCGAAGGATATTATATTGCCCCCCTTACAAGTCCCTAGTCAGGCCTCATTTAGAATATGCCGTTCAGTTTTGGTGCCCGTACTTGCTTGAGGATATTGATAGGTTAGAAAGGGTTCAGCGTCGTGCCACGAAACTGATTCCGTCTTTGCGCAACAAGCCTTATGAAGATAGGATTAAAGAGTTAGACCTGTATTCACTCGAAACTAGGAGATTAAGGTGGGAGCTTATTGAAGTTTTCAAATTCGTTAATAACATCGATAACGTAAATTTTGACAAATTTTTCACTTTCGATAATAATAATACTCGTAATAACGGATTTAAGTTGCGTGGCGGACGTTTCATCACTAATATCGCTAAAAACTTCTTTACGTTTAAAGTAACTGACAAATGGAATAATCTTCCCGCATCCGTCGTGAACTCTACCAGCGTTAATATGTTTAAGAACCGTTTAGATAGGCATTTTAAAAATATTAACTTTGTTTAATATAATAATAAAACAATCCCCCTTTTCCCTCTCAGCCTCCCCCTTTTCCCTCTCAGCCTCACCCATTTCCCTCTCAGCCTCACCCATTTCCCTCTCAGCCTCACCCATTTCCCTCTCAGCCTCACCCTTTTCCCTCTCAGCCTCACCCATTTCCCTCTCAGCCTCACCCATTTCCCTCTCAGCCTCACCCATTTCCCTCTCAGCCTCACCCTTTTCCCTCTCCCTCGTTAAAATTATTAACGTTGTTTAATATAATAAAACAATTAGCAACAGGAGCTCTAGGGGTGGTGATCGAGGATGAGTTTGTTGACAATAATGCTAGCTTGTGACATGCCAGTGTGTGTGATGCTAGCAAAAAAAAAATAAAATTAGTTAGACTAACACGATCGTAGATGTAGCTCGTAGCGTAAACTAACCCACTTTTTGTTTTACTTTACCTACTTTTTTTTTTCCTTCTTATCCTCTCCTTACTTGCATGTCTGTAGTTTGCATGGTCTGATAGTGAGTTAAGACTGTGTTTGCATGGTTTGTAAGCGTTCTTATTTTATTTCTTTTCATCTTTTACACCTTTCCTATTCTCTCCGACTATTTTTCTGACTTGTCGGCAGTGGCCGACTGATGATGATGATGGTGAGCCTTTCTTTCTCTTTTTCTGAATGAATGTTAACCCATGAGTGATAGGTGTTGCTACTTAATTAACCCCTTATTTTCTTCTCTTAACCCCCTACTCTTTCCTTTCTCTCGGGCTAACCTTAGAGTGGATCTTAGGGTCTTTGTTAGCCTTAGAATCTGTAGATCTGTAGATCATCATCATCATCATCACCAAATTATTAGGTTTAAGCTATTGATAGAAAACAGTAAGGATAGTAACGTAATAGAAGTCCCTGATTTTCGTAGGCTAATTTTGATAGTTTTGCGGACAGGAAGAGAGTAGTGGACTGGGATAATTTATTTATGGATAATGAGCAAATTTTCAATGGAGGCGTTTAAAGAAAGTTTTATGAATATCGAAAGGGAGTTTATTCCTCGTAGGCCCAAGCGCGCTAGAAATCATGGTAGGCCCAAGTGGTGAACTAGGGAAAGAGGCAATTTCATAAACGAGCGTAACAGAGCGTATAGACTTAATAAGCGCAATGGCACAGCACCAAACTTTAATAGATATATCGAGCTTAGACGTCGGGTTAAAAGATCTGTTAGGAATGCTTAGCGTAATTTAGAGATATTTATAGGTGCGGATAGTAAACATAATCCAAAAAAGTTTTTTGACTACGTCGATAATCGTAAGTCGATAAAAGATAACATAGGCAATGGCAGATATTTTTAGCGACTTCTTTGCGACAGTTTTTACCGTAGAAGATGTAAATAATGTCCCCGACGTGGACGATATCGTTCCATTTAGTGGTGAGACTATTTTGAATGAAATAACTGTTTACAAGGGTGAGATTGCGCAATATATCATAAGCTAAAAGTTAGCAAGTCTCCAGGCCCTGACGCGCTTTATCCTAGACATTTGAAAGATTTGAAAGACGTTATCGTAGGCCCCCTTAATTAACAAAATTTTTTAATAAGTCACTGGAAGCGGGGATTATTCCTGAAGACTTCAAATTAGCTAACGTTACGACCAATTTTTTAAAAAGGCGACTGCACAGTAGCTAGCAATTATAGGCCTATTAGCTTAACGTCAATTGTCGGTAAACTTTTGGAATCCGTAGTTACGGACCGTATCGTTGATCACTTAAAAAGTCGCGATTTGATTAATAGTAGTCAGCATGGGTTTCGACGCCATAGATCTTGTTTAACTAATTTATTAGAGTTTTATAACGAAATAGTGTTCGAATACGATAGGCATAGAGCGGCTGACATTATTTATTTAGACTTTAAAAAAGCGTTCGATACAGTTCCGCATAGATGATTAATTGTGAAGGTTAAAGCGCACGGTATACGCGGTCAGGTTGCTAACTGGTTAGAGGAATGGCTTCGTGCTAGGAAACAGAGGGTCGTTGTTAGTGGTAGTGAATCAGGGTGGTTGGATGTAGGTAGCGGTGTCCCACAAGGTTCAGTGTTAGGCCCATTGCTATTCGTAATCGACATTAACGACATAGATGTAGGCTTGACCGGTAACGTGTCAAAATTCGCGGACGATACTAAAATAGGCGGTAAAGTTGTTAACGTGGACGATAGAAATAGGCTCCAGGACGATGTAAATAGGGTTATGGAGTGGACGGATAAGTGGCAGATGCAATTTAACGTAGACAAATGTAAAGTTTTGCATATAGGTTCTCGTAACAACAATTACACGTACACGATAGACAATAGACAGTTAGCGAGCGTTGAAGAGGAAGTAGATTTAGGCGTACGCGTATCTAAGGATTTAAAAGTTAGGAACCAGTGCCTGGAGTCTTGCGCAAAAAGCCTAGTAGGATGCTAGGCTTCATAGTGCGTAATTTCAAATTTAAATCGAAGAATATTATATTGCCGCTTTACAAGTCCCTAGTCAGGCCTCATTTAGAATATGTCGTTCAGTTTTGGTGCTCGTATTTGCGTGAGGATATTGATAGGTTGGAAAGGGTTCAGCGTCGCGCCACGAAACTAATTCCGTCATTGTGCAACAAGTCCTACGAAGATAAGATTAAAGAGTTAGACTTGCATTCACTCGAAACTAGGAGATTAAGGGGGGAGCTTAATGAAGTTTTCAAAATCGTTAATAAAATCGATAACGTAAATTTTGACAAACTCTTCACTTTCGAAAATAGCAATAGTCGTAATAACGGATTTAAGTTGCGTGGCAGACGTTTCATTACTAACATCGCTAAAAACGTTTTTACGTTTAAAGTAATTGATAAATGGAATAATCTTCCCGCATCCGTCGTGAACTCTACCAGCGTTAATATGTTTAAAAACCGTTTAGATAGGCATTTTAAAAATATTAACGTCGTTTAAAATAATAAAACAATAAGCAAAAGGAGCTCTCGGGGTGATGGTCGGGGATGAGTCTGTTAACGATTAATGCCAGCTTGTGACATGCCAGCGTGTGATATGCCAGCGTGTGATATGCCAGCAATAAAATTATAAAAAAAAAATTAGACGAACACGAACTTAGCTGTAGCTCGTAGCCTAAACTAACCCACTTTTTGTTATACTCTCCTAGTTTTTCTTTTCTTTTCTTATCCTCTCTTTACTTGCATGTCTGTAGTTTGCATGGTATGACAGTGTTTGAGTTAAGATTGTGTTTGCATGGTTTGTAAGCGTTCTTATTTTACTTCTTTTCATCTTTCACCCCTTTCCTGTTCTCTTCGACTATTTTTCCAACTTGTCGGCAGTGGCCGGCGGATGATGATGGCGAGTCTTTCTTTCTCTTTTTCTGAATGAATGTTAACCCACGAATGATAGGTTTTGCTACTTGCTTAACCCTTATTCTCTTCTTTTACCGATTTTCATTAAAATTCACTGGTAGCCCCCAAAACGGAAAATATCCCACAGCTTTACGAACGGTACATTTTCCTGAGCACAAATCTCTTCTAGTTTGGTATTCATAAATATTGTTTTTGACGTAATCCTAAGACCCAAACCGTGCCTAGGGGTAATACCTAGAACTAAAGACCTAGGGGGAAACCGGGCATTCAATTAATCTAATTGGGCATTCAATTGACCTAACCGGGCATATATATATATAGCGTTCAACTTCCACCCGAGCAACGCCGGGTCGCTCCGCTAGTACGATAAATAAAAAAGAAAACAGGGATGAGACACTCAAGCGCAAAAGACAATGCGAACTTAACGAATTAATATACTCGTATATAACCCCATTGGATTATCAAAAATCAATTTAAAAATTGGCTTTTCTTGCCTTTTTTTTAGCAAAGTTATTAATTATCGAGCTGAAATCAATGTTCGTGGCAATTGCGCTCTCTCTCGACAGAAGTGAAAGGTATGATATTCGCTCTTGGCCCATTTTTTGAACTCATACAGTTTTTTATATGAACTAACTTGCTGAAACTTCGTTCATCCTCAGCAATAGTGACTGGTAGAGAGCAAAAAAGACGAAGAGCAATGCAAACTTCATTGAATACTGGCTGCAGCTTTTTGTCGTAAATTTGATTCAGCAAAATGAGAAGAGGTAGTTCATTGTCTTGGTAGAATATTTTCTTCACGTGTAACATTTCGATGGCAAAGTTGCTTCAAAGGTCTGTTGAGTACTTTTACGCTAAGGTCTTTGATGTAACCTCAAGTTCAACATTATCTAGAGACATGGAGTTTAATATTGACTTGAAGGTGGCACATATGTCCTTGGTTGCCTTAAACCAGTGGTCCAAATCATTCGCAACATAATCTAAAGTAGCATAAAAGCCATTTATTCTAAATGCAGATTCCTCATCTGATTCAGTAGACACATATAAACTTGATTTTTCTGTGAAGTCCAAGACTTCGTCATGAAACATTTTTCACTTCTTCACCCTCTTCTATGGGAAGTCTGGTGTAATTCCCATGCTATTTGCAACATGACGAGCTTCTGACAAAATGCCCATCCATTTGCCCCTCATTTACTTTAGTTCTTAACAGACATCTCCGATAAGAGCTGATGCCGTATCAAGTGATATTCCACGCGATTGTATAATCTTATTTCATTCATCAATGTCTGAAAGCACCTTTACCCAAAAAGTAGCCAACACAATGCAAGGAAATGAGTTAAAGTATGTTTTCAATGACATTATTTCTGAACGAATCTCAAGTGTTAGACGTGAAGTTTCTAAAATGCACTCTAATGTTTTAAGAATGCCTGGTAGATGCATTGCTATTTGACGAATAGCATCCACACGCGCACTCCATCGTTTGTCAGACTGACAATGGAGAGAACATTGAATTTCATCTTTCAAAATTTCCCACCGTGATGGGCTACCACCAGGGGCGGATTTAGGTTTCCTGGCGCCAAGGGCCATACTGATTTAGCCGCCCTTCGTACACTTAAGAAGTTACCATTTAGCAATAAATAGTGGTAATTATGTCGCAAATGACATGGCCTGAAGTTGAAATCAAAAATACATTTTTCTAGTGTATTTTGGTGTGCTCTGTTCAAATATAACTTTCATTTCTTGTGCAAATGAACAGAAATACGTGTTGGGGCCATGCAATGACAACTGTATTTCTGTTCATTTGCAAAAGAAATGAAGATTATATTCGAACAAAGCACAACAAAATACACTTGAAAAATGTATTTTTGACTACATTTTATACAATAAAACATACCCTAACATGTTCACGTTACGAGATCTTGTAAACGACTAAACGACGCATTACCACAGGAAACATGCAAAACATCTCAAAATTAACCAGAAAAGTTTGCTTGTCATTTTCGTTTAAACTAACGAAAATATCACGACTTAACCTAACCAATCATCAAGGGCATACAGTTGACCTAACCGGGCATCTAGTTGACCTAACCTGGCATTCAATTAATCATTTAATTAATCATCTAGGGCACATGACGAATCAAGTTCTCAAAGTCGAAACCAAACGAACGGCACGTCATAATTCTATCACAAACACCACCAAACTGAATCCAATTAGAAAAAAAAATAGGCAGATGAGAAGGCAACAAACTAATTAAGTCGGAGAGTAACACGACGTCATACCACCCCCGACTATAAATACACTATCTATATATATATATATATATATATATATATATATATATATATATATATATATATATATATTTACATTATTATTATTATTATTATTTTCTACAATAGTTTGCAAAAAAATGAGTTACAAATCTGAATAAAGCAACTAAAACTACCTCATAAAAAGTTATTTCGATTTACAGGTCCAGCCCATGTCATTTAAAATATATTAACCATAAATAGCTATTTCATACAAGGTTTTCAATAAAATGCAGTCAAATGGTTCACGAATTTACTCTAGCAAAATATATCTTAACATATAAGATATTTTTATATTAATCATAATATATTATATTATATATCCCATACAACTAAACGAATTAAAAGATAGCAGTGTTGTGCCGCTAAAAAAGATTTTTAATGCGTCTATTTCTGATGGGTGCGTACCAGATAATTTCAAGTTAGCAAACGTAACACCTATCTACAAGAAAGGCGATAAAGGTGAGGCGGGAAATTATAGACCAATCATTTATATATATATATATATATATATATATATATATATATATATAATATATATCAGTTTAACGTCTGTTGTAGGTAAGCTACTGGAATCAATAATTAGGGATCGTATAGTCGAACACTTAGAATTGCATAACTTGGTTACAAATACGCAGCACGGTTTTAGGCGAAACAAATCTTGCTTAACTAATCTTTTAGAATTTTTTTCAAAGCGTGGTTGAAGTTTACGATAGTCATCGGGCTGTTGATGTAGTGTATTTAGATTTTCAAAACGCGTTTGTACCATACCGCACAAAAGACTCATTGAAAAAACTAAGGCTCATGGAATCAGGGGTGTAGTAAGAAATTGGATAGAAGAGTGGTTGCGAGGTAGAAAAAAGAGGGTGGTCGTTGATGGAGCGGAGTCGAGTTTGGCTAATGTAGCGAGTGGCGTTCCTCAGGGTTCAGTATTGGGCCCCTTGCTTTTTCTTATATATATTAATGATTTAGATGTCGGCATAGTCAGTACAGTTTCAAAGTTTGCTGATGACACGAAGCTGGGTGGTAGGGCGATTAATGACGAAGATAGAGGTAAAATCCAGGAAGATCTGAATAAAATCGTTGATTGGTCAGTCACATGGCATATGAGATTTAACGTCGATAAGTGCAAAATTTTACATATAGGTTTGCGTAACGGTAATTTTGCGTATAGTATGTCAGGGAAGGAGTTAGCAAGCGAAGAGCAGGAAAAAGATTTAGGAGTTATAGTCACTGGTGATTTCAAAGTAGCGAAACAAAGTACAGCAGTGGTCAATAAAGCGAACAAAGTGTTAGGTTTTATAGCTCGGAATTTTGAGTACAAATCGCACGATATTATAGCTCCTCTTTATAAATCATTAGTTAGACCCCATTTGGAGTACGCGGTCCAATTTTGGAATCCGCATATGCGAAAAGATATAGACAAACTCGAAAGAGTTTAAAGACGAGCAACTAAGATGATTCCGTCGCTTAGGTCGAAGTCGTACGAGGATAGGCTTAAGTAATTAAAATTGACTACACTCGAGACTAGGAGGCTAAGGGGTGATCTAATCCAGGTTTTCAAAATTATGAATGGGTTCGATAACGTAGATAGAGATAGCTTTTTCGAAATATCTCAATATAATAGGACTAGAAATAATGGGTGTAAGTTGACAAGTAGAAGGTTCGAGAGAGGAGTTGCCAAAAACTTTTTTACGCATAGAATAGTAAATAGGTGGAATAGTTTGCCGGAAGAAGTAATTAGTAGTACGTCTATAAACATGTTTAAAAATCTATTAGACGCATATGTTGATAGATTTGGTATAGTTTAAGGAAGTAAAATTAAAGCTTTGCGGTTCGGAACCCACGTAAAATTGTTGGTCCCCTCCGCCACCACGGAGGACATGTACAATACACAATTACGAACACAGTTAGGTAGACCAGCCATGAGTGGATCCTAGTGTCTTTGTTGGTCTGAAACATTATAAAATTATAACAAATATAATATATATATATATATATATATATATATATATATATATATCGTAAAGAACGACGCTTGTATTTATACTGCGTGTTCTTTGCAGTTGAATGTGTATATATATATATATATATATATATATATATATATATATATATATATATATATATATATATGGGAATGAACTCAGAATGGTCCCCTGAGTTTTTTATGATACACACAGACCGTGCATGGAACAAGGAACTCTTCTGGGATAATTAAATCCACTATAGTCCGAATAATTAATGGTAAATGACAAATACCATAGTTTTTCTTTTTCATGATGCTAGCCCGACGTGGGCAACGGGTCACTCGCAGAGAGGTCCCATAAATATAGCTTCCCTCACCAGCTATCTGCAAAGCAGACAGGATCCAGCTTTGGGACATGGATCTAGGGTTTAAAGCAGCATAGCCCTGCTACATTTAGAACCTCTTGGTTTTTGGCTAAATATAATAGTTACCCCTTTTTCTTTGATATATTCAATCTGACGTGAAGGCAGCGAGTCTTTTGCTTATATTGAGGTTCTAAATGTAGCAGGGCTAGGCTGCTTTAAACCCTAGATCCATGTCCCAAAGCTGGATCCTGTCTGCTTTGCAGATAGCTGGTGAGGGAAGCTATATTTATGGGACCTCTCTGCGAGTGACCCGTTGCCCACGTCGTGCTAGCATCATGAAAAAGAAAAACTATGGTATTTGTCATTTACCATTACTTATTCGGACTATAGTGGAATTAATTATCCCAGAAGAGTTCCTTGTTCTATGCACGGTCTGTGTGTATCATATATATATACATATATATATATATTTATTTATTTATTTATATATATACACCTTACCTTACAACCTTACAAAGGCTTCGCGCGATGATTTCTCATTTTGCGAAGGTCAAGCTTGTCGCCCCTCCTCTCGAGTTGGCCTGGTGAAGTAGTGAGTTGGATTCTTGCGCTCTCCACCTCACATAGCCAAGTACGCCCGGCTCATCGGGGATTGTTCTGAGCCAGGCGTCTAGTCTTCTTTTGAAGATTTCCAGTGCAACTCCCTTCGTGTTTCTTAGGTCTTTGGGCAACTGATTAAACAGTTTTGGTCCTCTCACTACAAAACTATTTTCTTTCACGGTTAAGGATGTTCCCTGTCTCGCCTTCAGTTTGGGAATACGACATCTACCGTTTCTGCTTTCCACCGTTGTTTGGGGAGTTATAGGATTCAGAGTAAGATTAGGGACTAGTTTCTCCATTATTTTTCAAGTGTAAATAATGGTGTATCTCTCTCTTCTCCTTTCCAGTGAATATAGGTCGAGTTCTCGTAACCTCTCCCAGTAATTTAGTTCTTTGCACCCATTGATCTTGGCTGTGAAGCTTCTTTGGATCCCTTCCAGCTGTCTAATGTCTTCTTTTTTATATGGGGATGTTAGGACCGAGCAGTATTCCAATTTGGGTATTATCAGGGTTTTCAGTAGAGGAATCATTACATTCGTATCCCTTCGTTTAAGGGTTCTCAATATCTGACCCGTTATTCTCTTTGCTCTGTTTACTGCTATCTTATTTTGTGTTTCAAATTTCGCATCATCTGTCATTACAACCCCTAAATCTTTTGCTCTGGAATTTCTCTGAATTTCCTGTCCATTTGGGGTATAATATTCCATGGATTTTAGGTCTTCTCTTTTTCCGTACCATAATAGCTGAAATTTCTCGGTGTTAAACTTCATATTGTTGTCTTCCGTCCACTTGTAATTTTGTTTATGTCGGTTTGTAGAGATCCTATGTCTTCTGGGTTTCTTATTTTTCTACTGATCTTTGTGTCATCCGCAAAGGATGTTACTCTGCTGTCTCTGTTAACGTCCTCATCTATGTCAGTTAGCATGATTATGAAGAGTAGTGGAGCTAATACTGTTCCTTGTGGTACCGAGTTGAGGACCTTTGATTCTGATGAAGATACTCGTTGTACTGTAACGACTTGCCGCCGCTCACTAAGGAAATTATATATCCATTTCCCTACTTTTCCTGTTATTCCCATATATTTCAGTTTATGTATTATGATTCCGTGGTCACACTTGTAGAACGTTTTAGCAAAGTCTGTGTATAGTACATCATAGTTTTCATTACTTTCAAGTGAATCCATAATGTTGTTGTAATGTTCCATTAGTTGTGATAGGCATGATCTGCACCGAAACCCGTGTTGGTTATCATTGAATTTTTTCTGAGTTTCCGAAAAGTCAGATTTTCTGTCTAACTATTCTTTCAAATATTTTAGTGAGATGGGATGTAAGCGATACTGGCCTATAGTTTTTGGCCTCGGATCGATCTCTTCCTTTATATATTGGGACTATCTTCGCGCTCTTCAGGATGCCCGGTATTTCTCCCGTGTCTAATGATCGTCTCCATATCCAGTATAGGGGCTCAGCGATTGCATTCTTGTAGTTTTTGATCAGTGTGGCATTCCATTTATGCGGTCCTGCCGCTGAGTGTGTTTTTAGTTTCCCTATGGCCTGTGTAATATCGTCCGTCGTAAAGTCGAAATCCGTTATACTTTCCCCTTGTGGTTCTTCTTCAAAGAACGCGTTTCTATCGCATATCACTTTGTCAGTTTTTGGGATACTGAAAGATGATTCGTACTGAGCTTTTAATATTTCAGATACTTCTGTTAGATCAGCAGATAAATCACTGTTCTCATTTTTTAAAGGTCCGATAGTCGCATGGTTTTTCGACTTTCTTTTTGCGAAATTATAGAAGTACTTTGAGTTAGCCTTTCTCGCTTCTATAACGTCATCTTCTTCTTTTTCTGTATGCTTCTCGGTTAGTTCCTGTATGACGACATCGATACTTTGTAGTTTATCGTTTAATATTTTTCTGAAGTTATCTTTACAATTACTTAGTTTTGCAGTCACTCTTTTTCTCTTTCGGAACAATGCCCTCTTTTGTCTTTCGAACCTGCTTCTCTTTCCTCTTTGTTGTATCTTTGGGACATGTTTTTCCACAATTTCTAACATCTTCTCCTCTAACGTCATTAGCATCTCCTCCGTTGTCTTGGCCTCGAAAATGGTTTTCCAATCTATTACTTCCATGCTGGATGTCACATCTTCCCAGTTTATAGCTTTGGAGTGAAAATTAAAAATTTCGAATTTGCTTCTTTCTGTTGTGCGATTTCTTTCCTTTCCTGTTGCCTTTATATTAGTTGTTATTTCAATGATGTTGTGGTCCGATATCATAGTTGGGGATATTTCTACATTATCAATTAGATTACTGTTGTTTGTGAATACCAAATCTAGGCAGTTGTTTTTTCTTGTGTTTTCTGTTATTTCTTGCGTTAACATAAATTCATCAGCTAAAGCTAGTAGCATTTTTACCTGCTCCTGGTCTTATCGTGTGCCCCCCTTGTCTTGGTGTATACATATATTTTTTCCTATCCTCTTATATTTCATGAATGGGAAATTAAAATCACCACAGAGAAAAATATTTGGGGTTGGAAAGTGTAGATCTTTTACAAAATTTCTTACCTCTGTAATGGAATCTGAAAATTTTGAGGTTGGCGTGTTTGGGGGTCTGTACATTACAATTAGTACCATATTTAATTTTTCAATTTTTGCTGCTACACATTCTACGTAGTTGTTTGAGGTACTTACAGCCATTTCTGCTATGTGCCTTTCGCGTGTGTAAATAGCACATCCTCCTTTACGTCTCACTGTCCTGTCGGCTCGGAGGATGTTATAGTTATCCAATTTGTATTTCTTTTTTGTCAATACAGGACTCACAATTTTCACAGTTCGCCTGGCAGTCCTTTAGATGAGTTTCCGTGAGGCATGCAAAGTCTGCTCCGGCTTCTTGCATGAGTCCTTTCAGGTACACAACTTTGTTCGTGGAATGGTTTGATTTAAGGCCCTGTATGTTGGCTAGGATTATTTTTATTTTTTCTCTTTCTTTTTCGCATACAGGTGGTTCCGATTTGTTTTTCAATGGGGGTGGCAGTTTCGTTGCCTTGTGGTCCTCCGAGAATTTACCTCTTTTTATCTTTGTCGGTACCTGTTGTCCCGATAACGCATGAAGTGCCTTTGTTCGTACCTTCTGTCCGGCTCTCGGATTCCTATATTTATATTTGTCAGCTGGTTTTGTAATTGCTGGATAGTATTTAGCAGCTGAAATGTGTTGGCTGCGTCTAAAAAAATTGGCACTCTTCTTTGATGTTCGTTTTTTTTGTTCCCTCGTCAGAAAGGACGTCAGTTTGAAAACAGGCGTTGACCAAACAATTAAATAATGTCTGTAGATTCTATTACATTTTGAAAATGAAATGTATTTTAATAAACACGCCCTATATATATATATATATATAATATATATATATATATATATATATATATATATATATATATAGGGCGTCCCAAAAAAATGTATACACACTTTAAATACTTATAAAGGCAGTGTTTATTAAAATACATTTCATTTTCAAAATGTAATAGAATCTACAGACATTATTTAATTGTTTTGTCAACGCCTGTTTTCAAACTGACGTCCGTTCTGGTCCAGGCACTACTAATAACGCGAAGCAATGGAATCGCAAACATCACGAAACATTTCGTTTGGTATTTGTGTGCATTCTCGTTCAATGGCTGCTCTCAATTCAGCGACTGTTGCAGGTTTTATAGCGTAGACTTTGTCTTTTAAGTATCCCCACAAAAAAGTCTAGTGGTGTGAGGTCTGGTGAACGCGGAGGGTATTCTACGAAACCCCTTCGTCCAATCCACATCCACATCGTGCCAAGTACCACTCGCAATACTCCACTCTTCGGTCCGGATCATCTTCATTAATAGCATGGACTAATCTTGGAATGTAACTTTTCCATTGACAGCGCTTCAAAATGCGTTGGACAGACGATTCTGAAATTCCTACCTCACGACTCGCTTGCCGCACAGATTTTCTTGGACTTTGGTGATACGTTTCCAGTACTCTTTCTTGCTTTGTGGGGCTTGTCGATGTCCGTGGTCTTCCGGAACGCTTCTTGTGGACATTCTGAACAGTTCCATCGGCTTCAAACTTATCTCTAATTCGAGTGATGGTAAGTCGCGTTGGTGGATCTGTTTGAAACTCCCTCCTAAACTGTCTTTGCACTTCAACTGCGTTTTCACACTTCCAGTAGCATTTTAGAATGAATTTCCTTTGTTCAAAGCTTAGTCTGACTGCCATTATTAATTCTAATGGGTTTAACTTGGAAAGAAAGAAACATCAATTGAGCTATCAGCTGTTAAAGTGTGTATACATTTTTTTGGGACGCCCTGTATATATATATTATATATATGAATGGGTGCAATGGGATCAGTGGGTGCAAAGAATGAAATAATGGGGACACATGGGTCCGGAATGGTCCCAACGTAAAACAGGGTGGATGAGAGAGAAGACGAAATAACGAATAGCAGCATAATAACGAACAACAATTTAATAACAAATAACGATATAAACAATATAATACGGAAGGAAGACATACTTTAGATGAAGGAAAAGAAATAAGTAAAAGTTGCGAAATAGACAAACGGTCCAACGAGCGAAATGATAAAAAGATAATAACTAAAAATGTAGAAAATAAACAGCCAAAGAAAAATAATGATAATGCCAAAATTAAGAACTTTGAAAATAATAAGAAAGGAAGCAGAAGCGTAGAAAATATCTTATGTAAATACTACGCGAAAGGAAACTGCAGATATCGGGATTACACAAGGGGATAATGAAAATTTGATAAGAAATGCATGTTCTACCATCTTACGGTCTACAACACTTATGAAAGATATAGGAGTTGCAAATATGAAAAAAAATGTCGATACCACCACCCTCAAAGGAACGCAACGAGGGAACAAAAAAAACGAACATCAAAGAAGAGTGCCAATTTTTTTAGACGCAGCCAACACATTTCAGCTGCTAAATACTATCCAGTAATTACAAAACCAGCTGACAAATATAAATATAGGAATCCGAGAGCCGGACAGAAGGTACGAACAAAGGCACTTCATGCGTTATCGGGACAACAGGTACCGACAAAGATAAAAAGAGGTAAATTCTCGGAGGACCACAAGGCAACGAAACTGCCACCCCCATTGAAAAACAAATCGGAACCACCTGTATGCGAAAAAGAAAGAGAAAAAATAAAAATAATCCTAGCCAACATACAGGGCCTTAAATCAAACCATTCCACGAACAAAGTTGTGTACCTGAAAGGACTCATGCAAGAAGCCGGAGCAGACTTTGCATGCCTCACGGAAACTCATCTAAAGGACTGCCAGGCGAACTGTGAAAATTGTGAGTCCTGTATTGACAAAAAAGAAATACAAATTGATAACTATAACATCCTCCGAGCCGACAGACAGTGAGACGTAAAGGAGGATGTGCTATTTACACACGCGAAAGGCACATAGCAGAAATGGCTGTAAGTACCTCAAACAACTACGTAGAATGTGTAGCAGCAAAAATTGAAAAATTAAATATGGTACTAATTGTAATGTACAGACCCCCAAACACGCCAACCTCAAAATTTTCAGATTCCATTACAGAGGTAAGAAACTTGTAAAAGATCTACACTTCCAACCCCAAATATTTTTCTCTGTGGTGATTTTAATTTCCCATTCATGAAATATAAAGGATAGGAAAAAATATATGTATACACCAGGACAAGGGGGGCACACGAGAAGACCAGGAGCAGGTAAAAATGCTACTAGCTTTAGCTGATGAATTTATGTTAACGCAAGAAATAACAGAAAACACAAGAAAAAACAACTGCCTAGATTTGGTATTCACAAACAACAGTAATCTAATTGATAATGTAGAAATATCCCCAACTATGATATCGGACCACAACATCATTGAAATAACAACTAATATAAAGGCAACAGGAAAGGAAAGAAACGCACAACAGAAAGAAGCAAATTCGAAATTTTTAATTTTCACTCCAAAGCTATAAACTGGGAAGATGTGACATCCAGCATGGAAGTAATAGATTGGAAAACCATTTTCGAGGCCAAGACAACGGAGAGATGCTAATGACGTTAGAGGAGAAGATGTTAGAAATTGTGGAAAAACATGTCCCAAAGATACAACAAAGAGGAAAGAGAAGCAGGTTCGAAAGACAAAAGAGGGCATTGTTCCGAAAGAGAAAAAGAGTGACTGCAAAATTAAGTAATTGTAAAGATAACATCAGAAAAATATTAAACGATAAACTACAAAGTATCGATGTCGTCATACAGGAACTAATCGAGAAGCATACAGAAAAAGAAGAAGATGACGCTATAGAAGCGATAAAGGCTAACTCAAAGTACTTCTATAATTTCGCAAAAAGAAAGTCGAAAAACCATGCGACTATCGGACCTTTAAAAAATGAGAACAGTGATTTATCTGATGATCTAACAGAAGTATCTGAAATATTAAAAGCTCAGTACGAATCATCTTTCAGTATCCCAAAAACTGACAAAGTGATATGCGATAGAAACGCGTTCTTTGAAGAAGAACCACAAGGGGAAAGTATAACGGATTTCGACTTTACGACGGACGATATTACACAAGCCATAGGGAAACTAAAAACACACTCAGCGGCAGGACCATAAATGGAATGCCACACTGATCAAAAACTGCAAGAATGCAATCGCTGAGCCCCTATACTGGATATGGAGACGATCATTAGACACGGGAGAAATACCGGGCATCCTGAAGAGCGCGAACATAGTCCCAATATATAAAGGAGAGATCGATCCGAGGCCAAAAACTATAGGCCAGTCGCTTACATCCATCTCACTAAAATATTTGAAAGAATAGTTAGACAGAAAATATGACTTTTGGAAACTCAGAAAAAATTCAATGATAACCAACACGGGTTTCGGTGCAGATCATGCCTATCACAACTAATGGAACACTACAACAACATTATGATTCACTTGAAAGTAATGAAAACTATGATGTACTATACACAGACTTTGCTAAACGTTCGACAAGTGTGACCACGGAATCATAATACATAAACTGAAATATATGGGAATAACAGGAAAAGTAGGGAAATGGATATATAATTTCCTTAGTGAGCGGCGGCAAGTCGTTACAGTACAACGAGTATCTTCATCAGAATCAAGGTCCTCACTCGGTACCACAAGGAACAGTATTAGCTCCACTACTCTTCATAATCATGCTAACTGACATAGATGAGGACGTTAACAGAGACAGCAGAGTAACATCCTTTGCGGATGACACAAAGATCAGTAGAAAAATAAGAAACCCAGAAGACATAGGATCTCTACAAACCGACATAAACAAAATTACAAGTGGACGGAAGACAACAATATGAAGTTTAACACCGAGAAATTTCAGCTATTACGGTACGGAAAAAGAGAAGACCTAAATCCATGGAATATTATACCCCAAATGGACAGGAAATTCAGAGAAATTCCAGAGCAAAAGATTTAGGGGTTGTAATGACAGATGATGCGAAATTTGAAACACAAAATAAGATAGCAGTAAACAGAGCAAAGAGAATAACGGGTCAGATATTGAGAACCTTTAAACGAAGGGATAGGAATGTAATGATTCCTCTACTGAAAACCCTGATAATACCCAAATTGGAATACTGCTCGGTCCTAACATCCCCATATAAAAAAGAAGACATTAGACAGCTGGAGGGATCCAAAGAAGCTTCACAGCCAAGATCAATGGGTGCAAAGAACTAAATTACTGGGAGGTTACGAGAACTAGACCTATATTCACTGGAAAGGAGAAGAGAGAGATACACCATTATTTACACTTGAAAATAATGGAGAAACTAGTCCCTAATCTTACTCTGAATCCTATAACTCCCCAAACAACGGTGGAAAGTAGAAACGGTAGACTGTGTCGTATTCCCAAATTGAAGGCGAGACAGGGAACATCCTTAACCTGAAAGAAAATAGTTTTGTAGTGAGAGGACCAAAACTGTTTAATCAGTTGCCCAAAGACCTAAGAAACACGAAGGGAGTTGCAGTGGAAATCTTCAAAAGAAGACTAGACGCCTGGCTCAGAACAATCCCGATGAGCCGGCGTACCTGGCTATGTGAGGTGGAGAGCGCAAGAATCCAACTCACTACTTCACCAGGCCAACTCGAGAGGAGGGGCGACAAGCTTGACCTTCGCAAATGAGAAATCATCGCGCGAAGCCTTTGTAAGGTTGTAAGGTAAGGTGTGTATATATATATAAATAAATAAATAAATAAATATATATATATATGTATATATATATGATACACACAGACCGTGCATAGAACAAGGAACTCTTCTGGGATAATTAATTCCACTATAGTCCGAATAAGTAATGGTAAATGACAAATACCATAGTTTTTCTTTTTCATGATGCTAGCACGACGTGGGCAACGGGTCACTCGCAGAGAGGTCCCATAAATATAGCTTCCCTCACCAGCTATCTGCAAAGCAGACAGGATCCAGCTTTGGGACATGGATCTAGGGTTTAAAGCAGCCTAGCCCTGCTACATTTAGAACCTCAATATAAGCAAAAGACTCGCTGCCTTCACGTCAGATTGAATATATCAAAGAAAAAGGGGTAACTATTATATTTAGCCAAAAACCAAGAGGTTCTAAATGTAGCAGGGCTATGCTGCTTTAAACCCTAGATCCATGTCCCAAAGCTGGATCCTGTCTGCTTTGCAGATAGCTGGTGAGGGAAGCTATATTTATGGGACCTCTCTGCGAGTGACCCGTTGCCCACGTCGGGCTAGCATCATGAAAAAGAAAAACTATGGTATTTGTCATTTACCATTAATTATTCGGACTATAGTGGATTTAATTATCCCAGAAGAGTTCCTTGTTCCATGCACGGTCTGTGTGTATCATAAAAAACTCAGGGGACCATTCTGAGTTCATTCCCTATATATATATATATATATATATATACACATTCAACTGCAAAGAACACGCAGTATAAATACAAGCGTCGTTCTTTACGATATATATATATATATATATATATATATTTGTTATAATTTTATAATGTTTCAGACCAACAAAGACACTAGGATCCACTCATGGCTGGTCTACCTAACTGTGTTCGTAATTGTGTATTGTGCATGTCCTCCATGGTGGCGGAGGGGACCAACAATTTTACGTGGGTTCCGAACCGCAAAGCTTTAATTTTACTTCCTTAAACTATACCAAATCTATCAACATATGCGTCTAATAGATTTTTAAACATGTTTATAGACGTACTACTAATTACTTCTTCCGGCAAACTATTCCACCTATTTACTATTCTATGCGTAAAAAAGTTTTTGGCAACTCCTCTCTCGAACCTTCTACTTGTCAACTTACACCCATTATTTCTAGTCCTATTATATTGAGATATTTCGAAAAAGCTATCTCTATCTACGTTATCGAACCCATTCATAATTTTGAAAACCTGGATTAGATCACCCCTTAGCCTCCTAGTCTCGAGTGTAGTCAATTTTAATTACTTAAGCCTATCCTCGTACGACTTCGACCTAAGCGACGGAATCATCTTAGTTGCTCGTCTTTAAACCCTTTCGAGTTTGTCTATATCTTTTCGCATATGCGGATTCCAAAATTGGACCGCGTACTCCAAATGGGGTCTAACTAATGATTTATAAAGAGGAGCTATAATATCGTGCGATTTGCACTCAAAATTCCGAGCTATAAAACCTAACACTTTGTTCGCTTTATTGACCACTGCTGTACTTTGTTTCGCTACTTTGAAATCACCAGTGACTATAACTCCTAAATCTTTTTCCTGCTCTTCGCTTGCTAACTCCTTCCCTGACATACTATACGCAAAATTACCGTTACGCAAACCTATATGTAAAATTTTGCACTTATCGACGTTAAATCTCATATGCCATGTGACTGACCAATCAACGATTTTATTCAGATCTTCCTGGATTTTACCTCTATCTTCGTCATTAATCGCCCTACCACCCAGCTTCGTGTCATCAGCAAACTTTGAAACTGTACTGACTATGCCGACATCTAAATCATTAATATATGTATATAAGAAAAAGCAAGGGGCCCAATACTGAACCCTGAGGAACGCCACTCGCTACATTAGCCAAACTCGACTCCGCTCCATCAACGACCACCCTCTTTTTTCTACCTCGCAACCACTCTTCTATCCAATTTCTTACTACACCCCTGATTCCATGAGCCTTAGTTTTTTCAATGAGTCTTTTGTGCGGTATGGTACAAACGCGTTTTGAAAATCTAAATACACTACATCAACAGCCCGATGACTATCGTAAACTTCAACCACGCTTTGAAAAAAATTCTAAAAGATTAGTTAAGCAAGATTTGTTTCGCCTAAAACCGTGCTGCGTATTTGTAACCAAGTTATGCAATTCTAAGTGTTCGACTATACGATCCCTAATTATTGATTCCAGTAGCTTACCTACAACAGACGTTAAACTGATATATATATATATATATATATATATATATATTATATATATAAATGATTGGTCTATAATTTCCCGCCTCACCTTTATCGCCTTTCTTGTAGATAGGTGTTACGTTTGCTAACTTGAAATTATCTGGTACGCACCCATCAGAAATAGACGCATTAAAAATCTTTTTTAGCGGCACAACACTGCTATCTTTTAATTCGTTTAGTTGTATGGGATATATAATATAATATATTATGATTAATATAAAAATATCTTATATGTTAAGATATATTTTGCTAGAGTAAATTCGTGAACCATTTGACTGCATTTTATTGAAAACTCTTGTATGAAATAGCTATTTATGGTTAATATATTTTAAATGACATGGGCTGGACCTGTAAATCGAAATAACTTTTTATGAGGTAGTTTTAGTTGCTTTATTCAGATTTGTAACTCATTTTTTTGCAAACTATTGTAGAAAATAATAATAATAATAATAATGTAAATATATATTATATATATAATATATATATATAATATATATATATATATATATAATATATATATAGATAGTGTATTTATAGTCGGGGGTGGTATGACGTCGTGTTACTCTCCGACTTAATTAGTTTGTTGCCTTCTCATCTGCCTATTTTTTTTTCTAATTGGATTCAGTTTGGTGGTGTTTGTGATAGAATTATGACGTGCCGTTCGTTTGGTTTCGACTTTGAGAACTTGATTCGTCATGTGCCCTAGATGATTAATTAAATGATTAATTGAATGCCAGGTTAGGTCAACTAGATGCCCGGTTAGGTCAACTGTATGCCCTTGATGATTGGTTAGGTTAAGTCGTGATATTTTCGTTAGTTTAAACGAAAATGACAAGCAAACTTTTCTGGTTAATTTTGAGATGTTTTGCATGTTTCCTGTGGTAATGCGTCGTTTAGTCGTTTACAAGATCTCGTAACGTGAACATGTTAGGGTATGTTTTATTGTATAAAATGTAGTCAAAAATACATTTTTCAAGTGTATTTTGTTGTGCTTTGTTCGAATATAATCTTCATTTCTTTTGCAAATGAACAGAAATACAGTTGTCATTGCATGGCCCCAACACGTATTTCTGTTCATTTGCACAAGAAATGAAAGTTATATTTGAACAGAGCACACCAAAATACACTAGAAAAATGTATTTTTGATTTCAACTTCAGGCCATGTCATTTGCGACATAATTACCACTATTTATTGCTAAATGGTAACTTCTTAAGTGTACGAAGGGCGGCTAAATCAGTATGGCCCTTGGCGCCAGGAAACCTAAATCCGCCCCTGGTGGTAGCCCATCACGGTGGGAAATTTTGAAAGATGAAATTCAATGTTCTCTCCATTGTCAGTCTGACAAACGATGGAGTGCGCGTGTGGATGCTATTCGTCAAATAGCAATGCATCTACCAGGCATTCTTAAAACATTAGAGTGCATTTTAGAAACTTCACGTCTAACACTTGAGATTCGTTCAGAAATAATGTCATTGAAAACATACTTTAACTCATTTCCTTGCATTGTGTTGGCTACTTTTTGGGTAAAGGTGCTTTCAGACATTGATGAATGAAATAAGATTATACAATCGCGTGGAATATCACTGATACGGCATCAGTCTTATCGGGGGATGTTGTCAGAACTAAAGTAAATGAGGGGCAAATGGATGGGCATTTTGTCAGAAGCTCGTCATGTTGCAAATAGCATGGGAATTACACCAGACTTCCCATAGAAGAGGGTGAAGAAGTGAAAAATGTTTCATGACGAAGTCTTGGACTTCACAGAAAAATCAAGTTTATATGTGTCTACTGAATCAGATGAGGAATCTGCATTTAGAATAAATGGCTTTTATGCTACTTTAGATTATGTTGCGAATGATTTGGATCACTGGTTTAAGGCAACCAAGGACATATGTGCCACCTTCAAGTCAATATTAAACTCCATGTCTCTAGATAATGTTGAACTTGAGGTTACATCAAAGACCTTAGCGTAAAAGTACTCAACAGACCTTTGAAGCAACTTTGCCATCGAAATGTTACACGTGAAGAAAATATTCTACCAAGACAATGAACTACCTCTTCTCATTTTGCTGAATCAAATTTACGACAAAAAGCTGCAGCCAGTATTCAATGAAGTTTGCATTGCTCTTCGTCTTTTTTGCTCTCTACCAGTCACGATTGCTGAGGATGAACGAAGTTTCAGCAAGTTAGTTCATATAAAAAACTGTATGAGTTCAAAAAATGGGCCAAGAGCGAATATCATACCTTTCACTTCTGTCGAGAGAGAGAGCGCAATTGCCACGAACATTGATTTCAGCTCGATAATTAATAACTTTGCTAAAAAAAAGGCAAGAAAAGCCAATTTTTAAATTGATTTTTGATAATCCAATGGGGTTATATACGAGTATATTAATTCGTTAAGTTCGCATTGTCTTTTGCGCTTGAGTGTCTCATCCCTGTTTTCTTTTTTATTTATCGTACTAGCGGAGCGACCCGGCGTTGCTCGGGTGGAAGTTGAACGCTATATATATATATGCCCGGTTAGGTCAATTGAATGCCCAATTAGATTAATTGAATGCCCGGTTTCCCCCTAGGTCTTTAGTTCTAGGTATTACCCCTAGGCACGGTTTGGGTCTTAGGATTACGTCAAAAACAATATTTATGAATACCAAACTAGAAGAGATTTGTGCTCAGGAAAATGTACCGTTCGTAAAGCTGTGGGATATTTTCCGTTTTGGGGGCTACCAGTGAATTTTAATGAAAATCGGTAAAAGAAGAGAATAAGTGGTTAAGCAAGTAGCAAAACCTATCATTCGTGGGTTAACATTCATTCAGAAAAAGAGAAAGAAAGACTCGCCATCATCATCCGCCGGCCACTGCCGACAAGTTGGAAAAATAGTCGAAGAGAACAGGAAAGGGGTGAAAGATGAAAAGAAGTAAAATAAGAACGCTTACAAACCATGCAAACACAATCTTAACTCAAACACTGTCATACCATGCAAACTACAGACATGCAAGTAAAGAGAGGATAAGAAAAGAAAAGAAAAACTAGGAAGAGTATAACAAAAAGTGGGTTAGTTTAGGCTACGAGCTACAGCTAAGTTCGTGTTCGTCTAATTTTTTTTTTAATAATTTTATTGCTGGCATATCACACGCTGGCATATCACACGCTGGCATGTCACAAGCTGGCATTAATCGTTAACAGACTCATCCCCGACCATCACCCCGAGAGCTCCTGTTGCTAATTGTTTTATTATTTTAAACGACGTTAATATTTTTAAAATGCCTATCTAAACGGTTTTTAAACATATTAACGCTGGTAGAGTTCACGACGGATGCGGGAAGATTATTCCATTCATCAATTACTTTAAACGTAAAAACGTTTTTAGCGATGTTAGTAATGAAACGTCTGCCACGCAACTTAAATCCGTTATTACGACTATTGCTATTTTCGAAAGTGAAGAGTTTGTCAAAATTTACGTTATCGATTTTATTAACGATTTTGAAAACTTCATTAAGCTCCCCCATTAATCTCCTAGTTTCGAGTGAATGCAAGTCTAACTCTTTAATCTTATCTTCGTAGGACTTGTTGCACAATGACGGAATTAGTTTCGTGGCGCGACGCTGATCCCTTTCCAACCTATCAATATCCTCACGCAAATACGAGCACCAAAACTCAACGACATATTCTAAATGAGGCCTGACTAGGGACTTGTAAAGGGGCAATATAATATTCTTCGATTTAAATTTGAAATTACGCACTATGAAGCCTAGCATCCTACTAGGCTTTTTGCGCAAGACTCCAGGCACTGGTTCCTAACTTTTAAATCCTTAGATACGCGTACGCCTAAATCTACTTCCTCTTCAACGCTCGCTAACTGTCTATTGTCTATCGTGTACGTGTAATTGTTGTTACGAGAACCTATATGCAAAACTTTACATTTGTCTACGTTAAATTGCATCTGCCACTTATCCGTCCACTCCATAAGCCTATTTACATCGTCCTGGAGCCTATTTCTATCGTCCACGTTAACAACTTTACCGCCTATTTTAGTATCGTCCGCGAATTTTGACACGTTACCGGTCAAGCCTACATCTATGTCGTTAATGTCGATTACGAATAGCAATGGGCCTAACACTGAACCTTGTGGGACACCGCTACCTACATCCAACCACCCCGATTCACTACCACTAACAACGACCCTCTGTTTCCTAGCACGAAGCCATTCCTCTAACCAGTTAGCAACCTGACCGCGTATACCGTGCGCTTTAACCTTCACAATTAATCATCTATGCGGAACTGTATCGAACGCTTTTTTAAAGTCTAAATAAATAATGTCAGCCGCTCTATGCCTATCGTATTCGAGCACTATTTCGTTATAAAACTCTAATAAATTAGTTAAACAAGATCTATGGCGTCGAAACCCATGCTGACTACTATTAATCAAATCGCGACTTTTTAAGTGATCAACGATACGGTCCCTAACTACGGATTCCAAAAGTTTACCGACAATTGACGTTAAGCTAATAGGCCTATAATTGCTAGCTACTGTGCAGTCGCCTTTTTAAAAAATTGGTCGTAACGTTAGCTAATTTGAAGTCTTCAGGAATAATCCCCGCTTCCAGTGACTTATTAAAAAATTTTGTTAATTAAGGGGGCCTACGATAACGTCTTTCAAATCTTTCAAATGTCTAGGATAAAGCGCGTCAGGGCCTGGAGATTTGCTAACTTTTAGCTTATGATATATTGCGCAATCTCACCCTTGTAAACAGTTATTTCATTCAAAATAGTCTCACCACTAAATGGAACGATATCGTCCACGTCGGGGACATTATTTACATCTTCTACGGTAAAAACTGTCGCAAAGAAGTCGCTAAAAATATCCGCCATTGCCTATGTTATCTTTTATCGACTTACGATTATCGACGTAGTCAAAAAACTTTTTTGGATTATGTTTACTATACGCACCTATAAATATCTCTAAATTTCGCTAAGCATTCCTAACAGATCTTTTAACCCGACGTCTAAGCTCGATATATCTATTAAAGTTTGGTGCTGTGCCATTGCGCTTATTAAGTCTATACGCTCTGTTACGCTCGTTTATGAAATTGCCTCTTTCCCTTGTTCACCACTTGGGCCTACCATGATTTCTAGCGCGCTTGGGCCTACGAGGAATAAACTCCCTTTCGATATTCATAAAACTTTCTTTAAACGCCTCCATTGAAAATTTGCTCATTACCCATAAATAAATTATCCCAGTCCACTACTCTCTTCCTGTCCGCAAAACTATCAAAATTAGCCTACGAAAATCAGGGACTTCTATTACGTTACTATCCTTACTGTTTTCTATCAATAGCTTAAACCTAATAATTTGGTGATGATGATGATGATGATCTACAGATCTACAGATTCTAAGGCTAACAAAGACCCTAAGATCCACTCTAAGGTTAGCCCGAGAGAAAGGAAAGAGTAGGGGGTTAAGAGAAGAAAATAAGGGGTTAATTAAGTAGCAACACCTATCACTCATGGGTTAACATTCATTCAGAAAAAGAGAAAGAAAGGCTCACCATCATCATCATCAGTCGGCCACTGCCGACAAGTCAGAAAAATAGTCGGAGAGAATAGGAAAGGTGTAAAAGATGAAAAGAAATAAAATAAGAACGCTTACAAACCATGCAAACACAGTCTTAACTCACTATCAGACCATGCAAACTACAGACATGCAAGTAAGGAGAGGATAAGAAGGAAAAAAAAAAGTAGGTAAAGTAAAACAAAAAGTGGGTTAGTTTACGCTACGAGCTACATCTACGATCGTGTTAGTCTAACTAATTTTTTTTTTTTTTGCTAGCATCACACACACTGGCATGTCACAAGCTAGCATTATTGTCAACAAACTCATCCTCGATCACCACCCCTAGAGCTCCTGTTGCTAATTGTTTTATTATATTAAACAACGTTAATAATTTTAACGAGGGAGAGGGAAAAGGGTGAGGCTGAGAGGGAAATGGGTGAGGCTGAGAGGGAAATGGGTGAGGCTGAGAGGGAAATGGGTGAGGCTGAGAGGGAAAAGGGTGAGGCTGAGAGGGAAATGGGTGAGGCTGAGAGGGAAATGGGTGAGGCTGAGAGGGAAATGGGTGAGGCTGAGAGGGAAAAGGGGGAGGCTGAGAGGGAAAAGGGGGATTGTTTTATTATTATATTAAACAAAGTTAATATTTTTAAAATGCCTATCTAAACGGTTCTTAAACATATTAACGCTGGTAGAGTTCACGACGGATGCGGGAAGATTATTCCATTTGTCAGTTACTTTAAACGTAAAGAAGTTTTTAGCGATATTAGTGATGAAACGTCCGCCACGCAACTTAAATCCGTTATTACGAGTATTATTATTATCGAAAGTGAAAAATTTGTCAAAATTTACGTTATCGATGTTATTAACGAATTTGAAAACTTCAATAAGCTCCCACCTTAATCTCCTAGTTTCGAGTGAATACAGGTCTAACTCTTTAATCCTATCTTCATAAGGCTTGTTGCGCAAAGACGGAATCAGTTTCGTGGCACGACGCTGAACCCTTTCTAACCTATCAATATCCTCAAGCAAGTACGGGCACCAAAACTGAACTTCATATTCTAAATGAGGCCTGACTAGGGACTTGTAAGGGGGGCAATATAATATCCTTCGATTTAAATTCGAAATTACGCGCTATGAAGCCTAACATCCTATTAACTTTTGCGCAAGACTCTAGGCACTGGTTCCTAGCCTTTAAATCCTTAGATACGCGTACGCCTAAATCTACTTCCTCGTCAACGCTCGCTAACTCCCTATCATCCATCGTGTACGTGTAATTATTGTTGAGAACCTATATGCAAAACTTTACATTTGTCTACGTTAAATTGCATCTGCCACTTATCCGTCCACTCCATAATCCTATTGTAGTGAATACTCTTATTTTAGTTTCAAGATAAATGTTAATTTTACCGTCTTGAATTTCGGAATAGTATAAATTCATTTTAAATTAGTTACCCCATTATAATTCAATTGTGAACCACATTAATACTAATTTTATGTATACTATATTATTTTATTGTATGTAAACATAATTAATTATATATCACAATTGTCAGTTAATCATTTATATTCAAATATTTATTTTAATCTAATGCCATGTCCATTTTGCAAATAAATAATAGAAAACCAAAGGTTATATTTTCCACCTTTGGTACTGTCGCAGTTTCGCCTAACGGACTCAATACGGCTAGTGAGATAATCACTGGTTGGCACTTAACTAGCGGCAGTGCTTATGGCTACATCATCCAGGTTAACCTATACCGGATAGATGCGCTACGGTCCCAAGCCGTAGCTTGCCTAGGCCAACGACGACGACGACGTAAACCAACAATTGGTGACCCCGGAGCTGGATTACCCCTTCTACCCGAACGACTAGGACTAGACTGTAATGTCGTTCGTGCCCATCACCCCCTTCACCCGAACGACTAGGACTAGACTGTAATGTCGTTCGTGCCATCACCCCCTTCACCCGAACGACTAGGACCAGACTGTAACGTCGTTCGTGCCCACCACCCCTTCACCCGAGCGACTAGGACCAGACTGTAATGTCGCTCGTGCCCTCTGCCCTCACCCCTGCCCGTGCGCTCTGTGCCTGCGCTCGTCTCAACCTCCACTCCTTCGTTGGGAACTTGTCGTCTTGCTTGTACGTTAGCAAGCATAGGAGAAGATGCCTGACGACGCTGGTGCCATCTCCCACTTGAGCGTAAAGCTCCCTCTTCTGGCCGGGTGATCCATTTATTTGGTTCCACCAAGTGGAATCACAATTCAACTTGGGAAGGATCACCGCTAGCAGGACGAAATACGATCATGTTTTGTCCTCTCTACCAGCGAGCATCATCTCTGAAGTCCGTGACGTCATCGTATCTACTTCCACGAGTGAGGACCCATACAACGATCTGAAGTCTGCCATCCTGTGCCGCACCACTGTCTCCGAGCGTGAGAAACTACATCAGTTAATCTCAAAAGAAGAACTTGGAGACCGTAAGCCCACTCAAATGCTGAGGGCTATGCAGTGCGCTCTAGGCGAACGCGCACAAACCTTCGATAAGGACATCTTTAGACAGTTGTTCTTGCAGAAACTTCCTCCATCAGCTCAGCGTGTCTTGGCCACTATGGATCCTGCTACTCCAGTTGATAAACTAGCAGAAACTGCCGACAAAGTAGTGGAGATTGACACAGCTCCGGTCAACAACGTGAACACACAATCGGAACTGGAGTTGAAAGTGGAAGAGTTAAGTCAACAACTCAACCACGTTTGTTCTCTGCTACAAAATCAACGGCAAAGAAGCCATTCTCGGTCAAGATTACGAAGAGGCATCGTTCGAGTTCCGGGAAGATCTGCTTCTACCACTCGAAATTTGGAAAGAAGGCTAGGAAGTGCATCTCCCCTTGCAATTTTTCGTCGGAAAACCCCAGCAGCGAGTCCTAATGGCGTCTAGTACTCGCACTGCCAACCTGTTATTCATAAAGGACAGGAACTCTGGTGTCAATTTCTTGGTTGATACCGGAGCGTCAGTCAGTGTATTCCCTCAAAAATCTGGTCATACGCACTCGGAATCTCCGCCTCTATACGCTGCTAACGGTTCACGCATACCCACGTACGGTACTCAGTCGCGTGAACTAAACTTGGGCCTTCACCGATCCTTCAAGTGGATTTTCATCTGTGCTCAAGTGCAGCATCCCATAATCGGCGCTGACTTCTCCTCCAGCATTTCAAACTCCTGGTGGATCTTGACAAGCGACGCTTATGCGACCAGGCCACACTGCTTTCTGTTCTTGCCAAACAGGTTGCCCTTCCGGACGCCTCGAACTCTGCACTTTCCCTCGTTCCCCCTAATTCCATGTACCAGTGCCTTTTCCAGCGATATCCAGGAATTCTTCAACCGATGCAGATGGGTGATACCATTAAGCACACCATTACCCATCACATTACAACAAAAGGTCCCCCTGTGTTTGCAAAACCCAGACGTCTTGCCCCGGACAAACTGAAAGCTGCCAAATCGGAATTCCAGCTTATGATGGATCTTGGGATAATAAGACCTTCCAAAAGCAGTTGGTCCTCTCCCCTACACCTGGTCCAGAAGAAGTCAGGAGACTGGAGACCATGTGGCGATTACCGGTTTTTGAATTCGACAACCATCCCGGACCGATATCCGGTACCAAATGTCCAAGACTTTACTTCTCTTCTCCACGGCAAATCTATCTTCAGTAAAATAGATCTCGTTAAGGCTTTCCACCACATTCCCGTAGAGCCTTCGGATATTCCCAAGACTGCAGTTTGTACACCATTTGGGTTATTCGAATTTTTGAAGATGCCGTTCGGGCTCCGGAATGCTGCGCAAACCTTTCAGAGGTTTATAGATGAGGTCACCAGAGGCTTAGACTTTGTTTATGCCTACATCGATGATTTGCTTGTGGCCAGCTCAACGGAAGAGGAACATAAGGAACATCTTTCACTCCTCTTTCAACGCTTAGAACAATACGGTGTTACTATTAATGCATCTAAGTGTGTGTTTGCACAGCCAACCTTGGAATTTCTTGGTCACACGATTTCGCAGCACGGAATTACCCCCCTTCAGGACAAGTGTGAAGTGATAAAAATTACCCTATGCCAAGTAATCAGCGTGAGTTACGTCGGTTTCTAGGTTTGGTAAATTATTACCACAAGTTCATTAAAACTGTGCTAGTGTTTCTTGCTCCTCTACACGCTATGATCACACACAACGCAAGGTAACGAAATTGTTATGGTGTAGCGATAGTTTACAGGCGTTCGACAATGCCAAAAATGCTATCAATAGTGCATTGTCTCTGTCATTTCCTATCAGTGATGCCCCCTAACTCTGACGGTCGATGCCTCAGATGTTGCGATCGGTGGAGTGTTGGAACAAACCATTAACGGTCAACAAGCACCCATCGCGTTTACTACTCGAAAAAGCTGCAGCCAGCCCAAACGCGTTATAGTGCTTCGGACGTGAACTTCTTGCTATTTACTTAAACGTGAAGCATTTTCAACATTTCCTTGAAGGCCGAGAGTTTTGTGTTTTTACCGACCACAAACCTTTGGTCACTGTCTTCAATAAAAACAGCTGTAACCACTCTCCACAGAGTCATCAGGCAACTCGATTATATCTCGCAATTTACCACAGATATCCGCCACATCAAAGGTGTCTTGAACACTCCAGCGGATGCACTTTCAAGAATAGAGATTACTTCTGTTACCTTCAGCTCTACACTGTGGAATGCTATTGCACAGGATCAAGATAAGGATACGGAACTACAAGACCTGCTCAGAGAAGACTCCACTCACTCACTTTCCCTCAAGAAAATGAGTATGCCAGGATTGTCTGTGCCCTCTATTGCGACGTATCAACAGCTGCTATTCGCCCTTATGTCCCTCCATGTCACAGAAAAGCAGTCTTCACGGATCTTCATAAGCCCTCCCATCCTGGTATCCGTGCTTCGCAACACCTGGTTACCTCTCGCTTTGTTTGGCCCTCGATGCGGAAGGATGTCAAACATTGGACCAAAACGTGCCTTGCCTGCCAGCGTGCCAAAGTCCAAAGGCACCAGGTCCCCTTTGACGCATTTCCGCCCCCATCCCAGCGATTTGAGGTAATTCATGTAGACATTGTTGGCCCTCTTCCAGTGATTCAAGGCCAACGTTATCTGCTCACCTGTCTCGACCGCTTTTCCAGATGGCCTGAAGCCATCCCACTTCCTGATATCCAAGCGGACACTGTTGCAAGAGCCTTTCTTCATGGATGGGTATCAAGATTTGGATTGCCGACAAAAGTCATCACTGACCAAGGTCGCCAATTTGAGTCTTCGCTTTGGAAGAAGTTTACCAGCTTGTTGGGTACAGTACATGCGCATACCTGTGCGTATCATCCGCAAGCTAACGGCCTCGTCGAACGCTTCCATCGCCAGCTGAAGTCATCCCTTATGTTCACGAAGACTCCCATTGGATGGATAAGCTTCCACTCGTGTTGCTTGGTATTCGCTCTGCATTTAAGAGTGATCTGAAGACTACAGCGGCTGAACTAGTCTATGGAACAACACTGCGGCTACCAGGTGGCTACTTCACTGCAGGGGATAAGTCATGCGATCCTACGGAATTCGCTCAAACACTTTCCTCTCACATGCAGTCCCTTCAGCCTGTTCCCCCTCGATTGACTAGCCAACAGAACATCTTTGTTTCCCCAGCCCTCCAGTCTTGCACCCACGTTTTCGTTCGTGTACCTGTCCCAAAACGGCCTCTCCAATGTCC